>OZ038512.1:21417160-21619660 GCA_964036315.1 Acanthosepion esculentum | reverse complement strand
ATATATATATATATATATATATATATATATATATATATATGTATATGTATGTATGTATGTATATCTTTTATATATTAATTGCAAAAATGTGTGTTTGTGTGTCACACTTTTTAAATTAAAAGGCACACAATTCTCTAACTCATCTTCTATATAATAAATGCCAAAATGTCTGTGTGTGTGACATTTTCAATTAAAGACAAACCTAGCTTTTAAATACCTCATCTTCAAATAAGACTTGCTCATCCATTGGATTTGAATTACAATGAAACCCCTATTTACAACAGAGGAACCAACTTGGTTAATCTACTGGCGGAGACAAGCTTCATTGTCCTGGATGAATATACCATGGCACACAAGGGAGCATTTGGGGCCCTGGACAAAACACTCAAAGACATTAGTCAGAATTCACAAATCATGGGAGGTATCACTGTGCTACTCGCTGGGGAGACAAATATTATCAGTCACTGCAAGAGGAACTCCAGCTGATGAAATCAATGCTTGCCTGAAAGATTCTTACATCTGGAGCCATGTTCAAAGTCTCAGCCTGAAAACAAACATGAGAGTTAGAATCACAGGTGACTTTGGATCAGGAAGATTTGCTGCTTTGCTGTTGCAGCTTGGCAATGGAACCATCAAAATGGAAAACAAAAATGGAGATATTTCACTCCCAAATGGTTGTGGAGTTTTAGTCTCAAGTATCCAAGATTGATTAACTATGTTTATCCAAACATTAAACACCATTTCATGGATTCAAACTGGCTTTGTGAGATCATCATATTAGCTCCCAAGAATCAAACTGTGGATAGCATCAACTGGAAACTCCTCCAAGAAATTCTAAAAGAAAGCATGAAGTACTTTTCCATTGACATTGTGGATGAACAAGAGCAGGCAGTGAATTATCCAATAGAATTCCTGAACTCATTGAATCCTCCTGGAATGCCATTACACAAACTGGAACTAAAAGAAAATGTGCCAGTTAGGCTATTGAGAAATCTGGATCCTCCAAAGCATTGTAATGGAACAAGGTTAATTGTCAAGAAGATGCTTCCTCATCTCTTGGAAGCAGAGATCCTTACTGGTCCAGAAAAAGAGGAAAGAGTTTTAATTCCAAGAACTTCCTTAATTCCTCCAGATATTCCTTCTGAGTTAAAAAGACTTCAGTTTCCAGTGAGAGTGAGAGTGAGCTATGCAATATCAATCAATAAGACCCAAGGACAATCATTGAAAGTAATTGGACTTCATCTGATGAAACCCAGCTTTTCACATGACTAGCTATATGTTGGTTTTGCAAGGGTTGGGAATCGAAACAAGCTTGACTTTTAAGCTAATATATATATATATATATATATATATATATAAATTGAATTACACACACACACACACATATATATTATAAATTAACTGATTTAAAATATGGGTTTTTTGCTACACAGTAATAACCATGTTTCAAAAATGGAAGCTAAAAGCTTCAAATTTAATTTTGTTATTAAAGACATTAGTTCCATTTCCTCGTCAAGCGAATTTTGGTGTAACTTATTTTTTTTTAAATTTACAGTTTTAAAGGCACGGTAAAGATTCACAGTTGTTTTGATTTTGGACATCAAGCAACTGTCTACCTCTTCTTCCCAACCTATGGGTAATTAATGAAACTTGAATCACTAAAAAGACATTAATATCTATAAAACCAAAAAAAATATATATAGAGATTTCGGCACTAAAAAATCCATAGAGGTATTGATATGCCACTAAACAAAAACAACAAACCAACTTGTGTTTTAGTAACGTTTAATATATTTATTTGCACAATTAATGTAAGTCTTGCTAAAAATATGAGTTGCATTAAATTCATAGTTTCTATAAAAATATCAATTGTTAAAGAATTCACATCAAATCTGAGAAGAGAAGTGTAAAACATTAAATAAAATAGATATTTCCAGCTGATGTTCATATTAACAGCTCAGCAGCTTGACATTGTTGTCTCACAAATTCAAATCTTATATCATTGAATTAAAAGTCATTTTTAAATATGAAAACTTGGCCCATTATTGATTTGTTTTTATGGCTTTATCAACCCTTTGTCAGTTATTTGAAGCTGAAACATATTTTGCATTGTAAGAATAATTCTTTTCATTAACAACTTTTCGAGAGCAACAACAGTTTTTCCAAAGCCAGGTCCCCTACTATTTAAGAGAAGAAGATGTATTCATACATTTCTCAAGGGTATTTGTGCTTAAGAAAATGCAACAAACCCAACTGGAATTCAAACTGAGCTCTCCAAATTCTTATTCTGAGCTGCTGTCCTGGGCTCAGGAGCATGGATTCAAAAGTTGTGAATAAAAGAGAAAATATCTGATGAGGCTGCTTTTCCATACTGTGATGAAAAACCAACAAAGATGTAAGTTATACTGCAACTGAAATGCTCCAAAATAATCACCTGACGAAAGCTTTGACTGTTTCTGCCAGATTTTCTTATTTGTTTATAACGCATTTTCCTGATACTTTTATTACCAAGATTAAGTGACAACAAATTATTGATATTTTGTCCACTTTGTTATAATCAGAATAATGCGTACACCTATCATCTTTCTTCTTTGTAATGGTTATTTGTCCGTTTGTTTAGCAGCATATCAATTCCATATGCATCATTTAATGCCAAAATTTAATTTTTTTTTTGTAATTTCTACAAAAATGTATCGGTGCTTTTTTTTTTTTTTACTATGAAAATATATTGTTGGTATTTTTACTATAAAATTTTTTGTACTTTCATAGTGTTTTGCCCCAAGTTTGGGAGTTAACCATTTGCCCATAGCTGTAACCCTAACAGGTGCTACCATCTGGGGTCAGGGTGGACCAGGTAACAACAGCAATTAAGAGGTGGTTCCACACTCCTCAAAACCTCCCAATCAGAGGCCTTACTGTCAGATGTAGTTTATAGTCAGGACAGTTGTAATGGTTAAATATTATACAACCAGACTCTGCACTGCCTGTTTGTTTGCAAACAATACACACACACAAAAAACAAAAAACATACTTTGTGGAATAATTTCACAATAGTCAACCAGAAATGACAAAAATGAAAGCTAAAAAGGAGCTGGCAGAAGTTCTAAATGCTTGGATATATTTTATTGTTATCCCTTAAAATCTATTGGTGTCTACCACTTAAGTAATACTTTTCAAAATTTTCTAATTTTGGTATGATTGATAAGTGCCAAAGTCTGTTAAAGACTGACAATAAAAATATTGATCTTAGAGACACATATTTGATGGATGATAACGTTGGCATGAAGCCATGTTTATGTAACACACAACAGCAACTGAACTGGCAACAAATAATTGTGAGACAAGAACACTAACCATCGCATTATAATGCCCCCCTCCCCCATATAAGAAACAAACACAATATGTAACTTAGATGAATTAAATAGGGAGGTTCAGATCCAAAAAATAAGCCCTGGATCAATTCCAAGGCTCAAAAATCAATCTTGCAAGCCCAATGTCAGAAAATAGTAGGGCCATAAAGCGAAATGATCAAATGGCCACGTCACAACTCGCAATGCACAAATACCTCTTCATCCATCAAAGGCCAAAACAATTTCTCTCCAATTTTTGGATGAAATAAATTGATATAACTGCTATATAACGATAAAAAAAATTACTACATCACTTAAAAAAATCAAAAACCGAAAAGAGTAAATAAAAATATACAAAATAAATAAATAAGTATAACAAACCACTCCGCTAAAATAACTATTAAAATAAATAAAAATAAATAAGCAAAAACAAGTAAAAATAATCAATCCAAATAAATAAATAAAATAATACCCCCCCCCCCCCCCGCACCAAAATAACAGAATAGACTACGGCAAGCAATCTAAAAATTGGGGAATAAATAACTAACTTCCTAGACTAAAACAATTAAATAAGGGACCTAAGGAAATACCCCGCAAAACATTATGACATTAATAAAACATCAAAAACCGAAAAGAATAAATAAAAAATGTAAATAAATAAAAACAAGTAAAATAAATTAATCCAAATAAATAAATAAGTAAATAAAAAAAACCACTCCTATCAAAATAACCACCAGAATGGACTACCCACAATGCACCACCGACCCATATATATATAAATAGTTAAGAAATCCAACATTTGCGCCTGACGATTGCGTCTAGCATGAAACAGTCTGTTGCCTTTTAGTGTCGACTTCAAAGTTCACTTTTATATTTACATACGCTCCATCTCTGATATTGAGCACTTTATCCCATAAATACAGCACACCTTAAAACTAATATATAATCACAAATAAGATCAATACATATTGTAATGAGAAAATGTCTATTATATGATAATATTTCCATTTGGAATTACTCCTTAAATAATTGCAAATAATTTTGTGAAAAGGTCAGCACAGGAAGATTCCCTTGAAAAACCAAACAAGAGATAGAATATCTTGTATGAACATTATTAGGTATTCATTATGCATTAAAAATAAATGTTGAAGAAATTTTGTCTTCTCAAAGAGGATCAAATAAATACTTCAACATATTGCAATAGACAACAGTATCTTTGGGATAGACCTATTATCATCAAGTTTACTGGTCAGTCCCCAGACAAATTAAATAATGGACAGATTATGTTTGTGTATTAGTGTTACTTGTACAAGAACAAGTGACTTAGAAAACTGTTTTTGGTCTCTTACAAGTGACTTAGAAAAAAAAACAAACAAACTGGTCTCTTCCTTTTGATGAGTAATGCAGATAAAATTCTTCCACAAATAAAACTAGTTAATTACATTAATGTTAATGCATACAATGACCAATCAAGATGGAGCATTAACACACTTGCATTAAAAATGATCACCCCATCCAATTTTTATAATAGCTATATTTTATTTCTAATGCTATGTACTACAAGCCAATATAATTATTTATATTATTTGCACTCAGACTATGATCTTCATTTTTGTTGTTATTATATCTTGGCTGTTGTGTCCCATGGTTTTCGTCAGGTGTTGTTGACCCAAGTAATTTTCAGAAAATGTTGAACTTAACCTCGGGAAATCAACCATGTCTGTCATCTAGTTCTTACTTATGCTCAGTTACTGCTTGCCCCGTTTCCACTGGTTCAGGGATTGGACTTACTGTCACCAAATTCACAAAACAATGACTTAATCCACCAAGCTCTTATCCTATGGGACAATCCTGAGTGTATAACTTGCAGCCTTAAACTTAATCTACCTGCTACATTCACCAAGACTTCTCTTTTCTTACTGCTGCTGTGTTGCTGAAATATTGTAATTTTTCTTTATTAATAGCGCCAATATTGATTGTACTTAGTTCTATGCTAGATTTACTAATGAAGTCCTCATAGCTTACCATATGCAATGGTTCTTTCAAATGTTTAGCTCTCTAGTATTCTTCTCTGTCTAGTATTATTATTTAATTCCACAGGGTTGGATGACTATCCTTTTCCATCCATATATGATCAGCCCTGCCTGATTTGTCTTGCTCCTAATTATGGCTTTCCAATGTTACTCCAGCCTTATATTCTTTGCCACAACTGCAAGAGATGGAATGCATACAGTACTTTGTCATGTTCTCTTCTGTGTCAGGCTTTAGTAGGCCTAGCATAGAAATAAATACAATATGGAAGCTGTTAATAAAGCTAGAAAAGGAAATGACAGTAAGGCATCAACAGCAGCAGCATTAAGAAAAACCTCAATGAATGCATTCAAATGCAAAAAGCAGTAGCCATCTCAGTAGGTAGAAGATTAAGTTTAAGGCCACAAGTTATACACTCAGGATTTTCCAATGCCTCATGGATTAAAGCATTGGTTTATGAATTTGGTGATATAGTGAGTTCAATCCTTGGGCTGGGTAGTGTAAACTTGGACATAGTGAAAACAGGGCAAGCAAATACAAACAGTAGTAAATACAAATAAGATGAGATATCCCTAGACATGGTCAGTGGAATACTAAGTGTTCAGTTCGAAAGGTGACTGGATTGACAAACATCTGAAGAGAGCATGCAAATATTGTGATAACAAAGATGAGGACAATAGGAGTTATTATTTACAATGATAACATCCTTGAAATTCAGAGAGATAAAGTCATTATTCCTTTTAGTTGTTACCCTTTTAGTTTCAGGTCTTATAATCTTTTAGCACTTTCATATTATCTTAAATAAATGCTTGACCCATTATACCAAAGAATGCCTAAAGCTGCAGGTTTGTCTTTTAAATTTCTTTGTACATTGAGAACAGCATGCCAAGAATGTTGAATTCATGTTGCCTCTTATACTGTGTCCCAATGCAACACATAATTGGCTTTGTCTAAGAAGAAAAATTAAATTCTGCCATATTTAACAGATTTATCAATTTTAACAATATATATATATATACATGTGTGTATGTGTGTGTGTGTGTGTGTGTGTGTGTGTGTGATTTTTAACAATAAAAGTTAAAATAAACATTTTGATCATAAAAATAATAAAAATTAACTTAAGCACAAACAAAACTTTGTGCAATTTAGAAAATAGGTACAGTAACTGACCAAACATGGCAAAAGTATTTTGGAAAGTTCTGTTCTGAGCATAGATCACTGAACAATAATTCATGCTTGGATAGACAAGTTAAGGTTGATAGTAAATTAAATAAAAGATATTACTTGCGAATAATCAATATTATACAACACATGAAATGGTCAACATAGAATCTCCAAATTGAGTTTTGAAGATCATTTGTACTGGTTTGATTATGGTAAACACTTTGATGTATGGCTTCCTTATAAGTATGAAAAACAAAAAAAACAAAAACAATACCTAAATATATTCTCATCGACACATTTTTTAAAGAAATTTTGGCAGATGAAAAGTTGATACTTTGTTTTTTAATACCAAAACTAACTGCCTCTCATCTTATATGTGGCCTGGTAAATTACTAAAATACAACAGAAGAGAAACTTGCATTAAAATGAAAGACTACAACAAAAATGCAGCTTATTCCCAGTAATGTGAGCCACATAGATCATTGACAGCATAAACATCATTTTTGTTTGCCTCTCTCATTTTGTTTAATAAGTCTGAAGAAAGGCTATAGATTGAATCAGCCAAAACAGACTAACAACATACAACACAAAGAATGAGTTCCAAGAGTATGAATCTCTCAGAATGCTTATGACTTTTCTGAAAATTATAGACCAAGGTTTCCCAACCTGGGCAATATCACCCACTGGTGGGTGATTTCAACTGTTGGGTGGGCGATGAACAACTGAACAGAAAATGGTGGGTGATGTAGGATTTTGAGTATTAAAAAGGTGTTTCAACATATGCTACCCGAAAAAAAAAAAAAAAAAGCATTAAAAGAAGAAATGCAATGAATTTGTATAAAATTAAAAAACAGGGGACTAAAAGGGAATAAATGTGTTACATTCCGAGATAAGATATAAATATCACCACAAACAAGGAATATTTGGTATTTTCTAAAGTTTTGAGAAGTGTCATTAACATTCAAATAGTTCTTCAGTTGTTAGTATATATTCTTTTTAAGTTTATAATTATGTACAAAAATGGTTTAAGTTTTTGTCAACAGTTGTAACACTAACTGACCATAAAACTAAATTACATAGTTTTTCAATAGTCAAGTTTCTAATTAATCTCTTTACCAGCTGAGATAAAACACTGCCCTTATGAATAATCTATAACAACTATTCTTATAATTAATTATTTGAAATAAGTTCTTGTGCTAAGAAATTATTTATTCTGTATAAATTCCTAGATTTATTTTTAATGAACGTCCAAGAATAAAATATTGTAAACACACTAAATAGCACGAATCAAGCACTGGGATCATGCAATTATCTTATACGCAAGATCAAATAAATGTGATAAAATACAGTCACTTGTCAATGATAATTGGGAACAATGACTCTTTGTTGACAGTTGCAAAAGATCTTAAAATTTAAATAAAATGAGTTCTTGGAATTATAGTTGTATAAAAAAAAAAATGTTGCAGGATAAGCTAAAATTAACCATGACTCCTTACAACACCAACAGTTTCTACATACAAAAGACAGGAAAGACATAAGAAAAGATGTGCAGATTTTCAAAGTAACAGAGCTTGGAGAGAAATTAACTTTTTTTTTTTTTTTAAGCGTATCACCCCAAGCAAGGCTGGAGGCCACTGTCACGCAAGGGGTTATAGAAGGGTTGGAGGAAGAGCAGATAGGAGTGGTAAAGGAGAAGATGTGGAGAAAGAGAAAGACAGTGGGTCGATCAAGGCAAGGGGGTTACAGAAGATTTGGAGCGAGAGCTGATAGGAATGAAAGGTGAAAGGATGTGGAGAAGGGAAGTGGATAGATCAAGGCAACTGGAGATGTCGATTGACGCTACACTTAAACCGTTGGAGATTGCAACTTACCATTTCTTAAGTGTTCTGCAATGTAGGAGAAACCTGTAGTTTTTGGATGCAAAACATATTTGTATTTCTGCAGATGTTGATTCTCAGCATATTCATCACTGCGTCGCATGGTAAATTCCGTTAAGTCTGTTCCTTCTGGAAACAACAGAATCTGGAAAACAAACACCAAAAGCACAGTAAAATTCTGTCTCTACACACATTATATATATATATATATATACATACACACACACACATATATATATATATATATATATATATATATATAAAGAAAAAGAACAAGTTCAGATATTTTAAAACATATAGCAAAATTGAAAAGAAAAAACAACAGACTTGAAAGAATTTTATGCTTAATACAGTTTGCTATTCAACTAAGAATTTAATTAATGACAGCATTGCAAGAAGTCATTTGATTAATTCTTTTTTTATTTCAGTGTATTCAAGTATTGCAACTTTAAACATTGATATATATATATATATATATATATATATATATATATATACATACATACATATACATACATATACATATACATTTTCATTAAAAGTAGCCCAGAATGTATGGTTGTCAGCAAGAGGAATAATCTTACAGAATGTGAATGTTTGGCTGAGATGGTCAGAATACCATGTGGATGGCCTTTGTCTTGTCTAAGTTTTGGATATAAGTCCAAAACTGTGCAAAGTCAACAGAGGGCTGCAGAAATTTTGAGACCTTGATATGCTACCCGCACCCAGGTTCAAGAGACAGGCTAAGACAGAGGCATGCTAAGGCAACAAGCAGCATGTTTTCTCTTGAAGCTCTTCCTCCCACTGCCATGTCTGTCTCTCTCTTCTAATAAAACGAGTATGAAAAAGAAAGCGTCTATTTGTGGATACCCTCTATGCAGTAGCGTTGGAGTCCAGTCATGACACAGAATGCAACAACAGCCCAAGTTGCAAACTACAAATTGGAGATACCAAAATCAAGCAAGTACAAAAATTTAAATATCTGGAAAGTCTTAACAGAAGACGGAAAATGTGACACTGAAAATCTGATGGTGTATTGAAATGGCAAAAGATGCCTTCTGAAAGCTAAACAAAGTATTAAAGAAACAAAAAAAAATTGTTAGAAGCAAAGAATACTGAACTATTATGTAATATCAGTCTTCCTATAGAGCAGTAAAGGATGGAAAACTCCTCACAGCTGAAGAGACTTGAGACAACAGAAATTTGGTTCTAGAGAAGGATGTTAAGAATATCACAGACTGAACATGTGAATAATGAGGAAGTTTTAAGGAAAAAAGAAACAAAAGACATTGATACTTAGAATCAGAAAAGGACAGTTGAAATTTTTAGGGTACATGAGGAAAGAGGACTTGGAGAATCTGACACTCACAGGATATATTGAAGGTAAGAGTGAGACAGAAGAAAGAGATGAGTAACCTAACGAATAAACTTATGTAAATGGCTGGCAGAACAGAGACTAAGAGCAAGGGCAAAAAACAACCTTTGCTAAGAACTACAAAGGATAGGGAGTTTTGGAGAGCCAAGATTATAAAGGGAAATGTTTTTACTTAAAGATGGAAGAAATTCCACAACTTCAGGTATTCATATAGAGGTTGGGTTGTTTTCACCTGGGAAAGATATTATAATTACTAATGCAAATGTTCACAAAACTTTTACATCTATACTAGTGTACCCATGCTGTCAAAAATTATGGCAATTGTTAGAAAGTTTTAAAATAATGAGATGCAATGAAACAAAAATCTTGAAACAATGTATTCAATAAAGCTGAGATAAAGAATTGACAACTAAAATAGAGGGCAATGTTCCGTTTAATTAATCCATTCTCTTTATATCTTTTAGACATTCAATGATATCTAGGATTCATTGATTACTCCTGGTATTATATATAAATCGCTTTGTGCTCAATATCTTTTCCTTTTTAAAAAAATTTGTGTTTAATATAACAACGGGAAATATCTCTTGGAAGAAATGATTGCCAACAGAATGACAAAGCCTATTTCAAAGATTTTACATGAAAGCCTTGAATAAATAAGACTGCAATGTAAGAAACACAGGAGTAAAGGAACTGATTAATTAAATGGTTCAATTTGGTTGGGAACTAATTTTGTCTGAATGCAGATAAATATTTTATTTGTACAGATTATTAAAATGACCAAGGGAAGTAATCACCCTTCCCACTACAGATGGGACAGGAAATATAGAAATAAATACATGTTAATTATTATATGGTTTGATATTATGTATATATTTATATCAATGGCTGGCTACTCATTCCAGTGCACATCTATCTGCAGGAGTGATTAGCAAATCACTATTACAGATACCTGCTTAACCAACAGAGTTCACTGCAGTTTATACTGCAACTATGCTGAGCGGATCTTAGCCGCAGTTCCTGGGAGAGAGCACAAAATCTAGCATGAGCAATTCTTTGAACAAATCTCTCAGCTATGATGAGTTGTGACATCATGCTAGCACAACCAAATGGTTCTGCCTACCTAATTTCACTCACAAGGCTTGGGTTAAGCCATACTTTGGTTTTTCATTGACTTTCCAACAGTGTCATGGGATGTGTGTGTGTGTGTACATATATATATATATATATATATATATATATATATATATATATATATATATATATATATATATAGAAAAAGTACATAGACTGAATAAACTGAAAAAAAAATTTTGCAACCAGGAACTTTTGCAGACACCTAGCAGTATTTCTCATGAACTGATGGCAAATAATTTAGTACGGTCAAAGGATAAAAATGTAAATTCTTTTTAAAATCTTTGCAAAATTAAATAAGTGGTATCTACATGTACAGAATGATAGCGATATTCCCAAAACACTATTTGGTTCCTGCACCAGAAAATTAATAAAATTTGCACCCAAACACAAATTCACAGTAAATTAATTTGGAATGAAATTATTAGAAATTCACTTAACATAATATATTCCTATTTGAATTGAGAACATTTTTCATCTTAACCTTCAAAAGATGTTATAAAGCAATGATTAAAACTAGATACAGAGTGACTTTTTACCTACACAGTCATTAACTAACCATTTAAACCCTCTAATACATAGAGGACAGCTAAACCCTCCAGTACATATAGGACAGCTAAATGCTAATTTCTTTATGTAGTGAATGCAAGAATTTATTCCTCTTTTAAAAATAAATTTATCTTACAAATGCGATTCAATATGTTAAAAAGAAAGAAAGCAAAGTGTGGTAAATAAAAGTAAGTAATCTGAATATTTGCAAAAGTTTTTTGCATTGACAGTAAACATATTGATATAAGAAATAGATAACACACCAAATGTGTTTCAATAGATAAAAAGTATATACATTTCTAATAAAGAATGCAGATAATCTAAACCACTGATAAAATAAATAAGTGAAGAAAAATATTTTTTTTAAAGTAATTTTTCAAATATGTTTATCAAAAAGGAAATGTGCTATATATTTAGAGTTTCAGGATTTTCTATTTTAATTTTTGCTATTATTTAAAGAGAAAGCAATTTTGTTCAGTTTGGCATGAGGCATGGGAGTTAAAATATTTCAAAATGCAAAGTTTATTGAACTGTAGTTAAGAGAATTGATTGCAGTAAAAACTAATCATTAATTCAAATATTAACAATTTGGATCAATAGATAACAACTTCATTTTAACAGACTTTTTGAGAAAAGGGTTCAAATCATGAGGTAGTATTTAATATTTTATTGAATGTTATGAAAACAAATTTCTGTTTCATAGGTTTATTGAATTTTTTTTTTTTGATTGCAGAGGGTGGTATTTGAAATGTATTAGAATCAGCAAGTTAATACCATACTTTCTTGAAGCTTGATTCATTTTAGTAATGAACACTTTCTGATTTAAAAAACTGGGGGCTCAATTAAATTTAAGTACAAAACATTGGAAAAAGGTAGAAGTTTATCACACATGAAGACAGAAGATAATGATTGACACCGATTTTCAAAAATTTAAATGCAATGTTGACTGGGAAGTAAGAAGCCAGAAGAAACTGTTAGCATAGATTCTTCTTTGGATTTTATCAAGAATCTAAATATATATGTGATAAAAATATAATATTAAAGTATGCTATATTTATTAGTGAAAGTGCTCAATATCAGGGGTAGAGGTTTTTTTTTAAACCAATTCACTCCAAGCAAGGCGATAATGCTATGACAGAAAAGGCTACTGGACATGAAAAGAAATGAAGGAACCAGAAACCCAATCCTAAACAGGAAACAAAGAATACTCCTGTTCAAAAGAACAGGAAGGAGTATGAACTGGACGATAGGGGAACTCATTTACTCCTATTATAAATTATAAGTGGACAGAGGCCAACACCGAGTGGCAACAGTCCACACATATCCTCATAAACTGTGCATCTTATGTGTAACTCTCTAAATTGAGTGACTCTTGGGCCTAGTATCATTGTAAAAAGAAAAAGGTTTCACTATTTATTTAGCTTCATCAGAAGGGAGTGAAATAATACTGAATTAAGCTTCAATTTTTAAATTCTACATTATTTTGTTTTCATTGGTTGTGTAGATATAAGGTGTATATCTTATGACATTAGTGTTTATGTATAGGTTGTACTAATATATGAATATAGGTTATACAAATATACATAATCTGCAAATGCTTGGATCCGAGCATTTGCAGACGATGCAACCTACTATGACACATTCATTTTCAAAATTTGCAATACTTATCATATAATTAAAATAAACTGATACACCCAATTTTAATAGACACTTAAATTATGTTAACGTTTCAAGAATTAAACATAAGTAGACAGATGCCATGAAGTATACACACGTTCCTCCAACCAATGAAAACAAAAACAGAATGTAAAAATTGTTACATAAATACTAACACCTCATTAAACATGTGGCATCTACACAGCCAATGAAAATAAAATTGAATTTAAAAATTAAAACTTAACTCTGCATTATTCCTCTTCCCAACTTTGATAAAAATAGTGAAATATGTTAAATTTATAAAGCTTCTCCTACTTGTTCCATAATATAGTTTGTGTTCGTTATTTGAGGACACATTTTTCCAGAGTTCTGTCTTCTAACTTATATTTATTAACGTTCAGATAAATAATGTCAAGCATCAAGGTAACAAAGGCACACTGTAATTGTTACCTTAAAAAAGGCAACATAGTTATACAGAGACAGCTTGTTCCTTAAAAATTGCCGGATCTCTTGTTGTTGATGAAGATTCAATTATCATCATCCCCTTGACTTTTGTAATCATAGGACAGATCCAAATGCAGAAGCCACACTAAATCTTTTCCACAATGGTCTATTAACAGCAATCATCGGCAATTCTGCTACAGTCATACCTGTCCATTGTTTGACATTGTCAAATCAGTTTTTGTGTTGGCGCCCTCTCCTACGCCCACCTTCAATGGTGCCTTGCATGATGATCTTGATCAGGCTGTCGTGCCTTGTAATGTGTCCAAACCATGTCATTTTTCTCTGTTTGACGGTGGCGAGAAGAGGTTTTCAATCCTTTTCCACACAAAGCATAAGTTACAGATTGGTTTGCCACCAATAGACATTGAAAGATCATAGTTGTTCAAGGCTTCTTGCACGATTCTCTCTAGAAATAGGTTGAACAATGTGGGTGAAAGTACACATCCCTGCCGCATGCTGACAGTTGTCCAGAAGAATCCTCCCATTTGTTTTCCCAGAACTGCACCGGTGGCATCTTTATATAGGGCCTGGATGACTTGGATAATTCCATTATTGAATTCTCTAAGAATTTGCCAAAGACCGTCATGCCATACACAATCAAATGCTTTCTTGAAATCAAGAAAGTTGTGGAACACGTCCTTCTGATATTGCAGGTGTTTCTCTATGAGGATCTGACAATTGAAGATCTGTTCCATTGTACTTCGTTCGGTTGTAAAACCTGCTTGTTCCTCTGATAGTAGTTCTTCAGCCTTGGATTTAAATAGCAACAACTAAATGCAAAGGATCATATTAGCATCAAAAGACCTAACTTAGTACAAAATATGCAAAAAATAAGGGCCCCAGAATATCAATCCAAGGCATTACAAAGGACCTCAAGGTGCCAGAGTTCCCTGTCAGAAGAGTTGTGAATGAGGACGATGGAGAGGTCAGTTCATGTCAAAAGAAACAAAAGAGAATCATTTGTGACAACGGTCTAAATACATGACCTCCTAGCTTACCAGACCTGGATCTACAGGATTACTATGAATAGGGCATAATCTAGAGAGGTCAGTCACCACCCTTGTAATGCTATATAATCTCTAGTCTACCATAACCAGGACTATGTCCAAAATCATCTGATTCGGGTCTAGTCTGGTGCTCCTGCAGTACATCTTAAGATTCTTGTCAAAACCTAAAGAAGGGTTTGTGATGTAATAAATCCTGACCGGGCATCTCGACTGCAGTCACTTTCTCACCAACATGACGTGACTTCCCTCTGTCTTTTCTACAAATATTTTCATGACAACTGCTTTCACAAGCTTTTTCTCCTGGTGCCCTGAAAACATGAATTTAAGTGTGCTACTAGATTGGCTTCCGGGTTGCAGTTGTAATAATTAAATGCAACCGCCACTTCTCCAACAGTTTTTCTCACACTTCCCACCTGTGAAACTCCCTTCCATTTACTTGCATCCCTGATAACTACAATGTTCAAAAATTTAAATGCAACATCCATCTTCTGTTTTGAATCCTGTTCACCATTTGTCCTTTCCTCAATTCTCAGTCTTCTCTTTCACTCCTTGTAACCCCCTGTGCACTAGTGGCATTCCTACCTTGCTTGGGGTGAAATGATTAAAAAAAAAAGAAATAAGTCAATGCTTCTGATCCTGCATTGAAGCAGCCATTGATGCTAATAGTAGATTCATTGAATAGGTGAGATAAAAGTATTCTCAAGATTATTTATGAGAATTTGTTTTCAAATAAAGCCTTTTGTTAATGAGCTATGAGTTCTTTTCTGAATTCATATCAACTTCCTCAAAAAAACTAACTCATCCCCTGTGCGTGTGTGTGTGTATATATATATATATATATGCACACACACACAATGTTGTACAGAATTTGCCTGCAGCAACAAAATTCTGAACTTGCTGAAATCTGCTGAATTCTGAGTTCATGTTTAAGGTGACAAATTAATAAATAAGTTAAACTACTAATCAAAGTAAAGGATGCCCCCTTTTTTCTTTTTTGTGGTTGGTGGGAGGATGTTAACGATTTAATACATCTGCAATATCTACACAGTATTTACCATCTTATTTACCATAAGACAATATAGTCTAAAGCTATGTGAATTCAATATGAGAGTATGTTATGAAAATAATATTCATAACATACTGGGTTTATTCAGCAACATTCATAATAGTTGATGAAGTCTGTTGCTTAATTTTGTTTCTGAAGAAATATTTTTATATGAAATGAAATACCACTTTGCTTGACAGCAATCATAAAAAAACAACAACAACAACAAACAAACACTCCCATACTCTGGTTTCAGTAATGTATTTTCCAGTTGTATAAAGGAGTTTCAATAAAAATGGTTGTTATAGCTTTCTGAAACATTTTTATATTAAGCACTGATAGAATTTAATGGAATTGGACACAGGGACAGTATGTAAAGTCATAATGAGATTGTATGGGCCAAGAAATCTTATGAAAATTCTACACTAAGTTTTTTATAAGTTTATTTCAAAAGGTGATGCCTGTACAACACATGCATCATTAATGGTATTAAATTGAGAGAATCACTTCCATTTACTGAATATTAGAAATTTTTAAAATGCCAGTTTTAATATTTTAAAATAAATTTGACATCATTTTAAAAAACACAAAGTTTAAAAATATAAATGAAAGAAAAAAAAAAGAAAAAAAAAGAGATCCCAAACATTTTTCTTTTTTTAATTTAACTCAAGAGCTCTCAAATTCATAAGTAAACATCAGACTCCTGAATTTTCATAAAATAAAGGGTGTTTCATTAAGATGGATCAAAGTCAGCAGTAAATAAATCAGTGTTATTGGTGAAAATATATTTATTTCTCTATCGGATCATTTTATTTAAGTCATGGCAATTATGTGTGGAAAATAATATCACCCAAATGTCTGCCAAAACTGAAAGAAAAGGGGGGAAAAAAAAAATCATTAGACGCTTAAATTTAATTCACATTTAAAATCGGTCCAAGTTATTGGAACACCCTTTACAATTTCCATAATATACTGACCTGTGTAGGGTAATTCAAACTTTTGAAATAATTAAGATATCTGTCCAGCAGAATCTTATCACTCGTCCATTTTCGATCCAAAAATATTAGCACCAAACATTGCATGGCCCAGCCTGGATAAAGGAAAAAGATAAATACTGATAGAATAAGAAAAACAGGCACTAATAAAATATACAAAAAGGTACATTGTCTTTACTAAAGTTATATTTCCAATCTGAAATTATTAGCAGCAAACAGTGCATAACATCAGATCAAAATGGATAACACATGGAACTGAAAGATTATTGTCTTCTCTCTCTCTCCTTCATCAACACTGAAAAGCGTTATTGAACTTGAAAAGTCTATTTTTCTGAAAAATTGTTTTAATAGAAAGATTTTATAAATTTAAAGTAAAGGTAACAGTAGCTGTTCAGTCAATGAATTCCCTATAAGGAAACAGCTAATATTACCCATACCATTCCCCAATCAATTAGGCATGAAAGAATAAGGCAACATTTATAAAAGACGGGCTCCCATAATGTGGAATACGAGCGGGTTTTATTAGAAACTGATACTTTATTTCTAATTTCAAGTCATTTAATTTTAAAGAATGGAGTGATCAAGAATGTTGTGATAAAAAGTGACATTAGATGGTGGCAGAGATGGCTGTGAATCAAAGAAAGTTTGATGAGGCAATTTTTGTGAGTTTGATTTTGGTGGACAACTCTGCTCAAGAGAGAAGCACACACACTTGGCCAAAAGCACTTCCCTTGCTCAAGAGTGTATCAAATCAGTGTTATAATGAAAAAATCTAGGCATAATCATTATATATGCAGCAGATGTGTTCAATGAAAGCACAATATTTAATAGTTCTTAAGTAGATAACTGAACTGTTAGCATCTAAATAGCCTGAAAAATTTAAATAAAAAATGAAGTCAATAATATAAGTTCATGATATTCAAGCATTTGTAATCCAGTCTTTAAAGAAATTTGTATCTAAATTCATTAACAATCCCTTTACCAAATCCTCAAAATCCTTTTCACTGAAGCCATGAAAAGAGCATAAAAATGCCTTAGTAAAGAGCTTTCAGGTAGACATTGTAGTATAACATTTATTAAGGAAGGCTGGTCATCTTCCTCTTCTCGTGACAAGAGTATAGAAAGATTACAGCTCAGATTTCCCTTTAAATAAAGAATTCAGTAACCAAAGAATTTTGTCTAATGTTTGTAATATTTTGTCCTATAAGAGTTATCTCCCTAACACTGGCAACACCAGGTGGCAGTGTTTTTGTTATGACAATAGCAGACTGTTCCAAAATGATTATGAATCTGAGAGGTAACCAGACAAACTACAAAAATAATATTTGAAAGAAAATATATTTAAAGATTCCCCATGCAAAAAACTAATTACAGTACAGATATAACAAAATATGCCATCACATTTGACAGATTGAGTAAACCAGTTATTAGATAAAAAGAATGCCTTTAAAAAAATTAAAAGAACAAAAAAAACCAGTTTAGTTGTATGACATATCATTTGGAAATAAAATATTAGGCCAAAAGTACACAAATTGAAATCAAATTACAAACGATTTTGTTTTGAGATAATTGAAAAGTTATTTTTAATTGCCTGTAAATTTTCTAGTATTAATATATTTTTTAAATTCAATGTTAATTAGTTTATGCTTTTCTTCGTTTAAACAGGTTTTTGAAACGGGAAATTGTTACTTAATAAAATAAAAAATGAAAATAACTGGTTTGCATAATATCCACAGAATTAACCAATATTTTAAGAAAGGCATCTGTCTTTTCACATTCAGAAAAGGGTGTCATTTATATCGCCCACTGGTAGATAGCAATTGAGAAAGTCCAGAGTTGAATAAAATATAATGTTACTTGATGAGAGATTTAGGTTTGTGTTTCCATTGGTCTGCACAATGGTAATATTATATAAGCAAACACCAAAATTGCTTGTAGATTAGATAGCCACAAAACTTAGTAGGTTATGTGATAAAAGAAAAAGAAAGAAAAAAAAAAGCTGACAAAATTTAAGCAACTGATTAAAATATGTTAATGAAAGAAGGATCTATACTGAAAATCTGAATATGTAGGACTTGTATAGTGTGAGTTTTTTTATGATCAGTTCATTTTATGCAAAAATATAGAAAGTAGCACTATACACAGGTCATTTTTTTTGAAGAGGTAAAAATCATGCATTTTTGGTGACCAGTTACACTATACACAGATGATTTTTTTTCTGGAAAGGTTAAAATTCATGTAATTTCAGTGACCATAACCTACCTACTTGGTAAGCCTACGTTCTAACATACACTTGCCTAACTTTAATGGTACAGGTAAGCTCCTTCCGCCTGTATCTCATAACCTAGATTTATTCCTTTTCCTGCTACATCAATGGCAGAACATCATTCACTATATGTTCCAGGGAAAATCTGAAAATACCTTAAATAAATGAAGAATTAACAATGTTCTTGTTTTCATTTCTCTAATTTGTGTTCATCTTCATTCATACATGTTTACATTGCTGAGGCATTGCTTTTCCAATGACACTCCATTTGTCTGATATGTATCTACTGTATATTTCAGTTGTGCACCTTACTCTGTCTTCGACTGTTTATTTATTATATTTTTTACATTTACTGGTCTCATTTAATCTATTACATATTCATAAAATATTTTGACATGATGCATCGCAATATACAGTATTGCACAGGGCGGGAAATACCAAATGAATTTTAATTTTAGTAGCTTTATGGTATACAGTAATATTATCTACAGGAATCAACTAAATTGAGGAGCATTATAAAAGCATATCCCATTATATAAATTATACACAAAGTATTACAGTACTTGCTACAATACAAAAAAGATCATATATTTGCTATAAAACATGTCCAGGATGATGTCCATTACTGCAACATTTGATGACGTTGGGCCTACTGGTATTGTTCAGAAGCTGGGGCTGCATTATACATGAAGTATATGAAAAATAAAAAATCAGGTTTTTCACAAAAAATTCAGGGGTTGCACTATACAAGTAGGCTTATACACAAGTATGTATGGTAGATGCTTTGTTATAATGGTTGGCAGAGTTCACTATTGTCAATTTATGCCACAAACAAGTAACATTTAATAAATATTGGATAGAAATCCTCCCCACTCCTAACCAAGAAAAAAAAAAACTATTTCTATATCTCTTCTGGGTATGATGATAAACTACATCCAGCAGCGGGCATCTGATCGGAAGGTTTAGTGGAGTGTAGAATCACCTCTTAATTTCTGTTGTTGCCAGGTTCAGCATGACCTGGGGTGGTAGCACCTGTTGGGGTCCCATCTATGGACAAATACTTAACCCCCAAACTGAGATCAAAACACTATTACCAGTAATAGATTTGATTCTTGACAAAAAATCCTCTTTACAAAAATACATCAATGAAACCTGATTGACAAATTTCTTACAAAGAATACATATTCTATTCATATGAACCCATTTTAAAAATCATGCAGGCATTAAATAATCCATTGACTACTATGTTAGATGCACACAGTAGTAAATATATATATATATAAGACACAGAATGGGTAAATATAGGTAGGTATGCAAACGATTGTATACAAATACATATAAGTACACTATAGTATAAGAAAAAACAGTGACTCAATGTTAAATAACAGAAATATATATAATTTATAAAAAAATATACATAATACCTTACATTAATTGCCCAACTTGGAGTTTCATGCCGAAGCAATTGTATATATTCATTTAAAAAAAGAAAAAAAAAGAAAGCTATCATAATATGAAACTGTTAAATTTTCTCCTATTCAATTCATATATAATTATTAAAGCATAATGATGTCAACACTGCAGGTTGGTATGCAATGAAATGGCAAAATATCAAAGCTTAAATAAGAATGCCTTAATGCAATTATGATTTTATGATTATCTTTTTAAGATAATCGGGAAAAGTATTGATTTCTTTAACCGAATTAAATCTATAGAAAAGTGTTTATTCTTTACGTCATTCACAACCAATTTATTAAAAATTATTTTTTCAAGTTGAAAGGGTTAAGTTGTTTAACTTTGATTTGGATTTTTTTGTCTTTTTCCGGTTCTTATTAGACTTGTTGATGAAACCATGCTAATTTTTTTGTTTTTATTTCTCTGTCAGGCAGACATGAATATAAAACCAACAAACTGCCGATTACTCACTGCAAAATCTGCAGGTGATATTTGATGCATGATATCCATATACGTCACTCAAAAAATATATTGTTTACGACCACATGTTGAAACACCAGTTCCCGTACGTTCACCGAAGTTAAGTAACTTCGAGCCTAATCAGTGCCTAGATGAGTGACTGCTTAGGAATACCAGGTGGTGTAAGCTTGGATGTGCAGATGGTGTAATGTATTATTTTTAATTTGTCCTACAACTAAAAGTATAGTCAGCTTTGATAGGTTTGTAAACATACAATGTGACACTCAACCAAGTTTTCCACCAACCGACCAGTGATTATACCCACATTGCATTCTGATCCTTGATCTTGCCGGATGTTCATCAAAAGCTGAAGAAGAGTGTAATACATGCTATCAAGGTAACATGATGAAAGAAAAAAACCCCGCCACACTGAGAAATAAGAACTCAAACTGAGTCCCATATTATATGTAGGCATTTTATTCAGGGTTTCACCTGTTCACATAAGTAGGTGATATTTAGGACATGTCTCTCATTTATGTTAAGTCTTGCCCCTACTGACTTCTTGACACTCTACTCATCCCAAAGTGGTAGCTGGCAATACAAAATGGAGGTTTCAGAACTGCTTAATGAACATGTCTGTCTCCCACCAAAACTCTCCCCAATCCCAAACATGGCTGGGTTTTTTTCAGCGTATCACCCCAAGGAAGGCTGGAGGCCACTATCACGCAAGGGGTTATAGAAGGGTTGGAGGAAGAGCAGATAGGAGTGGTAAAGGAGAGGATGTGGAGAAAGAGAAAGACAGTGGATCGATCAAGGCAAGGGGGTTACAGAAGATTTGGAGCGAGAGCAGATAGGAATGAAAGGTAAAAGGATGTGGAGAAGGGAAGTGGATAGATCAAGGCAACTGGAGATGTCGATTGACGTTACACTTAAATAGTTGGAGATTGTATTTGTCAGGGAAACAGGAATATGGAAGGGAGTTCCACAGGCGAGGTGTGCGAGACATGAAGCTATTGGAGTAGAAGAGACTTCTACATCTAACAGATGGTGAAGAGGTGGGAACGGGATGCCAGCCTCGTAGGACGTTTAAATTCATGAGGCCTAGGGACAAGCGAAAGCAGCTCCTCGGAGTAATTACCGTGAAAGTATTTGTAAAAAAAGACAGAGCGAGGCAACATCGCGTCTGTGAGAGAGCGACTGCAGATGAGATGACAGATCAGGGCCAATCACATTGCATATCCGTCTCTGGATCTTATCAAGAACCCTGAGGCAAACAGCAGGGGCCCCAGACCATATATGGCAGCAATACTCCATGCAAGTTAATATAGACTAGCACCTGGATATAACCTATTTCCTGTTTTGTCACCAATTGATCTCCAAAGGATCCCTCATCCACCCCTTTACTTCCTGTTTGGTTAAAGTCGATGCTGATTAGAAGAACAAACTTTAAAAGGACCCATCCACTGGTTAATCAAACAGGAGCAATTGAGATCAAGATAAAACCACCTCTTCCCTTTCTAGTAGTAATGTGCAGAAGGTGGCAGAGAATGTGACAGACAACATAGGAAGGCATACAATCAAAGAGTTAAATAAAGATTTAGTTTATATTTAATTTGAATAAACTGTTTATTTCATCTGATTTTACATATTTAATGTTTCCCTTTCTCACATTTCACAGTACTGGGCCCTATAGGCCATGCTACTTGAGTCTTACTGGCATATGACCAAGGTGTTGGACCTGGGCTTTACCAAACCTTTGCACATCACTGGTTCATAATATCAGTTTTATATATATATATATATATATATATATATATATATATATATATATATATATATATAATATAATTTTAAGAAATTTGACAAATGTAAAATATTTAATTGAAAATTGATTTGATTACAAGTTTCACCATTCTTGGCTTATTTAGATCCCAAAACAAAAGAAATGTGTGCATGTGTATTTGTGTGTATGCTTAAATAAAGAATCATAGTCCTTTTTCCCTAACCTGGCATTTCTCGTGATTAAAGAAGGAAGATAAATGACTTAAAAAAGCCATTAATATTTATTCTGTATCTTTTCTTTATAATTCTTGGTTCATGTTGAAAGTTGTTATATTTTTCCCATCGTTTTTGTAATCAAATCCTCATCTCATTTTCAGAATGGCTTAAAAGCAAGAAATTTATATAGCCTTTTCTGAAATGAGCCCAAAGCAAATCCTCATGCAATCCTTTAGAATGGGTTGAAAGTAAAAGATTTATGGTTTTTAATCTACCTATGTGTTTTTGGAACTGATAAGATTCTATATCTTATTTTAAACACAGACAGACACGCGCACACACACACACAAATATTATACACACTGTAGTGTTTGCTGTTCAGCTAAGTAGGCTCAAATATTTAATGTTTGCATAAATTATATTACAAATTAGACTTTTATCAAACCTATGAAGCAACATTTAAGAACAGATCCTGTTTTATGATATTTTATGAATTGGAAAGTGAGAGGAGAGAGACATTATTACTAAAATAAATAATATATTTCACATTATTCAAATTAGTGGTGGTAGGGGTGCATGAAGTTGAAATAGTCCCCTTAAGAATATATACAATAATCCCAGTATTTCTTTTCAGCCTCAAAAGCAGTGTGGAAGTCTCCTTTCTGAGTGATATACAATGCCATCTGTGATTTTGTGTGAATTACATCTTAAAGCAGCACCCCTTCAGCATCAATTTGCAAAGAACAGAATAAAGTCACTTTTTCTTTTTTTACATTTTCTGGTATTTCACTGGTGAAAGGTTACCATGAATACCTGTCATCTTGAAGTAACACTCAAGCAGCCTTGAAATACGAATAACATTAAAGCAAAAACAAAAACAACACACCACCTATGTTCAACCCAGAGAATGTTTACTATATGCCAAACAAATATCTCAAGGGTTTTGGTTCTTAACACAAAATATGATACATTGCTCAAATTTGTCACCATAAGGATTGTAAACACAATATAACAATAGTGTGAAGGCTATTAGCAAACTTAGTAGACTGGGCCTTAGCTGCACAAGTATTACCAGTGAACTGGTAAATTATAGTATATACAGTTTAGAAACTTGACAAGTCCACCAGGGAAGACTTAAAAATATTATCAGCATCACTATTTTTTTCAAAAAACAAGCAGAAATAGGAAGATTTTGCTAGAAATAAAGAAAAGCATGCTGAACTGTTATGTAATATAAGTCCTACTATATGGCAATGAATGCTGGACAATCTCGCAGGTGAAGAGACTTGAAGCAACAGAAATGTAGTTCTACAGAAGGATACTGAGAATACCATGGAGTGAACACATGACAAAGTTTTAGAGAAAATGTAAACAAAACGTCCTCTATATTTAACATCAGAAAGAGCTGAAATTTCCAGGGCACGCAATGAAGAAAGAGGGCTTAAAAAATGATACACATGGAATGGATTGAAGGCAAGAGGAAAAGAGGAAAACAATGCATAAACTACGTAACAAGATTGCGTAAATGGATGATAGAACTGGGTTTAGGAGAGATAAAAAAGACAAATTTTAGTAAGTGCTACAAAGGACAGGCGAATTGTAGAGAACCATGATTACCAACCTATTGAAGGGCATGGAACACAGAAGATCCAAGCAGAATTATTGTCATTTTTTTTAGAACTTAAAAGAAAAGTTATCAAAATAACTCAGCCATAATAAAATTTACAGCTTGACCATGATGTTAATGATTGTGGTTCATAGCAAATGAGTAACTATATATGCATTTCAAGACCTTAAAGGAAAACGAAAATATTCTTCAAGGCATAAGATATTCTTTATGACCACCTTTTTTATTATTATTATTTTATAGTGAGGAAAGCAAAATGTGATCATAACAGCACTGTGAAATTTTAAAGTTTAAAACATTTCCTTCTTTGTATAATTCTTACCAGTTTGGATTCCACTGTATAATACTTCCACAACACTATTTGGGCTGAACTTTTGGTGTGCACACACACACTTGTTTGTTGTGCATATGTGCGCACATGCATGTGGGAAACATCGATTGATTGTTTTTTTTTTTAATGATTTATCAACTTCTTGCATGTTATTTAAAGCCAGAAAATATTTTTAGATTGTAAGAATCTGAGGGGGGGATAATGATTTATGGATACGAGACATACTAATTAACCTTTAGCTGGGGGAAAAGAAGGGGGGTATACTTTTCCCAAGAGTATTTGCATGTAAGCGAATATAACAAACCCAACTAAAATTGCAGCTCAGCTCTCCACTTTCCTTTTCTGAACTATTACTAATAACCCTGCACACAGATCCAAGCTTGCAACACCTGGTATTCGCAAGTGGTCTCCTGCTACTGACCAATCTCATTGTTGCCATTAGCTGTTGTGTGTTATATGTTATATGGTTAACTTAAAAAATATGAGGTGTGTATGTGTAAAATGTTTAGCTAAAATTGGTTTCAAAGCAGCTCTGCTGAAGCAAATAAGATGAGTTTTGGATGCCAAAGTAAAACATTTTCTGGAGAAGAAAGAAAACTGCTAGAATCAAAGATACAGAGGAATGACATGGAATAAGATTATGAAGTTAAAGTGGGAAAAGTTTTAGTTTTTTTATAAACTTGCGGTCTGTTCAAATTCAGCTAAGGTGACCATTTGACCCTTTATTCAGTTGTCATTGCCCAGTATGGCTGTTAAAGACTGCAATAACATACACCACCATCTTTTAACACCATCTGTGCTAAGTGGCCTCTTAAGAGTTCAGACTGACCCTATTTTATCTGCATCTCTCCAGATACTGCTGAACAAAAGATTTAAGCATTCTACATTATCAATTGACATAACAATTTGCAGCAGAATAGTAGAATGCCAAAATGGGTTCAAGCAAATAAAATACAAGACAGAAATAATATTAGAGAAATACTTCTATTTACCTGAAGAGAAAATTGACCACAAATTTTCTTTTGGATATTTGGGGAGAGGGGCTTTTCAATCAATTTGGTGTCTTTGAAACCATTTTTGGCAAGGTGGTTAATAGTTGTGCATTGTTGTCTTCATGAATATGCTCTTTAGCACAAAGATTTTTTGTTTTAATTAATACCACTTAAAATTTAAAAAAAAAAAAAAATTTTTTTTCAAACTTTAGAATAATTCTTTGCATTTATCTTGTCATCATCATTAATTATGAAAGGTCCTATAACTGGACATCCTTAAAGCTATCTTGCCAATATTTTCAATATTTTTGTTTTTTGTGACCTGTTTAATATTTTAGTAAATTTCAAGAGGTTTCCATCTCTCAATAACTTAATATCTTGTTTCGCCATTTTTTTTTTTTTTTTTTTAAAATCAATTCACTGCACTAAAACACATGCGGCTACTGGGAATGAAAGAGAATGAGAAGATCTCAGAAGGAAACCGAAACCCAGTTCTAAACAAGAAACAAGTTTTAAAACTTCTACTGTTGTTCAAAAAACCAAAAGAGGAGTGTAAACTGGACAATAGGCAAACCTATCTACTCCTATTTAGGAGAAAGAAAAACTGTAAACAAATTTTCAGTTTAGGTGGAGATGTCAGACGTATAGAGTTGTAGACTTTAAAAGGAATCAGAAGACCAATCCTAAACAGGAAACAAGGGATAAACCCCTACTCCTGTTCAAAAGGGAGGAGTGTAAAATGGGCAATAGGCAAACCTATCTTTTTTTATGAATCCATAGCAATAATCATATATCTGAAATTAAAAATATAAATATCAATAACTATACTATTATATATATTTATTTCCAATATGATGACCTACCTTTGAGTTGCCTAATAAAACCTCACCCCACTAAATAAGTTACTGTAAATATTTGTAAAAAAAAACAAAAAAAAAGAACAAGCTGAAGTGCACATGGTATATTTATCCCATAAATATAATTGCAGTCATCAGTAGTTCAATGAACTGGTGTGATTATAGAGTTGCTGCACAACTGAGCACCTGATCAGCTCCCTACATACGTTTTGGTTGCATGTCAATGTCTTGGTCTTTGTGGTGGATATTTCAATCTCTCAGTGAAAATGTAAGACCATTTTCTTTTTTTATCCTTGTCTACCTCCTCTTCTGTCACCTATGGTGGTAACTTGCAGGATTGTACTGATGCAGCCATACCGTTTAAACTTCCTCAGGCTGCATTATTTGTGATATGGCCTACATAAGAGATGCTTAGAATGATTCTGTTTCATTTTGGATTCTTTACTAAAAGAATTTCACAAACATCAGTTAAATAATACTATATTATGATAAGCAAATATAGCTATTTCCCTAGATCAAATCCCTAGCCTCATTCTGCTTCTGAAATGATATACAGGGTGACCCCACAAAAACTGACATCGTTTTGTAGTCTAATAACATAGCCAATTCTTGCTCAAATGATCTCAAATTTTAACAAAATGTGTAAAAACTAATCACTTTCAAGGGTGACACAAGGATAAAAAAGATTGAGAAATGTTGCTCTACAGCACATTTTTTTTTCTTCTGGCTCTATTTTAGTGGCTATATCCTAAACTAAAAAAAAATATATCAAAATACCATTGTAATATTGTACTTGTGCAATATCATTGAGAAAAAAAAAAAAAAAAAAAAAAACTCCTTCCAATCAAATTTAAATTCAGTTTGAAATAAAGTATTTTACTTATTGAAAATATTAAATTTAATCTATTAGTTTGGAATTAAACTAAAATAAAACCTTTAAGATACATTTTTCATTTTTAAAAATGCATTTCAAATGATAGGTATCACTTTTTTGGGCAATTAATTAAATGAAAACTGGGTATATTTTTTTTAAATACTTGTAAAATATTCCTTTTATATTTAATTCTGAATTTTCTTTATATTCTTGTAAAATATCCCTTTAAATCACCAGTCGTTAATCTAATAAAAATGAGATACAGTTATGAGAATACAGAAACACACTCCTGCTGATAATAAATCATAGAGTTAGTCATTTTGCAAGTTTAGAAACTTTACTAAGTTGTTACAGATGATTGTGAACCATTGAATGTTTTGAATTCACTTTTTGAGCCTTCTTCAACAATAACACCAAGCTTTCTACCAAGTTCAGACAAAAGCAAGTTAGAGTGGCCTGCTCAATGCACATCTTTTAAGCTGAAATCAACTTTTCTAAAACTGTCAAACCATCTTTAGCAATTTATTTCATTTAGTGATTCTATCAGATAAATACTAAATGTTGCAGTGTCTTCTAGTCTGTGATGTAGAAATTTTAACTCCACACAGTGACAATCGACTCATTAGTAGTTACTTGACTATGCAAAATAAGGCAAGTCCATTTTGTTTATGTCACTAAAACTGAATATTTCAAGTTGCCTCTTCTGCCACATTGGTTTTTTTTCTAACCTCATCAGGCATTACTCCATAGATTTTTAAAGTCTCTAATTTGTAACCGATTTGAATTATACAATGATTATATAGCTTACTTGTTTAAAAATGTATGAATAGATAATGTTATCATATATGCATTTTAGAACAGCATAAAATATTTTACCAATATTTTACCAGTTCATTCCATAAAAGATAATGGTTGAGCTAAGTGGCAAAATGACTGAACAAGTGACAGATTGACATCTGAATTACCATATTTTTGCCTTTATGAATTTAAATTGAAAAGTGATTCTTTTCAATTTAAATTCATAAAGGGTCCAAGAATTAATATGAATTATAAAACCTTTCAGTCAGTGATTTTGTCTAAATTAAAAGTATACATAATCTGTATTATAAAAGAAAGTTGGTGTCATGCTAGACAATTTTTCTATCCTGAATCTATCTTACATATTTATAAGTCTACCATTTGGCCTTGTTTTGAATATTGCTGCCACGTCTGGTCTAGTGCTCCTGCTGTATATCTAGAGATTCTTGATAAAATCCAAAGAAGAATCAGTAATATTGTTTGTCCTGAACTGCTATCTTGGTTCCTGTCACTTTCTCATTGCCATAATATGGCTTCCTTGTGCCTTTTCTATAAATACTCTCATGGTAACTGTTCAAATGAACGCTTCACTATGCTACCTAGGCTTTATGAAATTCATTCTCTCTTATTCCATTTGGATAACCCCTACTTTGGATGAGCAATAAAATCATAAATTTGAGAAAAACAAACCAACTTTTCTTTTCCTTATTTTCACTGAGACAAATTTAGTATATTTGTCATAATTATTGCACTATTGATATCAGATATTTATAGATATCACCTTGATATCAGTATTCATATCTATCATATATCAATTCCAGTCTATTAATATCTATTTATTAAACCCTAGAACCTGACAACATAAAGATGGTCGAAAAGTAAACATCCTGTTTATTATTAATGTAGACAAAAAAAGAAAAAAAAAAGAAAAAGGAAAGTGGAATGTGAGGAAAAATGGTACGGCTAATTTCAAAGTGAAAATCCAGTTAATTGTTCTAAACTTTACATAAATAAGATAATTAAAAGAATTTATTGAACATTTAGTAAATTTTTAAAAATTATTTTGTCTTTGGGTTTTTAAATTTTGTTTTAAATATTTTTCAGTCTGTCATTGAACTAATATACAAGCTTTAGAAACAAATCTTACACACAATTTGAATGGAAATTGAAATGGACATCTATGTCTCGGGGCTAACATTAGGGCAACAGGAAGTGAATATAAGCCAAAATGTGCAGCCACTGGAAATCATTTTATGAATTCTGTATTAAAATGCGATATATATTTATAAGAAATGTTTGTTTGTTTAAAATACTACAATTTAGATTTTAAATTTGAGCATTTTGCTAGTAATAATAAAATTATTTTTTGTTGTCACAACCATAAAAACAAAAAAGAAATTAGTTTTTGTCAGTTTTACTCTCTGACAAAAACTAATTTTTTTTTCTCTAGCACTAAAACGCCCTCCAGGTTTGTTTTTAGCTGTGACCAAAACATGCTTTTAAGTTTTTCTGTCAAGAAATCACTACGCCAGAAAGCCTTTCATGTTTATACCATAAAATTTCAAAAAGATTAAGTACTAAGTTTATAGCAGGTTATTGAGAACAGAAAGCATTCTTTTGAATACTTTCTGTTCTCAAATTTAGAAAGTCTGGCATTTTTCCTGACAAACTGTTTGCTTATCTTTGTTTTCCTAATTGTAGGAATCAAGTCACTTGGGAATCAGATCTTTTTATCAAATATCAAGACATTAAGATTAAAGTAAAAAGAATAATCATAGTTATTTGCTACTTTCAAATAAAAGAATGGAAGTATAATCAAAAGTGATGCCTTGTGTCACTGATATGCTATAATAGTTCTTCTTATGTTGCATTGATAGATTACAAAATTTTTTATGTGGAAAAATAATTGTATACTTTTGTTAAGGGTTCTGAATGTAAAATAGTAAATGAGAGAGATCAATAAAAAAAATAAAATAAAAAAAAACTTGTGTAAAACAGAAAATATGGATTTTTGCCTATATTCTCCTGGTGTCTGTTTAACCCTTTAGCATTCAACATGCTCAAACCCACCCCGTAAATATCAGCTCTCACTCCATTTATATTCTGCCATAATATATGATGACATCATCTCAAATAACACAGAAAAATCACACAAATAGTGAGACTTTGACCATATGCTACTTCCTCCATCTTTTCTTTGTTCAATTAGCAAAGAAAATACAAGTTTTATAATCTTTATTTTTGATCATGAGAAATCAAGCATCACAATGAAATGGAGTCTGATGGTTCAAAGTGCTCACTTGAGGGATATACAGTCCAGGTTATTCTAGAATCTGAAGAAGAAAAAAAGAAGAAATGCAAGATGAATCAGATATTGACATTTCTGACATTAATAATGATGAACCTACTGATTCAGATGAGGATGATGATGTTGACACATATGTGCCAGATCTTGAGTGGACAAATGATCTCTACATGTCAATTTGCCAGTATTTTTGCAACCTAATAAATATAAATATATTCACTGTCAAAAGATGCCAGGCAAGTTGAATATTTGTCTTTAATTTTTACCAATTTCCTTTTCTCGTAATTTATTCATTTGATGTGAAGGCATTAAACTGACACCTTCATTCAAAAAGGTGTATATCTATACTCTAAATTACAAGGTAACCAAAAAAGTTCCGTGCCATTTTTGATTTATTAGAAAAAAACAAAACAAAAAGGTATACAGCAAATATTACATACTGTTAGTCCTCAAAGTAATCCCCATCAGCATCCAGAACATTTCACCAACATGCTTCCAGCTGCACAATCCCCTAGCAGTAAAAATCTGGTTTCTTAGGCACAAAGAAATCTGTGAATGCTTGCCGCATGTCTACTTCATTTGAGAGGCATTTCCCACAAAGGCGGTTGTCCAGGGAATGGAAAAGGTGATAATCTGTGGATGGCACTGTGTCTCTCAGCCAAGTTGGCATCCCTTGTGATTAACCAATGCTAACTCCTGTTTCGGTGCCTGTTGCACATGGTCCAACAGCTGCGAGTACAAGTTCAGTGATGGTTTGGTCCATAGTGCACTACTTGTCAACTTGTCCACCAGACACAGAGCATGCAGTGGTGACTCTAGGTCATCAATGTTTGTTGGGCTCATTACAATCTTTAACAAAATATACTATTGGTATAACTTAGATGCTAAAATGATTCCTTTACTCTAAAATATATAATTTTTTCAAAAAATTTTTTTTCTAGACATGTAAGAAAAAAAAGAACAAAGACCAAGCCAGACATTTTTTTTTGTTTAAATGTGTGTATCTATCTCGAGTGTGTGTTTATGTATCTTTCTGTCTGTGTGTTTATGATCAGTACTGCTGACTAATATCATATTTCCTCAGCACTACCCCAGTTACAATCCTCACCCCAACCCTCCAGTTGATGACGTAATGCTGCCACTGATTTTCACCGAATTTAAAAAGGTCAGGCTAAATTAAATTTACCTTTTCTCAAAAGATACATTCTGCTAAAAAACCTTATACTGTACATGATAACTTATTTAAAATGGACATTTAAAAACAATAAGTTGAAATAAAAATGTGTTCTTTGAAAAACAGGGCATACAAGTCAGAGATTTTTAAAAGGTTATTTATAAAATTAAAGCAAGAAATACATTGCCTATTAACCTTTAACTAGCTGGAGGTGAAAATTGTCACTGGAGAATTATCTCCCTTTGCAGTTGTAAAGCGCATTCTGTTGCCTCGAGAGGGTTGCTATACATAAACATTTGTCAACTGTTATTTCCGGCATTTTAAGCTGGAAATAGCTTACTACTGCTTTGGAACAAATTTAACTTCTGTTTTGTGATGCCATTTAGAATTCTTCTAGACTACACAAAGAATAACATCAATTAAACCTACGTTAAATTTCTCAATTTTTTGTAAACAAAAATGGCCACATCAACATTCAATGAAGCCTTTAATCAGGAGTTTTTCTTTGATTCAGACTCTGATGATGATTTTGAAGGCTTTACTCAAGTGGATATTGATGGTGAAGTGGTCAAAGTTGATAATAACTTTATTTGTCAGCAAGACAAATAAATATGCTAGTCAGGCAAAAGAAAGAGCAAACAAATGCTGGTGCCTACTTAAGACATCACTTTTGACAAAATAGAAGCCATCTTAGCCATTTTGTATCTTATTGCATCCCAGAACTCCACAAAGAGTAATAAATGTTAAATTGTTAATGTATTTGTTTTTTATTTTGTGTTTCAATTTATTTTGTTTTTAACGTCAAAACATTCATGCAAAATATAATACATTATATAATGCATTATATCAAAATATTATGCCTCCATTTCTTATTAGTATACAAAAAAAAAAAAATCTGTACACATAATACAAAGTGATAACAATTTTAAAACAATAAGTGCTCATGTTTCTTGTGTCCTCAAAAAAAAAAAAAAAAAAAAAAAAAAAGAAATGCAGTGGCAAGTGGAACAAATCTAGAAAAGATTTAGTGGGGCATAGGTTAAGTATGTCTCCAGCTTTGATCAGGCGCAGACCTACCCAGCTCGATGAGCCATGTTGATTTGATTTTATTCTTTTTTAACTGTCTTTTTTTTTCTTTTTCTTCTTTATTATGAACAATATCAACAAAATGTATTTGTCAATATTTTGAGGCACAGAGTTAAAACAATTCATTTTGGGTACAGCTGAAGTCAAGAATGAAAACGACATGCTACGAATAATTATTGTTGCTTTGGAATAGATATACTTGAATGTTGACTCACTTGGGCTAAGCCCAACAAACTCAACCCCCAGAGTTGCCACTGAGACAATGATCTTGTGTGGATGTAGAAGTGGTCTTGTGGGGTGAGGCACAGGGTGCCATAGTGACAACCAATGTCTGGGAGTCTCATACAGAACCCACTTCTCGTCACTAGTGAGCACTTGGTCAAATACGTGTACAGTGCAGTGCCGAGAAAGCAATGAAAGACAGGCTTGTCACTTGTTTGTTGGCTTCTGACAGTTTGTGGGGCTATCCACTTGCTCAACTTCCCTATGCAGTGCAGATGAAGCCTGTTTCATCAGAAACAGGAAGCATTGGCTAACTCACCACAGGTTTGGCTGTTGTCTTTCTCTATGGCTGCCTTCAGGCCTCATCATCCAGGGCCTGTGGCTAACCACTGCAGGATCCATCACAAAGGGACAGATCTCTTGACCTGAACTTCTGGTGGTGTGTTCCTTCAAGGTATTATCCCCAAATGCTGGATGTATTTGGCAAATTGAGGAGGCTGTGGACAAGCCCACCTTTAGGCCATGAAGCAGACAACCCCCAAACAAGCTGCTACGACACCGCCATGTTTCCTTGCCACTGTTCGAATTATGATTGATCTTATCCTCTATGGCGAAGGCCTCACTGTCCAGAATATGTTTGGCCACTGCGGGGGTTCATCATAAAGGGACAGAACTAACTTCTGAATCCAATGTCTCTCGGTGCATTCACCCACAGCATTATCCCTATGGACTGACCTATTCATTGACTTGATGCAGCTGCAGACAAGCCCACCTTAAAGTTATAAAGCAGACAACTCTGAACAAGCTGCTTAGACACTGCCATGTTTCCTCACTGCTGCTCAAGCTATGACTGATGTGAGTGTGCAATGCACATGCATTGGTCAAGAGCAATGCTCCCACCCAATTGCTTTCCTGGCACGTTATGGACCCATTTCTGCCTCAGTGATCACTTCTTCCCATACAACATCAAAAAATGGCAAGGACTTTTTTTGTTACCTTCTATAATTTTGGAAAGTGAAAATTTCTGTGTTTTCATCTAAAATTAAAAGGAAAACAAAATAATCACAATATATGGATAAATAAGTTCATACTGATGCCAGGAGGATATAAGTTTATGGTCTAAGAGGGTTGTGGGTAAACTGCAATCTGTGAGTCACATTGCAGCCCATTTTGTATTTTGAATGGCTTTTTAATTTCATGAGAAAAATATTAAATTTTTGTTTGTTTTGTTGTTTTCACTTGTTCACTCACATTTTCTCATACATAACAGCATAAATAACAATGATTAAATACAATGTTTTTTGTTTTTTTTTTTAAATTTGTGACATTTTGTTGACGGTAATGTTTCCAACATTTTAAACCATTGGCAATTTTCACTAAGGATGATTCTACATGTAATGATTTTATGCTTTGGAAAGAAGAAATATTCATAATTTTTATTTATATGAAGTAATATATTTTTCTTTTCTTTTTTTGTATACTCAAATGAATAAATTAAAAAATCACATGCAGCAGCATGTGACAATAACATTATCATATTATACCAAAACTCGATATTTTACATTTTTGAAAATACTTCAAAGGAAAGAAGAAACAACTTCCCACCATTTCTAAGGCAGATGCTTACGCCTATGATCTTCTGTAGTTAAAATTGCTGAGGCATTTTTCAATGACAAATCACCATGAAGTTTTTTAGTAGTGCAGCCCATCTTACAATGAACCATATCTCATGTGGCCCACTTCTTGGGAAAGGTTGTCCATGCTTGATTTACATTAGATGAGGTTATTAAATTTTATGGATTTTTAAACATTTAGTAAACTTCAAGTATTTATAGAAATTAACATTTCAATTATAACACAAGATTATGACATTTCTAATTATCTTGACTAATTAAGTAGACTTTGGTTCTATAAGACATTATGTAAAACCTTTGTACCTTTGGTTATTATATACTTTTGTTATTAAAAATGTACTGAATTCTATGAGGTTCCTTATGTTAAATGAAATTTGCACAATGTAATCGTCACTTTTACACAAAAGCTAATATATTCTGAACAATTTATAATCTAAAGCCAATTTTTTATCATTTCACTCCAAGCAAGGCAAAAATGCCACTGAGACGCAGGGAATTACAGGGAGTGAAAGATAATGAGGAGAGGCGAGGAAAAGGACAATAAAGGAACAGGAAGACAGAAGATGGCAATTGATGCTGCATTTAAATTTTTGAAGATTGTAGGTGAAAAGGAATTTCCACAGATGAAAAGGGAGAGAAGAGAAAGTATTAGAATATTAAATGGTTGAATCTAGCTAATTCAACAGTAAAATTGTGAGAACTACTTGCTAATCTAGTAGCACACTTAAATTCATGAGGTTGAGCCACTAAACCATTGCCATGAAAATATTTGTAGAAAGGACAGAGGGAAGCCATATGTCATGTCAGTGAGGACAGTGACTGAAGTTAAGATGCCACATTGGGATTGATTACATTAGACTGAATTTTGTCAAGAATCTTGAGATGTATAGTACGAGTGCCAGATCAGATATGGCAGTAGTATTCAATACACGAACGAATGGTATCTTTTACAAATAAAAATAAAGCTAAATTGAAAAGAATAAAGAAACGCACATACTTTTCTATATACTGTCATACAATAGCTTCTGTAATATGAATGCTGCTAACAAACACCTCATCAGATGATGATCCTGGGCTCACATATGATTTCAGGGTCACAGCATCATAAACAGTAATCCATAGTACTCAAGCAGTACCTCACCATATCATCAAATTTTGTTGGTCCTCATTCTCATTGTGGGAATACCATAACTGTTTAGTCAGTTAAATACTAAAGTAGATAACTTTTAAACAGTTTTGAACTGAGCAATAATAAAACTATTAGAATAAAACTAAATAAGAATGCAACAGTTACTGAAATATATTCTGCCTAACCAAGGAGAGATTAAAAGGAAAATATTTTGAGGATTAATCAAATTTGGGGATGTGAGCCAGTCTGAAGATTTTTCAGCACTTCACTATAAAAGTGGATGTTTCGAATAATTTTGGGACATGTGCATTAGTCTGAGTCTTGCAATGACATTTTTGCTGGAAAATTGTCAGTACAGCAAATTTTTATTATTTATTTACTGGAAATTCAACAAAAATTCCTTATATTGAGGAAGCAATTTAAAAAAAAAAATAATAATGGCAAGAGAGAGAAAGAAGTAAAAAAAGAAAGAAAAAAGTATAGGACATTTAAGGAATTACACGTCAATGATGGAAAACTTAAAAGACAAGTGGAAATAGTTGAACAGTAAAAGCAAGTAAGCAATACTATGTTATGACTCAATGTGTAGTCGAGCTGATGAAAGAACAATGGTGGCTGACTGATGAGAAGGAAAAAAAAAAAACAGCTGCACAAACAATACACAGCTTTTACAAATACAGCAACAATTACTTAGATTAATGGACATAATATGAATTCCAGACCATATTTTCTCCAAGATATATTGATCAACAGGGATATTTACTGTTAGCTCTGTACAAATAGCTTCCAAGTTCATTAATCTTATCATAGTTAATTCTAGTTTGTATGATTTATGTTTAACAAAGCAGTTAATTAGACATTTAATAGCTAATAAAAATAACAAATGAAATTACACAAGTACAAATTTATCCATACAGCCTTATTCTTTATTTTCTTCAAATGTCTGCCATTGTCATCATATTTTCTTTACATACACCAGTAGTAGTAATATTATCTAATTTTAATTGTTAAAACAAGCATTGTCCTTATTACTTTTGATTAGTATTCCATTCATCTTAATTTCAGTTTTTTTTCATTGCAACAACGATTGTCATTTCATGAAAAGAAATGCTAGTAATACTGGTGTATTTGAAACAAAAATGTAAGTATTACTGGTGGTCAGAGAAAATGAATAAAGCTATATCATTAGATTTGAATTTACTGCAACTGGTTGGCCTTGATAGTCCAAATGGTAAGAAAGTTGCCATGAAAAGGCAAGCTCTCAAAAATGCAGATGCATGTTCAATTCTTATTAGAGGCATATGCTTTTATTTTTGATTTAAACTTCACCAAATGATCATCAGGCAATTGTGATAAGAAGCAACTGAAATTAAAATGAAAGAATACTTAAAAAAAAGAAAGAAAAATTAAAAGAGAAAAGGGAAAAGACAAAGAGAAAAGGGAAAAGACAAAGAGAAAAGGGAAAAGACAAAGAGAAAAGGGAAAAGACAAAGAGAAAAGGGAAAAGACAAAGAGAAAAGGGAAAAGACAAAGAGAAAAGGGAAAAGACAAAGAGAAAAGGGAAAAGACAAAGAGAAAAGGGAAAAGACAAAGAGAAAAGGGAAAAGACAAAGAGAAAAGGGAAAAGATGAAGTTAAAGATGAAAAAGAAAAAGATGAAAAAGATGAAAAAAGAAGATGAAAAGATGAAACATCAATGCCATTATTTGATTACTAATCTGGTTTATTTTATTAAACTAAAATCAATTTCTGTTTGTTATGAGTCTACAGTGAGGAATCTCACTAAGAACTGACAAACCTCAAACTTACTCTCTAATACTGGGATACACAGCTAAGTATTTGACAATCTTTACTGGGAATGATTGCAAAACCATTTTATAGAAAAAGCACAAATGCATGCTGGGTTTTTCCTAGCCAAGAAAATAGCCCAGTTCTTGGTTTAATCTGACTCGGTCCCGGTCTGGGTTTTGAAGTCAGAGAGCTAAGTTTACTTGTTCGAACTTGCTTTTGTGTGTCAATGCCAATTCTTAGTTTGCAAACTTTTTGCCATATTACTGCTGCTTTGCCATATTGCTGTTAATTTGCCTTGCATATATTGTTTGCTTGCTTTATATTCTTTTTTTGCCATTATTTTTTCTTTAAGGCAATTCACTCCATGCAAGGCTGGAGTGCCATTAGCATGCAAGGGGCTACAGAGGATTGAGAACAAGAGTAAAGAGGTGTGTTTGAGGAAAGGATACAGAGAAGGATGGGGAACAAGCTCAGAGAGTCAGATGTCAATTGTCATTACACTTGAATATTTGAAGATTATAGTCATTGGGGAAGCAAGTAAGGGGAAGGGAGTTCCATGGACGGGAAGTGTGGGAGAAGAAGCTGTTTAAGAGACGGTTACATTTAACTGTTTTGACACTGAAAGGGTGGGGCTGAGATGCCAGCCAGGTAGCGTGTTTAAATTTATGTAGTCTGAGAACCAGCAAAAGTAGCTTGTCGGAACGGTTGCTGTGAAAATATTTATAGAAGAGAGAGGGAGACCACAGCATGTCTGTGGGATAGTGATTGTAGGCTAGATGCCAGATCAGGACCTATCATCTTGCATATTCGTCTCTGGATTTTGTCAAGGACCTCGAGATGTACAGCAGGAGCACCGGACCATATATGAACCAAGTTATGTTAGGCATATTTATTTTCTATAAAAGACAAAAAAGTAATAATATTAATAACTTTAATATCTAAGTAATATTTGACACCTTTTTCAAATGGTAATTATACTCCATGTTTACTTTATATTTTACAAGTACAGAAATTCCTCCCTCCCTTGGTGATCATGTGTTAACTAATGTCAACAACCAAATATTGGAAATAAACACTAAAAATTCATGTGATGGCTTAAACAGCCACATCTTTATTTAAATTATTTACACATGGAATATTGTCCACATTTTTGCTGTTGTTATTACATTTTGACTGTTATGCACTCTGGCCTTCATCAGGTGCGCTTGCTGATTAGTTTGGTTGGGACATCAAGATAGAGAATCCAACCAACTTTTGCCCTATTCTTAACTTTTTCAACCTCTGCCCTGACAAAGTAGACTAGTGTGAAGAAAAATCAAATTACTTTTGTACAAAAATAAAAATACCAATTGATATTGTTTCCATTGGTGCCAAAAGTGGACTGGACAGAAAAGGATGAATGAATTAACCAAATACAATCTTATATATATATATATATATGAACCTTATTTATCCAAGTTGGCTGAAGGAACACAATGAAACCACTTTACAATTGAAGGTTATCCCACTTTACAATTGAAGGTTATCAGTGCATGTAACTTTGCTTAGATGACAATTATGGCCAGTGGAGGACATGGTTGATGGCTTTTGCAAAGAGGGTAGGTTCACATGTATAGTGGATATGTTTGGTGGCTAATTGCCTATCTTTGCTAGTGGGTGGTGTTTATGCCCAGAAGATTTTACATGTTTTTAAGATAATTAAACATGCTCTTTTGAATACTTTAGTGCAACACAATCCTCTCATTTCCATTTTTCGGTTTTGTGTTGGATGAAGGATAATAAAATACAGAGAAAATACCTAACTCCTGCTGCCATGATCTATCTTTCCAAGAGTCAGATCAGACCAAGATTGGAATATTCCTTGACAGATTTCATGTGGTCTTGTGGGTAATGAATTTTCCACTCTGAAACCCCTATCCCAAAGACAAAATGTTGCTAGCCTCTCACTACTCTATTGTTATTACTATGGCAAATGTCCAAACAAGCTACATTCTTTAGTTCCCCCTGTCCAGACATTCATAGCTAGGGCCCCCACCCATGCCAAGAACACAAAGTTGAATCATCCTCATTCCATACATATGTTGGCAAGGAGGAAGTTACACTCAGCTTCTTCTACACAACTGTTACTTTCTGAAACGGACAACCGAGAAGATGCTTCCCTGACCACTCCAATCTTAAAATCTTGAAGTCTAGGGGTCAATCAATGTATATCCTACATATCATAATATACATTTCTTACTTCCACCTTACAACAATCTCACTCAGTAACTCTTTACCTTGAGTGGCTCTTGGGACTTGTATTGGGTAAACTAAAGTACAGTTGTGGCCAAAATGTTCAGAATGGCATTATTTTTGTCAGAAAAGTAGGTATAAGTTTTTATCTAAGTTGTTTTATATTCTATAATTTTCACAGACAATAAATACGATATTATTTGTTATTGTCTGAGATTTTGGTGTAATTTGAGAGGATAATACAAAAGTTATGGATGATTTAGTGATTTACTGCAAAACCCATGGCGGCCAAAATGATCAGAACGGTTGCTTTTACTCCGTGATTTAGTATATTTAACTGGTGAACTCTAATTTTTTTAAATTTGTTTACATGACCGTTCATTTACTAAACATTAGTAAGAATATCTGCAGTGTACGTTGTTAATATAATGCCACTTACTCCGTTACCAATTCGTCAGCAGATTAAGCTTCGAAAGAAGGATAATTTAAGTATTGGATCTATTGCAAAGATTGTTAACAAGTCAAAAAGTGTTGTTCACGGTATTCTTAAGGTCTATGGTGATTGTGGTTCGTGTGAAGCAAGAAAGTCTACAGGTAGGCCAAGAAAAAACGATCGTGCTATGGTAAAGTTGGTAAAAAGGACAGATCTAATACTGCTGCTGCTGTTTCTCGGGAAATGAGCATTGTACTGAAGAAAACTTTATCTCAAAAAACTGTCTTGTCGTTTAGTTGAACATGACCTACAAGCAAGAGCACCTGCAGTGAAGCCACTGATCAGCTCCAAGAATAAAAAGTGTCATCTTACCTTTGCAACCAAACATGTGTTGTGGTCTCAAGAAAAATGGCAAATGGTGCATTTCAGTAATGAATCTAAGTTTATGTTATTTGGCTCAGATGGGAAAAGGTACGTTCGTCAAAAAGTAGGTGAAAAATTGTCGCCTAAATGCCTTAAGACTAGTGTTAAATTCGGTGGAGGAAGTGTCATGGTTTGGGGGATGATATCTAGAGATGGTGTGGGCCTTTCGGTGCGATTACAAGGAAAGGCAAATGCAGGAGTTTATAAATAACTTGTAAAAGATCACGTCTTGCCTGTGTTGAGAAATTCAACTACGCGACCACCCATATTCATGCAGGACAATGCCCCATGTCACAAGGTTAAGGTGGTCATGAACTTCCTCAAGGCTGAAAAGGTTATTTTTATGGATTGGCCTGCTCAAAGCCCAGATCTCAATCCTATTGAAAATGTGTGGAATATTCTACGAGAATGTTCGAAAGCCAGAAATCCTAAAACAACCAAGCAATTATGGAATGCCCTTCAGGAAGAATGGAATAAGATCACCCAGCAAGAAATTGAAAATTTAATTTCCTCATGTAGTCAAAGATGTCAAAGTATGATTGAAGCTAAAGGGCTTCACACTAAATATTAAATAATTCCAGTATTCTCTGTCATTTTTTATTATTTTGTTATTTTTTCAACCGTTCTGATCATTTTGGCCACCATGGGTTTTGCAGTAAATCACTAAATCATCCATAACTTTTGTATTATCCTCTCAAGTTACACCAAAATCTCAGACAATAACAATTAATATCGTTTTTATTGTCTGTGAAAATTATAGAATATAAAAACAACTTAGATAAAAACTTATACCTACTTTTCTGACGTAAACAATGCTGTTCTGAACATTTTGGCCGCAACTATATATAAAAAAAGGTGTATGTGCATGTACGGGCGAGTGTTTGTTTTTAGTATGTGGGTGGAGGAGAAGGGAACTGAAGTTTTGCAGCTTTACCATGAAAGCAATTGATCAAATATCAGGAAGAACACATATGAATGAATAGATCCACACCTAGAAAAACAGGGTAGGCACAAATGAAGTGAAACGTTCAGATTAAATATGCCCTGAAACTACAATATACGCTTATGTTTGGCTTCATTTTATGTCTTCTATAACATTTAGAATTTGCCAATTAATGTCTGAAGCTCAACTCCCGGGAGCTCCTCTCTGCGGCTGCTCGGTCTCACGCTGTCTGCTGACCTGAGATGGAACAATTACATTGAGTCGATTGCTTCATCCACCCCAAGGAAAGTTGGCTCCCTGTGCCGGGCTAGGAAATTCTTCTCCCCTGAATCGATCCTCCAAATTTACAAATCAACCATCTGCCCTTGCATGAAGTATTGCTGCCATATATGGTCTGGAGCCGCTTTTGTTTGCCTCAAGGTTCTTGATAAGATCCAGAGACAGGTATGCAATGTAATTGGCCCTGATCTGGCTTCTCTCTGGGGTCTCTCTCTCTCTGTCTCTTTTATAAATACTTCCATGGTAATTGCTCCGATGAGCTGCTATCGCTGGTTCCCAGGATTCATGAATTCAAGCGTCCTACAAGGTTGGCATCCTGTTCCCACCCTTCACTGTTGAAACTGTTAAATGTAGACGTCTCTTCTACTCCAATAGCTTCATATCTCGCACTTCTCGCCTGTGGAACTCCCTTCCCTATTCCTGTTTCCCTGACAACTATAATCTCCAACTATTCAAGTGTAACGTCAATCAACATCTCCAGTTGCCTTGATCTATCCTCTCCTTCTCCACATCCTTTCCTCTAACACTCCTATTTGCTCTGGCTCCAAATCCTCTGTAACCCCTTGTGTGCCTTGCCTGGTGAAAAGCTTAAAAAATAAAATAAAAAAAAAATTTACACAGAATTTGGAGACTATTTTTTACTGATAGTTTGAAGTAGAAAGCAAAGCTTTGAATTAAAAGCAGCAGACTCATAACTAAGAAGTGAATAATCACTATGTGATTATAACAATATGATTGAAAACCTGGCAATGAGAAGGAACATCTGTCAGGTAACAAAGGATTGTTTAAAGGTGCAAAAAACAACAACAAAAAAGACATTCAACAGAATCTGTTGAAGTGACAAGATGGCATGACAGAAAAAGACCAAAGATTTTCAGGAATTACAATAATATATCAGCAAAACATGTGAATGGATTATTATTATTTGAGGAGTTTCTTGTCTATACTTGCTTGTGGTTGTAAGTAGGACTTGAATGACCATTTTGTAAAAGGGTGAGACTGATGAATAAATAGTGCCAACTGCATTTTTTTTTATCTACTCAGCAAAAATAAGCATTAAATAAAAAAATGATTCATAGGTACATGGTACAGTTTCAGCTAAGTAGAAGGATTATCAAAATAAATAAAAAAACATTTCTATAAAATGTTGAAAAGTATTTACGTGCATGCGTGTGTGCAAGATGTACAATAATATCCCAAAACCAAGTGGAGAAGCTTATAAATGAAGTGTTTTTGGCAGTGCTTGTTGGGACCAGCTTCTTCAGATTAGAATGACAAAACTGTGTGTAAGGAAAATGTATCAAGATGTTTGAGGATAAGAAAGGCAATAAAGTAAATTACACTTTACCAGATTCAATAATCAGAAAGTGTTTTTTGTTTTTATATATATATATATATATATATATATATATATATATATATATATATATAAAGAGAGCTGTGGATTTTATTAGAAAGTGTTTTTTTCTGGTTTATAGGCTTTTCCATTGTCATCATGAGACATTGTAACTATTCTAGAGTTAACGTTCCCTCCTAACACAAAAATTGTTTGTTTAGATACATAAAAATAAAAGTTTACAAGGACATGACTCCATCTTAGATTTTCATTTTAGAACATTCAAAATCAGGTTCTTCAATATCTTAGTTAAAATGTTTCAGTCTATCAGAAAGAGGAATGCACATTCTTGCAGTTTGATATCTGTGACTTCTCCCCATCCATCATGGAAGAGCTACTGATGGCCACTATTAATTTAGCAAAGAACTACTGCCATATTTCTGACCAAGAAGTAAATATAATAAGACAGGCACAGAAACTATTTCACAACAGAAGAGAAATAACCCAGACGTTTGTGTATCTATCAGAGCACAGGATTCAGTGGAAGCATGCAAACTCATAGGGATACTGTTACTATGGAGACTTGGATTTATCTCTGATGTAAAAATTTAAAAAACAAAACAAAAAAACAATGGAATATACAGAGATGATGGGATAATCCTTCTTCGTAAATTTAGACCAAGACAAGTGGACTGGATGAGAAAGGACCTAACTAAATTCTTTAAGGACCATAAACTGAATATTACCACCAATACTAGCACTAAAATGATCAATTTACTAGACATTACATTAGACCTGAGTAAGGGCCTGTATAAACCATACACTAAGGATTCATACAACCACAGGTACGTTAACAGAAAACCCAATCACCATAAAAGGATTCTTGACAACTTATACAAATCAGTACAATATAGGTTATAAATCAACTCCAGTAACAAAGAAATATTTGACGATAAAATTAAATATACTAAAGCGCCCACAGTGAAATTAAAGTATGTAGAACCACAGTGAAATTAAAGTATGTAGAATGAAACAACGATAAAGATAAAGTAAGCTAAAACAATGCAAACATAGTACCATATGGTTCACAACCCACCTTACAACAGTAAGGTCCAAACTAACATAGGTAAAAATTTTCCTAACTCTAATTCAAACACTTTAGTCATTCTTCAACACTAAAAAGGTTTTCAACAAAACTAATATTACGGTAAGCTATAGCTGTACTAAAAACATTGATAACTATATACTGCAACATAATATAGTAAGCAAGCACACAAACAAAATACTAAATAATTCTACTAAAAGTCAATGCAACTACCGTAAAAACCTAACCAGCCCACTAAATGGCCAGTGCATGACCAAAGGCATAATTTACAGAGCTAGGATCAATTCCGCCGACAATGTTAAATACTACTTTGGTTCCACCAAGAACAACTGGGAATTGCATTTTTAACATCACCAAATGACGCTAAACAATATTAAATACAAAAACTGCACAACACACTAAGTATTTTTGGCGATTAACCTTTACCACACCACAGGCGACAATAGTTGCCATAGAATTCTCTCCCTTTGCTACTCTAGGCGCATTCTGTCACCTGAGACGGTTGCTATAAATAAACACTTGTCAACTGTTATTTCCGGTATTTTAAGCTGGAAATCGCTTACTACGGCTTTGGAACAAGGTTAACTTTTGATTTCCAATGCTATTTTGAATTCTTCTAGACTCTACATTAAATGTAACATTGATTAAACCCATGTTAATTTTTTCGATTTTTTGTAAACAAAAATGGCCACGTCAATATGCCGCAAAGCCTTTATTCAGTAGTTTTTCTTTGATTAGGACTCCAATGATGATTTTTGAAGGCTTTACTCAAGTGTATATTGATAGTGAAGTGGTCGGAAATGATAACCCCACTAGTGACGTGGAGAAAAGTGACGATGACCACTAGCGACTACTATCATCCAAGCCCGAGTAATTTTATGGAAGCTACTGGCAACCATTGATATATCTGATAGCCTTTCTGAAGGTGAATTATTTTGTCTATTCATAAACAACGAATTAATAACTTTATTCGTCAACGAGACAAATAAATATGAGTCAGGTGAAAGAAAGTGCAAACAAATGCTAGTGTCTTCTCGTATGTAAACACATCACTTTTTTGACAAAATAAAATCCTTTTTAGTGATTTTGCTTCTTATTGCACCCCCAGATCTCCGCAAGGAGTAATAAAAGTTAAAGTACGTTGAATGATTTATGTATTTTTTAATGCATTTGTTTTTTTATTTTGCATTCTTTATTTTGTGTTTCAATTTTTTTAATTTTCAACATCAAAACATGCATGCAAAATGTAACGCATTACATTAAAATATTACTAATTCATTCTTTTATTAGTGTACAAAAATTAAAATCTATATGCACAATGCAAAGAAAGTTATAACAATTTTAAAGCAGTAGGTGTTCATGTTTTTGCACCCTCAAAAAAAAAAAAAAAAAAAAAAAAAAAAAAAAAAGGCAGTGGCACAGGAAACAATTCTAGAAAGAAATTAATGTGGTAAAGTTTAAAAAGCAATCATAATAATCTAACCATTAGCTGAGAGATAATTACAAAAGCTAAACCATACTATGGAAAGAGAGACAGATGTAATTTATGTCTTTTAGAAAAACTTATTATCTTAAAACACTTAAATGACCCTAACTTACTGAACAAAAGAAGTGAATTTATTCCTACAGGTAGACACAAAAGTAAACATCTGCTCAAGTACTTTGAGCCTGATTAAAATAAATTTTGAAATAGATTTTATGAATATAACATATAGCAACCATTAATATTTGTAGCATCTGTCATTAATAGTATTTTATATATCTATAATATACACATATGTGTGTATATATAATTACACCTTTGTAAGTATAAAGTTAGGTTTAAAATGCATTATATATATTGCTCTAATTTATAGTTAACATCTTGAGAGCTAAGTTTATCCTATTAGGCATTACTTTAGTAATATACTTTAATAAGCACCTATTATTTATATTACCCCCAACAATGTTTTTTTATGCAAAAAAGGGAGTAATCCCCTTTGATACATAGTGCATTTACATAAATTCAAATTTAAAATTTTTTTTCTTTTTAATTTCACGTCTTTCAACCTTAAGACTTTAATCGATATAAATTACTAATAATTAATTTAAATATTGTAGGCAACAATAATATAAGGAACAAGTTTCAAGATACAATTTTAAATCAACACCATGAGTGAGTATTCAGTACCTAAAGATTGTGTAACCACATGAAATTAAAAGGTGTGCTATCGATGTGGGATATTATGATCTCTGGTTACTCATTTTTCCAAGTTTGCCCATTTGCTAGGATAGGTAGGGGATCCTTTTGACATCTACAGACCCAATATGTGACATATACTGCAACTATGATGAGTGAGTCTTAGTTAAAGTTTCTGAAAAAGAGCACACAATCTGGCATGATTTGATCATTAAAGAAGGTCAATAAGCACAAACCCTTAGTCACGATGTCTTGTGATTTTATCAACCCAATTTCACTCACGATGCTTGGGTCAACTCATGATACATTTTTCAAGCACTTCCAAATGATACAGCACACTGTTATCATCATCTCAGGGCATTATTATCAAGATATCATCTTGACATATCGACCATGAGTCTCATGGCAGGAATGCTAACATTCTAACCACTCAGACATCACCCATACATAATTTATATATTTTACATACACATAAGGATACCTGGTAATGGTTATAACTTTCATTTTCCTTCCCTAAAATTAATTATAGTTAACAATTTATTAATTACTCGTGCTCTGCAGACAAAAGGAATACCAACCGTTCGCTCAAATGACAAATTTCTTCAGCCGTCAAAGATCACATGCATTTGCATTTTTTATTTTGTGTTTCAATTGTGTCTTCAAGGTAAGAAAAAAAAAGAAAGAAAAAAAAAAAAAGATATGAGATAGAGAGAATTAACTCATTTTATCATCAGAAAAAAAAAAATTCTTGGAATTCAAAACCACATGCCATCATCAAAACCTAAGTGAAAATATGTTCCATACAGGCTTGTTTCATTTTCAACCAAAACAAGACATACTGTGCCAAAATACCGAAATGCGAGAGAAGACTTGCTGAACTATCAAAAGAGGCTAAAATGTGCAAGACTTTGGAAGTCTTTTTCAAACAAACAAGGTAAATTTTCTCCTTTTTATGAACTTTAAAAGAAAACATTTACGTTGACCAATTTTCCACGATCTTTGTAAATCTGAAAGAGAATCTGTTTTTTTTCCCCCCATAAATTTTCAATAAAGAATTATTTGATTTTTTTTTTTTTTATCTTAACTTTCTGTTATTTTTCTATTAAAATATAATACTCTTTGAAATTGTTTTTCTTTTTGCAACATGAAAAAAATTAAGAACAAAAATAATAAGTTTTTCTTAAGGTGGTCGTGGGGATTTTCCAAGAAAAAATTTGACTAGAACCCTATGCAGATATACATTCAAAGAAAAGACGTAGATGAAAGGAATTTCAACACATGTTCAATCTTGCAACATTTATGTCTACCGGAAATTAAATGAACATCATATGTATACACATACATACACATACACATTACATAGTAATAATACATTTCATTTTAAAATAGCAATAAATAGACTGGTCTCCTCAAAAAGGAAAGAAAATGTATGTCAAAAAATCAGGGATCAGTTTGACGTATTTATATTGTGAACAGGACAGCCCCTCCATCTGAAATAATAGAAAATGCCCATCTCTTCAAATCTGTGTTTGTAAATGCACAGGACAGTCTAGGAAGAGATTAAATAGACTGGGGGGGGGGGATCTCATTTTCTGCTTGTCGTACTCCTGATGAGGTCTGAAATGTTTCCGTATTGGGGTCATTGCCAGACATGTAATATTGTAGATCGATACAGTTCCTCTATTAGATCATTGCATTCATTGGATTTGGAGCTTGGAAGGTGTTTTCTAATGGATCAGAAGAGAAAGTCTCCACTGATGTTGTCATACGCTGCTGTGAGGTTGACAAATTGCTTTCTGTAATGAACATCTGAGTGGCTTTTAGGGGTTTATGTATCTGATGAAAATGGCAGGATTCTGAAAATATTTTAAATGAAAATTGCAACAGACACTTACTGGATTATTTTTCTATAGAGTGAAGACATCAACCAAAAATTTAGGAATTGGCTATACAGTATTTCTGGCATATAATATCCATCAGTAGTTTTGGCAAGTAATCCTTATAACACTTATGTGAAACATTTTTTTAATATTCTAATATAATTTTGATTTAGAAATCACATATGTTTAATTCTTGGATCATTAGAGAACTAGAGTGTCGAACCAGGTTTAGGTATCAGAATAGAAATTTTTACCCCAAGGCTTACTCAAATCTAACAGGGCACAAAACACAAGATGTTTTTTTTTATTTTTTATTTTATTGTATTTTTTTTAAGTGCACCTCATACAGCACAAAATACTCTAATTAAAGACATTTACAAAATGCAAGAACAAGTTAAAAATAAAAATAATGATTATTAAATAGAAATGGAGGGATACTGAAACATCTTGATTAAAAAATTAAATTAAATGATTTAAGTTCCGATCTTCAAATATCTTCCACCTCAAATTTGAAGTCATTACATTAATATTGTAACTTTTACTTAAAGAGAGCTAACTATACATATTACTATTTTCAGAGTTATTTTCTCTTACACTGACAACACCAGATGGCAGTATCTCAAGCTAGGAAGCAAAAAGAGAAAGTGTAGCATAAAAGTGGAATATATTTTAAAACTCTCATATTAAAATTGGATACAAGTAAGAACTAACAAAGCTGATCAATTTCATACATACTGTCATTAGCACAGGGTATATACACAGGCATTATACATGCACACACACGATAGATAGCATTAATGTTATATGACGGAGCAATTTAACACCTTAAAAGATTCATTAATTATAGCTCTCAAGAAGAAACAAAAGTCGATCACAGTGCTCTTAAGTATTATGAAAATAAAGTTATTTTTAAACCAATGAATTTAAATAGCTTTCTATGTTGGTAGACTAGCAACGTCACCTTATATAGCTTAACATAATATGACTCTTGCAATTACCACACGAGTTAATCTTTCGGTGGTTTTTGTCATATTGGCTTTCAGGTCTGCTGAGTAAAAAGAACAAAAAACAAAACCAGTGGAACATGAAAGAAGTCATAGTGAAGTCATGAGGTAAACAAGAAAGCAACAAATTGGTGAATCTTAACTTTTGGAGAATAAATAATAAAAGATAGAAACACAAGTGAATCCAATTCATGAATCTTTAGAGACAGAATAGAATCAAAACTAAACATAACATCAATATGAGACAATAGAATCCATCTTTCATATAAGCTTAGATAAGTTACCTTTAAAAATACTTTAGACAATAGATGGCAAAATTATATTTTTTCAAATTGATCAAAACTTATTCCAACTTTTGTAAATCCACCACTGGTGATATTTAACCCATTAAGCACAGATTTTTTGTTTTAATTGATATAACCCCAGGCAAGGCAGTAAAGCCATTAAAACACAAGGGGTTACAGGGTGTGGACGAATTAAGAACAGAAACATTAATAATGAGTGGAAAGAGAAAAGAGTAATCAAGAGGACAGTAGATTGTGATTGACATTGCATTTAAATTTTTTCAGTTGGCTGGGAAGCATGGAGCCGGAACAGAGTTCCACAAGTGAGAAGTGCATGAAAAGTAACTGTTAGTATAGAACTTACAGCTACATCTAGCGAGTTCAATTGTCAATTGATTAGATCTTGACATCAGTCTAGTACTGTGCTTATATTCATGAAATATATATACCATAGCAAAGAGCTCATTTAAACAATTACCATGAAAGTATTTATAGAAAAGGCAGAGAGAAGCAATCTTATGGCAATTGGCAAGTGACTGAAGCTGAACTACCAGATCAGGACCAATAATATTGCTGATTCTTCTTTGGATCTCAAGGAGCTCTAGGTAAATAGCAGGGGCACCAGACCATATGTGGCAGTAATATTTTAAGCATGGATGAATGGTAGACATAGATAGACAAGATAGATTCTGCAGAGAAAAATTGTCTAGCCTGATACAGTGAACTGACTTTCTTGGCATCTGACCTAGCAATGTATTCAATAGAGTATTTCCACTTCATTTCAGCTGAGAATGTTAGCCTGAGAAGGTGCAACGAGTCAAAATCCTGAAGGTTAGCATCAGCCATGCTGATGGAAGGTAGAGAGGGGTCTCGTAGATGATTAATGGAGAGAAGTTTAATTTAGGAGGCGTTAAAATTAACAAGCCATCTTTTGTCTCTGTTAACGATGGGGGTCATTTTGGACATCGGCTGCCATTTGGGCCTTGTCAGACTGATCAGCCTTACAAGAGCAAATGGTTGTGTCGTCAGTGTAGATGCCAAGTTGAGAGCTGATGTCATCAGGAAGGTCATTAATATGGCTGCAGATGATAGAAATTGTCATTGCAATTCTATAGCCAAACTGCAAATGACAAATTTCTCCTGTAGCTAATGGGTTAATAAGGCAAATTATAAATAAGATTATCTTAATCAGATGAAGTTTGATAAAAACTCATAGGATTCTGCTTGTAACAAAGAAATGATTCAAATTTAACTATAAAACATAGTAACTGCTAAATTGGGTTTATCACATTTGTAGTAAGAATATCATTGAATGAGGAAATCTGATTTGGTCAAATCAGATAAGAAAATTTACAGACAAATAAAATACACAAGCTTTTGTTTTTCACCACAGTAATAAAATTATTTATTTGCATAATATTATCAGAAAGCAAAAGAAATGTAACTTGCATGTAGTGGATCAAAGCAAAAGAATTTGAAAAGGTAATTTGTATTTTTCTCTTAATTCTTTCCTATAATTTTGATGAAAAAATATACAGAATTTATGAAAATCTTATTCTTCAATAGAAGTCTTTTCATATACAATGATGTCTTTACAAACAATACATTTTGAAACCCTAAATGTTGATAAATGGAATTACAAATGCAATGCAAAGTTGTTGCTATGTAGATATCATCTAAATCCTTCCAGCATCCAAGTTTTGTCTTGGATTCAATTTTGAAAGAGACTCTTGAAAAAATAAAAACTACCTTATTTTATTACTAAGAAATTTTGTTTAATTCCATGCACATGTATAAAAAATAGTGAAAAGAGAAATGATGTATAAGCCACCAATAATACTTTTGGGAACTAAATCAACCAAAATATTGCATTAGGGAATCAAAAGAAGAGTGTCCCTTTCTATTATATATTGAATATAAATGACAAAGGAAATAATAACTTTCTTAAATATTTGAAGTCTACAAAGAGACAGAAAGCAGATATCAATATTCACAAGAAATGAAGCAATAAGATAAAAACAAAAGAATGACATTTGTGTCATGAATCCAGGAGACAGTTTCCCCAAATATATTTGGGGAATGTTTAACCTTTGCATGCAAAAAAGTTGTGTTAAAAGGACGTTTATTCCCTTGACACTGCTACTACTGTATATACTTTTGACTCCCTCAGCAATGTTTATTTACCATATTATAAAAGTATGTGAACCAAGTATAAGCTGATATTTACTTTTTTATAAAAAATTATTTACCATATTATAAAGAAATAATAATTTGAAAAGAATTCTTTATTCAAAAATTTATAAAAAAACCCCCAAAAAACTACAGAATTATCAAATGTAAGGAAGAGATGCTCTCAAACTACTTTAGTGAATTTATGTGGCAAGCACAAATAAAAGAAATTCCCTGAAAATGTGTCTTTTCAAAATTGATAATTACAGTTGTTTGTTGTGTTAAATCTTCTTGTTCAGACATTTTTATAAATAAAAAAAAATTCTTTTCATATTTTTTTATAAATAAATATTTCATTATCGTTTCTCACATATTTTTATAGTCTTCAAAATATAAAATTATTCTTGTAAATAAGCAATTTAATAGTGTTTAACATCTTTGTTGTCATTTCTCAGGAATAAAGAAAATGTATAAATCCACTTTCATATCTGTTTTTTATTAAAATTCTGATCATTGCCTTTTAAAACTAAACATAGTCAAAGGAGTCAAAAGTGTATGCAATAATAGCGGTGTAAAGGGAATAACTGTCCTTTTGATACTTTTTTTGTGGGCATGAAGGTTAAACATTGACCAAATTTGTTTACTAGTTTGCTTTCCTGTTGATAGCGAAATATAGAGAGATGGTGCATCATACTGAATTGAGGTGTCTCAATCGGGGAAATATTCTAAAAAGACACTTTGCTTTAGAGAAATTGGATTGTTCATGGAAATGAAAAGAAAATTTGTTCTGGAAGCAAGTGGTCCCATGTTTGCATCTGACCTTGCATTTCTCGCTAATATGAAAGACCATTTGCAAATGTTAAACTTGAAGCTCCTGAGCCCAAATCCCATTATCACCATGATGTATGACAGTGGAAAATCTTTCAAGTGTAAACTTATATTGGAAGCAAAGGCAATTTGCAGGAAATAACTGCCTATTTTACAGCATTGCAGTTTTCAGGAAGGGTTGAACCATAGTGCTTGAAAGAATATGTAGATATAATTTTAAATCTGCAAGCAGAATTTGACAGGCATTATAAAGCAATTCATACTTTTTGTTACACCACTGGCCATGGATGGTGATGTCATTTGATACCATACTGAAACAGAAATATACAGAAGTCAATGTTCCATATATCTATCAGTTCTTCTATATGAGAGATTTCACAATTTCTGGCCATGTTTAAAAGCAAATATCTTTCTGAATAAATAATATATTCTGGAACAATATAAATAAATAAATCTACTTTTAATACGTGGACTTAGAAATGAATATTTACAATTTGTGTTGAGACTCGTTAATTTGTGATTTGAAGCTATTGTTACAAAATATTGGCAAAATACACCTAAATATGAATGATTAGAATAAAATGAAGGCAATAAGAACAATGACCTTGATTGTAAATTTGGCATTTAGCAGAAAATTTTTTTTTGTGCAAGTTCATAAACAGGGTGAGATGGATAAATTGTTGTCTAAATTATGCAAGAATAAAAATAACACTGACATCTCATTTTAACAGATACTATACCAAAATTACACAAAAATACCTTGAAATACTAAAGAGTAAATTTATTCAATAAAATCACTATTGGCTTCAACCATGGCCTTCAGAATTTCCTGCAACTCTTCTGGACAGTCTTTGTTTAAGTTGGTGAATGCTGCCATAATCAGATAGTGCCCAACTGATCCTACTATACTGTTGATAAAATCAAAAACAAACAACATTCATGCACAAAATAAAATAAAAAAATAAAAAATGGCAACAATTTACTCATCACACCTTGTACTTCCAAGCATTTACTTACACATGCACAATTATTTTAATAAATTAGGTGTCTCCCTAGCAACTAATGACTTGTATTGCTGTTTAACATGATAAGTGGTATAAATTGCAGATCCTACCCTTTTATCCCAAGATAAAATGGCCATACTGTGTCTTTAGGTCTGTGAACCCTGACGTAACAGTTATAATTTTCAAAATCAGTCAAAAGTCTTTATGTAATGATAAGAATGATATTCTTTTGAGATCACATTATCATTCAAAGAAACATTTAAGCAGTTTTTTTTTCCATAAATGAATTAATTAAACCTCTAAATTACAAATGCCCACACACACATACAAAACCAAAAACTTATCCAGATAAAGTCTCAAACTAAATGATAATACTGAAAAAGAAAAAAGGCCTAAAGGAAAACCTATCTACTCAGTAAAGTGCTTGAAGCCTAGACTGTCCAAACAAAATAATTTTATTTAAAAACCCATGGGTAACCACACCTTCACAGGGGAAAAGAAAATAAGCAAAGAAAAAAAAACCTGTAGTAGTTTAGCCCACCAACAGGGTTTTTTCTTTGCCTATTTGCTTTACCCCTGTGAAGGTATGGTTACCCATGGGTTTTTAAATAAAATTATTTTGTTTTATCCCCCACCTTGTGATGCTTTAGGGTTTATTTATAGTCATGGGTTATATAAAGCTTGCCCGTTCCTTCTTTCATTTGTGTTCAAGTCGTCTGAAGATTGCATGAATATAAAACTCTGGTTACAACTAGGGCTATCCTTTCATAGGATTTAACATTGTTAAGCATCTTTTTCTCTTTCTGGGTAATCTAGGCTTTGAGCACTTTACTGAGTAGATAGGTTTACCGTTAGACCATTTTTATTTTTTCAGTATGGAGACTTTATCTGGATAAGAGTTTTAGGTCTTGGAAAGTTGTCTGTTGGTTTCATCAACAGTTTTGGTTTTTTATATATATATATATATATATATATATATATATATATATATATATACACACACATACATACATACACCTACCTACAAAAAAAAAAAAAAAAATTAAATTGCATTTAAAAATAATGAAAAATCATTATGGTTTAATTCCAAGCTAATAGATTAAATTTAATATTTCCAAAAAATAAAATACTTTGCTGTATTTCAAACCAAATTTAAACTGATCGGAATCTTATTTTTCTCATTATCAGTGAAATTTATAAAATTGTCCATATAGACAGATGTCAACACAACATAATTCTCTTTATTAAAAAATCTTGGAAAAATAAAACATTATTTGAGAAGAATTAGTTGATTTAAAGTGTAATTAATCTGAATCAAAACAAATATTACTTTGTTTAAAATATGGCAGAAAAGCATCATTTTTTTAAATGGGGAGGGGGTGTTTTTTGACATTGTGAGTGATTTATTGACAGCTTTGGAAATTTAAATAAGTGGGATATACATTTCTGTACTATGCCATCAAATCATTTCTAGAACATTTAACATGTTGACAGGGCAATATTTATCTTCCCTCTTACCCACTACTTGTATGGGTATTACAAGTTTCCATATATTATTTCTTTTTTTTGACCCATAGATAATTATATCTACTTTTATACCAAAAAGAAGAATATTAGAAAAACTAGATCCCAGTTGTCTTAGACAATACCCTTTTAGAAAAAAGATTTAACTAATTCTAAACAATGTTTTTTTTAATCTTCCTTTGTGGATGCAATTAAAAAAAAAAAAAGAAAAAAAAAGGAACAAATATAAAATGGAGGGGGGGAGATGAAAAAAGAAAGGAAAAGGAAAATGACAAAAGTGAAATAGATGATATTTATTCTCTAACAATCAATTTCAAAATATAATAAAAGTGTAATCTCTAATAAATCCACTTTTCCTCTGATATTTGATATAAAAGAAAACCCTCTGGCAAGCAATACAGTACTTTATGGATTGCTAGTTCTTAGTGTAGTCAAAGAGAGACATGGTGTATTAGATACAAGCAACAAAGAATAGCTGCAGGATGCAGTTCACGCTGTGCATTAGAAGAAGCATGATTACCATAGCAACAAGACTAGTTTGTATTTAAGCTTAGGGAGTAGGTAAGCAAACATTAAGTTCTGAACATCTTATGTGCGTATCACTAAAGAGGTATACAATGGCAGCATAAAAATATATAGATATATAATTAATCTGAAGGAATAGCCTCTTGTATCAATGAGTGCAGTTACTGAATTTACCAACAACCATTGAACATATAATTTTGCATTAAAAAATCATTTGAAATAAATATCTTCATCAGGAACTGTCTAGTGATAAACACTCACAATTTTATGAATTTTGTGGGAATACTCAACCTTGTTTGTCAAGGAACTTCTCTTAATACCTGCTAGGTGGTGTTGTATAAAGCTGTATAAAAGGAAAGGACTAAAATCCTATTTTTCTATTTATCTCTTCAATCACAGGATACCACAGTGATAAGTGTCTGGTTTCCCCTCTAGGGAAACTTAATCCTCAGTGAACTGATTTTTTTTTAGTCAACTAAACCATGTCGTGCATCACACACATAATCCCCTATAGCACCCCACCCACAAAAAGCACTCATGTGGCTACAATAATATCTACACTACAATTAATCATGAATATAGCTACCTCCAAAATTTTGATAAAAAGATGCACAAACTTTTATCGTTAAAATCTTTGTGTTATTCAGCTGAAAGATTTTTTTTTTCTTTTCCTTTTTTAAAATGTAAAAATACTTTTTGTTATCCCTATTAGAACGTTAGAAATTTTGTTTTTCTGACATCAAAACAGGACCAGAAATTTGTTTGGAAAATTTAAGCATCTTTTTGTAGGGAAACTCCTAGTTTCGGAAATTCTTGCAAAAATCAGATAATTGTTAGATTTTAATGAAACTTTTAGAACTTATTCAGAAACCTATTATTATTTAAAATGTTTCCTTTCTTTAAAAAATTATTGTAAAGTGATTTTTGTTTTTTTAAAAAATTTTAAAAATCTGTTAACCAACATTCATTTAATTTTATGAAATTTTGAATTCCTTTTTGTATTGTTTAATGTCTTCTGGCATGAAGGTGATCTCATGCTTGCCTCAAGGACGTCTGGAAAAGGAACACGAGGGCAATGGGCAGGGATATCAAAAAGTGGGAAGACATCACCAATGATCACTCACACTGGAGACATGATTTACACAGAGTGTTGGAGCAAGGGGAGGAGAAACAAAGGCTTGCCATTGGAGAGAAGCATGCTTGACGGAAAGAAAACAACATGGTGACATCGGGGGAGAGTGTCTTCACATGCATTCATTGTAATCGTAACTGTCACTCTCGTGTGGGCCTGTACAGCCATAACAGATGCTGTGCCACCATCAGCAGCTGAGGATTAAAATCTTTGGGTTCAGATCCAAGGTTTCTTGAGACTGATGGATGCCACATATATAATGTTTATATTAGTTATAAGAACAAATCAGCAGAGAATTTAAATCAAATTTGTTGGTCAAAAATGATCCTTAGTTACAAAAAATCTGTTCTGAATGATAAATTTTTTTTTAATAAAACCAAGACATAAATTAGAATAACTTTTAATTACTTTTATGAATAAATATATTATGGACATTATTGTCTTAAAAAGATTTTTTTCAATGAATAATTAATTTTTACCAGAGTTGTTTCCATTTTCTTTTTTTGAAATTTTGATTAAAATAATTTATATACTTTTAAATTTTAAAAAATTCTGTATTAATTTGTAGCAGTCAAGTGAAATTGTTATTTAATTAAAACCATATTTACTAATCATGAATTAGTACAATTCAACAACCCCCAGTCTTTTAAAAAAGTATTTTGGAGTTATTTTGTGTGTGTATAATAGTGTTAATCTTTGTAAATCCAGATATCCATACAGAACATTATCAGAAAATAAAGAGCAGAAACTCTAGTAAATATAAAATTTATTGGTAATTTTCTAACATTTCCTCTATAAACATCTTTGTAAGAGAGTCAAAATACCTAAAATTCAATATTAGAATGCTAAAAGAATACTGGGTATTTAAAAAAATGATATCTAAAAAAAGAAAAAGGTGTTTACGTTGTATTTGTCATTGTAATTTTATTTCAATTATGTTTCTCTTACTTAAATTTGGCAAACATCAGGTTGTCAATACATCATTCAATGCCATACAATAGACCCAGCATCTTAAAAAATGCTTTTCTGCAATATTTTAAACTAAAAGTAATATTTATTTCATTTAAGATTAATTAAGCTTTATATCAAATAATATTTCAGAAAAGTAAATTTTGTTTTTGAAAGAACTTTTAAGAAAGTATTTTATTATGGTGACAAATTTGTCAATATGAACAATTACAATTTTATAGATTTTACTAAAAAAAAAAAAAAAAAAAAAAAAAAAACTAATTCCAATTAATTTAAATTCAGTTTGTAATACAGCAAAATATTTTGCTTATTGGAAATATTTAATTTAATCTCTTAGCTTTGAATTAAAGAAAATAAAAGCTTAAATGTTTTTTAAAATAATGCATTTTAAACCATAGGCATTGCTTTTTTTGTGGGGGAGAAAAAAAATATATATATATAGATAGATAGATAGATAGATATATATATAGATAGATATATATATAGATAGATAGATATATATATAGATAGATATATAGATAGAGTGTGCACGCATTTATGAGAGAGAAATTTAAACATTTATGAGCTGAATTTGCTTATTGTAAAAATCCTGAATTATTCTACCAAATGTCATAATTGGTAACTCTTTTATCATTTGTTGAAAGAGAAATTAAGATTCTCAACTACACACCAGCAGATACATCCCTTTACTTTAGATTCAAGTTGTTTACAAGTTAATTTAGTTTTATTATTTTCAAATAATAATTAAAAAAGAATACTTGTACTGATTTTGAAGTTTAAAAATTAAATATATATAATAAAGCAGTAAAAGTGTTAAAAATACAAATAGATTAAGTCTTAACATTATTATTATTATCATCAACAACATTATCATCATCATCATTTGTACTAATATTATTATTCTAATTAAAACTCGATTCAAGTATTTTCACATGATTTTAAGATATAATCTGGAGATCTATTTCCCAAAGTAGAAATCAGATATTGCCATCTGAAAAGAAATGAATCTAAAATATCCATGGAATACAATAATTTTATTATTGGATTTTTACTATTTTTAATCTAGTTAAGGGTTTTAAATAAGAGGGAGTGCTGAAAAGCTCACTTCCAAAAATTTAACCAATTTTTTTTTTTTTTTTTTTTTAAATCTCTTCTTGGTCAGGTCAAGGACTTTTCAGCACCTCATAAAAGTATTTTTGTTTTAACTTTGTTAGCAGAATAAATATTTGTAAAAACAAAGCAAAAACATCAATACTGAAAGCTATGTGATTGGAAATTTTGAAACTTTAAAGAAATGTAATTAACTCTACAAGTTTATTGATAATAATTTATTATAAATAAATTATTGATGATAATAAATGTGGTGAAAGAGAAGCTAAAGTGAAGAAGGAAGAGGAGGATGAGGAGAAAAGAAAACACAATTCTACTCATTCCTAAACACAAGAAATCTTTAGATCTTTCCTCTTTCCTTTAGTACAATTGAATGCTTTTGATGCAGCTGATAACCAAGAGTTTTGTAGTTTCGGTAATGCCAGTTATTATAATGGAAAAGTAAAACTACTTTAAATCCGGCCAATCATCTTGCTGCAAGCTGTTTATCTGATGCTTGTGCTCTCATCAACACTACCATCATATCAATAGCAACTCTCATGTTCACAAACACTCATATATATATATATATATATATATATATATATATATATATATATATATATATATATAACTTATTGGATATTATAAGATCTTATAAATACAACACTGATGACTTATCTTGGCTTTCAGTATCCAAAGTAGTTAACAACCATGGACTGCAAGGCATGCAAGCCATGATTCAGTATTCTCTTACAAGACTTATACTTGCTATTCTTTATAAATCTTTAATTTGCATTAATGCTCAAGTTTTATTTTTCTAATGCATTCTAAAAAGAGCATAACATTGCATATTAAGAGAAACTTGATGAAACTGCTGCATAAAAAATAAAAAACAATTATAAAAAGGTGTTGGTGCTGTAAGTTGATCATTGCACATCCAAGTATTTTCCAAAAATATTTGAATTTTTTTTTTAGTATTAAACCATTATGTATGATTTTGGATCATGCAAACATTTTTATAAATATAAAAATGCAATGTGTGAAGGAAGAGTCATAAATAATTTTTACTGACAGAATGCAAATACAAAGAATAAATCATTTATAGAAAGAATTCAAGAGAATAAGAAAGTATCTTTAGTTCTATGCAGATTACTCAACTTCAGAAACATTAAACCTAATCAAGAATCAAGTGGTTATTTTTAAATTCTACAAGAGCATAAACAATCATTTGGTGCATGATCTTGATGATAATTCAGTGACTAAAAAAGAAAGATTCCGTTGAAATGTTTACCAAGAAATTTCAAGATTTATTCAAGAGCCAAATATATCAACTGATAAAAAAAAATATTTCTTATGCACTCTTCAATCTACAGCCACTGAGGACTGGGATTAGACATATGCTGTGTTTGGACAGGAATATAAATTTGAAACAGATAATTCCAATTTTGGGACAGCACCTTCCTAGTGCACTAACAGGGAAGGTTGTAGGCAGTATTGGTTGCAAGACACTGCAATTTTGCCTATAGTCACATGTACATGTGTAGGAGACTTCACATTAAAACCAAACCCACGCTGATTTTGCCTTTGCTGAGAGGCAAATAAATTTTAATTTATGAAAAGATCAATAGTTTACTAACTAATAAAATAGAAGATAAACTATTCAAGAAACCTTGAAATAGAGTGTTCCTCTTAGCATGTATCTGAGTGTACTACCATTGATCAGTATTTGAATTTACAGACAGCAACCACTAACCAAATGCTTGAATTCTTTCAATCATATAGTGATGTACCAACTTTTGGAAGCAAGGTGGAGCAATGGATAGCAGCTTGGATTGAGGAATTGGAGAGCTGACTTTGAATTCCATTCAAGTTCATTACATTCACTTACATGCTTATACATTGGGAAACGTATTAATGCATCTTTCCCCACCAAATATAGGCAAATAGCATGACAGATTCAGCCCTATAGCCTTGGTTGGGAACCAGTCTAGAAGGAAAACTGAAATCAAACCAGCCTAGAGAGGGTTGGGCTCAGTCAGGCACTCTTGCCCATGAAATATCATGGCTGCAGTAGAGGTGGTTGCCCTACAACCCAAAGTGGTTACAGGTTTTGTGAGTGTGATGTACCAAAAAGCATCATCAAAAGGTAATGGTAATATTAGCTATTTCCTTATAAGGAAACATTCAGCTCATTCTACTTCTACAATTTTTCAGGAAAATAGGTTTTTCAAGTCCAGTAGCTGTTATTGCTCTTTCTAGTTTTAATGGTCTTTTTTTCTGAACTTTTATTCAAAGTAGTGTGGAATATCAACATCTTCATTGTCATTATTTTCTCTTTGAGTTATATCCTTTTTAGGGCATTAGTGTCTTCCCAATTAGGCCACAAAGGGGCTTCAAACACTCAAATAAGCAATATGACTATTTTCTTTTCCTCTCCAATCTCTACTATATTGCTACATTTATTAAACACTAGTAGTATTAGATATAATCTTTGAATTATGCAATTATTACTGAGTAGTATATTTTTCTACTGATACATCATTCCAGAATGGTGAAAAAAGCAGCTTAGATCAGAAATAAATAAACCTCCAGCAAGATTTGAACTCATATCCCTTCTCTTTGAGACAGGTCTTGAAAGACAGCACCAAACCAAATTATGCTACAAAAGCCAACCAAATTTAACCAAATAATTACAGTGGTTACCACCCCCAAATCTCAATGTATAATTCTCTTTTACTCAGTAGTATTAGATGTAATAGTATTTAAATTTTCAAGGTTAAATACTATCAATTTTTATTTTTGCTACTATTTAAATGCTTTAGCATTTACATTAAATGTTATTTTAGTGGATACTTGTATTGGAGTAAATTCTGTTTATTTATTAGACGGTATATTTATTTATTTATTTTGTCTACCAGCCTAAATATTAAAGAAAAGTTTACACACTCTGGCAGGATTCAAATATGTGTCTACTCAAAAATAATGTTTAAAGTGATAAAAAATTTGCTGGATTAATAAAAATCCATTATTTTCTTTATAAAAATTGCTTTGTTTATGGAACTGTGCAGACATGAAATATTTCAGGAGATCTATGATGAGATGAGTTTCGCTTAAGAGCACAATTTGGCCCTGCCTGATTGGCTGGTTCTTTGTAGCTCAGGTGGTTAGTGTGTACTGGATCTAACAGTAATTTCCTCTGCCCAGAAGGATACAGATTTGAAGACCATAAATTTTTACTCTCAAACATTCAGTCTGGTAGTTTAAAGTGATTAAAAAATCACTTACTTTCTCTAGAAAAATCTCACTCACTCACACATACATACATACATATAAATATATATAATAATAATAAGAAAACAGAAACTTTAATGATGGATAATTAAAGTCTTTGTTTTATTATCATTATAATGCTCTGTAGTCTACATTGAGTTCTCCCTGGATTTATATTCTCAAATGAGTGAATTACAAGAACAGGAAATTGGTCAAAAACAAACACAAATAGTCAACTTGCCTGGCATCCTATGACAATAAATGTTTATGTCTATTAGGTTCCAAAAATGCTGGCAAATTGACATGTAGTGATCATTTGTCCACTCAAGATCTGGCACATATGTGCTAACATCATCATCCTCATCTGAATCAGTCAGTTTGTCACTATTAATGTCAGAAATGTTGATACCCACTTCATCTTGCATTTCATCTAGCTTTTCATTTTTTTCCTCGGATTTTAGAATAACCTGGACTGTATATCCTTCAAATGAGTGCCTTTGAATCACTAGATTCCATTTCATTGTGATATTTGATGTCTCATCCAAATAGTTTTTTAAAAAAAAGATTGTAAAACTGTATTTTCTTTGCTAATTGAACAAAAAGATTGTGGAAGTAGCATGTGGTCAAAGTCTCATTATTTGCGTGACTTCCTGCATTATTTGTGATGATGATGTATATTATGGCAGAGTATATATGAATGAAGAGGTGAAGGTGGTTTGAAAATTGAGAGTCAGAGTTGATATTTATAGTTTGGGTTTGAGTGTGTGGAATGCTAAAGGGTTAATCTTATTTCTGTTGCTTTTTATACCAAATCAGGTTATTATTATTCAACTCAAGCAAGCAAATATATATCAGAAATAAAGAATAAACTGCCAACAAGATTTGAATTTGAACTCCTCATCCTTAGAAACCTGTCTTTCAATGACAGTTTGTTAGCAATTAAAATGCAAAAGTTTAACTAGTAGACATATATCTACATTCTCTTCTTGCCATACTGCTTGTTATATATATAAAAAAAAAGAAATCCAGGTTTCATTGAAGAAATTCAAAGCATGTAATCCTCATTGGGGCATACTGATTGCATGGATCATCATAGTTCTTTCTCTTCAGTTTTCATGATTATGCACTTGGTGAGCATCATATAATGAATGAATGGCAACCAATGCTAGCCTGTTCATGTTTTGTTGCAGTAAGAACATCAGAGCTGAGCTTGAGTCATGATTATCTTTCTGCATCTATTATAAATAGCCATTGATGCCACCTCCTTGCAAGAGTTCCTTGATATCTAGTAATACTATTTTAATAGACAAAACAAAATTGTAGCATGAGTGTACTTGGAGATGATTAAAACCTATATGGCTTATCTGAGCAATTACGAAGTTTCTGTGGCCTAATTGATAAGGTGTTTTCAGCATAAGACAAGCTTCCAAGGATGAGAAATTCAGATCTCAATGGAAGCTTATTTTTTATTTGGGATCTACACTACTTATTTAGAACAACAAGAAAAAGCAATAGAAAGACTAATAAAAATGATATAGTTTATATAACTAAAAAATAAATTGATAACATGAAATTAAGATCTTATTTTAAGTGTTTGACACTGAAAATGGGTGCTTTTATAGAGATTGAAGATTTAGAAATCCAGGCAGGTTTTTTTAATCAATTTGAATCTTGTAAAAATACAAGATCAAAAATAAAAAAATTATCTGGCAATATTAAATTGATGGCAAGTTCTCATCATTTTACAATTGAAATGTCTAGATATAACCATAAGTTCTATGCTAACAGTTTCTTTTGACACTTGTGGAATTCACTTGGCTTCTTGCTTTCCAATCAAGTTTGATCTTGAAAGATTTTAATGCAATGTCAATCGTTATTTGTCTTTTTAATTTCTATTCTTTTATTGTTCACGTTCCTTAATGGGTTTTTTCTCGTATTGCATTTTAGTGGCTTTATTGTCCTGAATGAGGTGAAATAATTTAAAAAAAGAAAAAGTAAAACATTTTACACAATTTCTAGGAAACTGTCATATACTTTACTAATTAGTTATTATATCAAACTTGTTGCAAATAGTGATTCATGCATAATTTTAGGGACAGTAACTGAAGCCAATTATTGTTGTACATACAGAGAAATTAGGCAAGTAGTCAATTAATATCATCAATATTTACATTCAAACTAATGCTCTTATCTTTGTTGTTATCCCAACTTTTCAGCCACTGTAGCCTCCAGCCTTCTTCAGGTGCTTGCCGAGCTGAATAACTCTCGGGGAAGTTTGAACTGAGTAGATTGTTCATGTTTAGGAATATATCTTTGTTCTTATTTAATACTGTTCACCCTATTTCCACCATATGTCTACACTGCTTGGCTTAGGGACTGAAATGATAATTACTATGTCATCAAATTTATAAATCAAAACTTTAATCCCAAAAATTCAGAGAGATACTATCAACAAAATATTTAATAAAAACTTTATACTTTTTAGATGGAATTTTATTTAAATTATCATTAATATTCTTATTTTAAAAATATTAACTAATGATCAAATTTCTATTTTTTTTAAAAATTTGCTTGTAAGAAGTTGTCAAAACATGTTAACATGTCAGATATCTATATTATGTGACTCCAACATGTTTGGGTTCAATCTGGCTTGTTCATACTTATAGTATTACGAGTTGGAAGCCTAAATGGCAAGGAAATATAAAGCAGAGGCCAAGTTACACTTGATCAATAACTGAGAATATGAGAATGAAGGCAATAAGTAAACCATTGCACTCACTTACACACAGAGTACTGCTACATAAGCATATACAATGTCAATGTTTGTGAATGAAAAATTTAAATTATCATGAATTTCAAATAAAGCATTTTCTGAAGACTTCTATGCTATCCTGATCTTTTTATTTTAGTCTTCACAGGTGCCACTAGTTTTTCTAAATTATAAGTAGCAGAAATTATTTTGCTCAACTTTACATTGATGAGAGAATTACAAGAGATTCAAGTGCCATGGGTTCAAAGTTTAATCATGTAAGTCTTGTAAGAAACTGAAATAAACTATCAAACTTGCTACTTTAATACAAATATAAAAAAAATTATCTTAAAGATTTCCTAACTTACCATTATTAGTTCTATTAATTTTGTCTACTAATTATGCACATAGCACCAATATTGCATTCAAATATTTTTCTCTGATAGTAACTCTTCATTTTAGAAAATAAAGATGCAAGCACCAATTTTAATTTAGAGAAAATAAGTTAACACAAAATTCCATATTTTGAGGAAATTAACATTTTAGACATTTAGTTTAATCAAATGTGCATAAAATATTTGAACATAAATACTAATGTGAATGCCAATGTTTAATCATGTAGCTGCAAATTTGTGTAATATCATGAAATCAATTCTAGAACCTTAAACAGGTCATGAAATCGGTTCGAGAGCATTAAACGGGTCAAGAAATCAGTTCAAGAGCATTAAACGGGTCATGAAATCAGTTCAAGAGCATTAAACGGGTCATGAAATCAGTTTGAGAGCATTTAAGAAATGCACATGAAAACTTCAGATATTTTTTCATCTTTTCCTGTAAGGTCTCATCTCTTATTAATTTCATTGTCAATTCTTACTTGGCTTAAAAATGATTTATCAGAAAAAAGTTCAAGCAAAACTTGTTGAAAGGAAAATAATTTGGACTAATCAATATTTTTAGCAAAAAATATTGAATCCTATAGATCCATGCATCACCCTTTTTAGAGAAAATTATGATGGGGAAAAAAATACTGAATTCATTCCCTTGCAAATTATGCTATCTTCTGTGTATTATGTGAAAAAAAAAAAAAAAATTCTTTTGCACCTTGATATTTTATGCCTATGCAAATAAAAGAGAAATATTTTAGAATTAGGGGCACTTTGACATGGTGTAAAGTTTAGCAAGCTTGTATCACTAGATCAATTAGGACTGAATAGCAAATTAAATCCTGAGTGCTTCATACTTTTGGCCTTGTGCTATTTCTAGGCTATACTTAGTAAATCACTAATTTCAGGGGTAGTGGGTATGATATACATTTCGATCTATCTTCAGATTTGGTGCGTACCCATTTCTATTTTAAGATTTCTATAATACTAAGCAGAATCTGAAGAAAAAATGATTTGGGGCATTTTTGGCAAATTGCTGCCCTTAAAACTGAACATGCTTATTTTGGACCATTAATTCTGCTGAAAATCTGAATATTTGACAGTTTGAGACATTTCATGTATCAGTCAACAAGAATCATGTTTTTCTCTTGGGCAATTATGATGAATAGCACAATTGTATAAGACTAAAGATTGAGGTTTTTCATCACTTCAGTCTTGAAAAACAGCCAGGAAAGAGTTCAAAATGAACATTTTATGGGTCAAAATACCAAAATTATAGTAACTTGATAACCATTTGGAAAAATGCTTACCTAAAATCCTCAGAGATCCCCAGAAATTTGTTAACTTCATCTGACTATTGAACTATGATATTCATTATGCTCAAGAATTTGGGGTAAAATCCCATTTTCAGCCCAATATACAATCAAAAATAAAATACAATACTGAAAACTCACAGACCATGAAAATCCCTGACCAATTTCATTAGTGCATGACGTATTAGCCAGAATGTAGAGTCCCACTGGAACACCAAAGATTCAAATACTACTTAAGGGTATAACATGGGGTCCTTATGAACTTACTGGTAATTAGAATATGACTGAAGGCTGGGGGTAGGGCTAAATCCAAAATAGGAAGAGAAACACAAGTTATGAATATGATAAAATTGAAAATTCAATTCACAAAGCTGAATTCCTATTTTAAGAACCCCTCTACCAGTTTGTTTATGTACAAATGACTTCTCAATGTGTATGTCATGTTCCGTTCCTTGGAAACGTTCTACTCGCCATAAATATCACGTACAACAATGGATTCAGGTTCTAGATGTCTCTGTCTGGTTTTGCAGGATGTTTCCATTTCAAATGAGATGATTTCTGAAGTCTATGAAGAAACTGTTCTGCATCCTTGTTAGATGGCAATGTAACATATTCATGACATGGGTTCATTGCCTGAAAAAAGTGCACATAAATTCAGCAACTGTTCAACGTGACTAATATCATTGATCATGAACAAATCCAGGTGTTGAAGGATATCCGATTTGTGAGTATCACAGTAATATGACAACTCAATATGAACAATCTTTTCAACATTATCCTGATTAGCCTTCAGAATATCATGAAGATCTCCAACACTGGTTGCTGACCCATTCCAACTTTTTCAACACACATACAATTGCTAGTTACCCAAATTTTCTTTTGCGTTTTTTTAAGTTCATGCATTTTAGGTGCACCTTGATTCAATATTTCTGTCTCCAATACATTATTTCAATTACATAGAAATTACATACAGATAAAGAAAAATCAGGTTTTTATATAGGGCAGCAGAAAAAAGAAATATTCATGATGGTCACCTAGAGCAGAACAGAGTGGATAAGATATATTGTTAACAACATATCTTGAAATGGTGAATAAACAGAATAAGTTTTTTTTGTGATTCACTTTGTATTTTATTCAAATGATTCCAACATATTCTAAAAGGAAAATGCATTCTGCTTAGAGAAATACACACACACACACACATTATTTAGAATATAAAAGTGGAAAGGATAGAAAATTGGAACTGTAACAACAATGATTTAAAAAAGTATAAAATAAAAAATAAAATGGTTAGCAAAGATTATTAAAAATATGAATTGGCATTCAAGAAACTTGCTTGCTCTTGATTCACTAATAAAAGACCAAGAACAAAAGTCAGAAACAATTTTGTAAGCTAAATTTAATTGAAAGATTTTACAAGTACACTTTGCTTTCTTTTCATATTGCCCAAGTTGAAAACATTTTGTCTGTTAACAGTGATATACATAGTATTAAATACTATTTGCATTCTGTAGATTAAACTGTAAAAGGAAAGAGAGAAGTTGCTTTATGTCTAAACGAATGATAACTGAACAGAAGAGAATAATAACAATGGTATCAGTATAGGATAATGGAATAAGTACAGTGTGATAATATGATATTGATGTGTGTAAAATGTCCAGAGATGTGCATTAAAGTTACTGAATAATCTGGCAATCTAGACACCAACAGCATGTAAACATGCTGACTAAAAGTTCTCTTCGAATTAAGTGAAAAGCAACTTTACTGAGTATTTTGACAGCCAAATGTATAATCATTGATGTTACTCCAGGTTCTACAAGAATAATTCTTCTATATGCCATGTCCTTTCAGGTGATCATGGCTCTCCACTATTTCCTGTCCTTTGTAGCTCTTAATAAATTTTGCCTTTTTGTTCTCTCTCTTAAATCTTGTTCTGCCATCCATTTACTCAAGATTGCTAAATAGGTTATGCATTGTTTTCCTATGTCACTCTAGACTTCAATCTGCCATGTGAGTATCAAATTTAGTGAACTATGAATAATGGTAATATTAACTGTTACCTTATGTGGAAACATTTGGCATTTATTGCCTGAACAGACAGCAAGTGATACTTTCAGTTCAGATTCATAAAATCTTCCCATTAAAATGTTTCAAGTTGACTATTATCATTCCTTCCTGGTATGGATGGGCAGCTCCCGCCCTAACGTTTGGTTTGGAATAGTGTGGAAAGTCAACATCTTGGTTGTTATTTTCTCTTTAAGTTACATGTGCTAACCATTTTAGTTGGTGCTGCTGTTAGAAGTCTAAGTAGTGTGCTTTCTGTTATTTGGTACAGTTCTTTGTAATTCTGTAGTGCCAATCCGTGAGGTCTGAAGGAAGATGGTTCTCACTAAGACTTACATTCACTTGAAGCCATTAAAGATATTTAAATAGAATGTTAATAGCTAACGAACCAAAATTAGGAGTTTAAAAACAAATGATATGTAAAATGACAGATATAAGTAGGTGCTGAAAAGTTCTCAGCCTAACCACCTTGAAAAAATATATAATCAGATGTTTGGTTATTTGGAAAGTCATTTGAACTACAAAGTTTTCTGATTCTCCACCTAAGTACAAGGAGAAAATGATTATTTTTTTCTTTTACTATTAAATACCTAAATCATCTGGAATAATTTCAATGAATAAATAAACATTTTCAGCAAAACTACAAGTAACACATACAGTTATAAAATAAAGCTTGGTTTTTGTAATATTGCTTTTCTAGTATTTTCAAGAAGATTAAATATTTAAGTTTCAATCATTTTGTTACAAAAAGTAGATCATAAAACAGTTTTTGATGACTGTAAACCAATATTCAGTTTTCCAACCTACAAAATACAACAAGCACTGTGTGTTGAGTTACTTCTATTGAAAGAAAAATAAATGAAATTACAAAATTAACTTCACTGTTTTATATTGTTAATAAAATTTAAAATAAAATTTTTAAAAAATTCATAGGTAGTAAATTTCTGTTTGGTAATTTGTGAAGAAAATTATTTCCAAAAACAGTAAGACTTAATTTTGAACATTGTGCAACCAAAATTGGAATAACAGAAACCACAAAGTTGACAATGCAAAGTAAATGAAGATATAGAATAATTCCTATCAAAGTTGTTTTCATACTGGGACTTATCCTGGTAACCATGCACAGACACAGCTGCCCATCCTGGTAACCGTGTGCAGACACAGCTGCCCATCCTGGTAACCGTGTGCAGACACAGCTGCCCATCCTGGTAACCGTGCGCAGACACAGCTGCCCATCCTGGTAACCGTGCGCAGACACAGCTGCCCATCCTGGTAACCGTGCGCAGACACAGCTGCCCATCCTGGTAACCGTGCGCAGACACAGCTTCCCATCCTGGTAACCGTGCGCAGACACAGCTTCCCATCCTGGTAACCATGCAGAGACATAGCTTCCTATCCTAATAACCATGTGCAGACACTGCTGCCTATCTTGGTACCTGTGTACAGACTCTGGTAGCTATTGTCTGTTGAAAAAAACAAAACAAAACCAAAAAAAACAAAACCAAAAAAACTCAAAATTGAAAATATTAAAAGTAAAAAAAAAAATAAATAAAAATTAAATTAAAATACGTATAAAGTAAAACTACAAAGTTATTTTAATAATTATCAAATATATTTAATATTTTGTGAAACAATTTCTGAATAAGAACTTTTTAGTGAGATTGCAGAATATCCCACTTATTCCCAGTGAATAAATATAGTAGCCATTGTACTGAAAACATTTTTGTAAAGCATAAATACCTTGAAAACATTTTTAATATAGATAAAACAGTGCTTTTCTATCTAAAATGATAGAAGTTTTATTTAAATGTACAGTACATTTGACTTTTGCATTTAAATAAAATGAAGAATTTTGAAGAACATCTATAAAGAAATGTACAAGAAATCCCAGGATAAACTTATAAGACAAATGCTGACTGATTTCTTATGCAGGTATTGAGGGAAATGCTGAAGATAAAATCAATTCATTTCAGAAGTGAAGCCAATATTGTAAGTGCAACAGTGGGTTCCATAATTCATGGCAAGAGATTCAAGATCTATGCCCCCAAGTAGCATGTGAAATTGTGTTTCACCAGCAATTAAATCTTTTCTACCATCAGAGTTACCAATATAGAAAAGAAGCGTAGAGACCATAATATACATTGCACCAATTATAAATATACAGAGTAGTCTGAAAGTCTTGTCACCTCCCCTACCAAAAAGTAATGAGAACAATAGAAGAACAAGTAATACACTATTACAAAGCACATGTATTGGATTCAGTTTGTTTATTTTCATTGGTAATGTCACACATCGAGAAGGTCTGTATAAACAGTTTCATGGCACAAAAATATGATGTGGTGTGATGTCCTGTGTGATATTTTATGAAGCTCTCCAAATGCACCCTTCTATTGGTGGGTATTCTGGTACTGTTCATGTGAAAGTCTCTCCTTGACAATATCCCAGAATAGCATTATATTATGTAGGGGTGACAAAACTTTCGGACAACCCATGTACATAAAATTTATGTTACCATTAAATGATTTAATAAAATTATCCCCAACCTGGTTATAATTACAGTTCTTATAAGATAACATATTAGTGTTTTCCTGGTCAACAATATGAAAGATATATATCTAATTGAATAAATTACAGACATTATTATGTCTACTAAGTTTTAATAAAATCTGTTCATACTCATAAATAACCTTCAGTGTATTGATGTTAAAGGATGAGAGAAATGTGCTATAGCTGTTTAAAATTTTATTTTATTTTCATTTTCCAAGCTCATCTTCAGGGGTGTAAGTGGTACAAAACTATATGTTGTTCATTAGTATTTATACAAAGTTGTGCATTGTTATCCATTACCGTAATTTTTTCATTATGCTTTTGAATACAAAATAGCTGACAATGTGCTGAGCATTCATTAGAATGTGAAAAAATTATCCATTATGGAATTTTTTCTTCTATGTCATGGTCACGCACACATTAAAGCATGACAAAAACTTCCTTTACAGGCATTTCAGAAAACATTACTGCAGCATTCATAGTTGATTCTGTTCAGTGCCGGCTTTAATTTTTAATATAAATTGATTCTAGTATTTGTAATCTAGATTTGTTGATCTTGGGAGAAGATCGAAAGTACTTGGGAAATGAAAATCAAAGAAATTTAAACGGCTATAGCACATTTCTGTCATCCTCTAACATCAATACACGGAAAGTTATTCCTGAGCATGAATGGATTTTATTAAAAATTAGCAGACATAATGTCTGTAATTTAATCAATCAGACAAAGAGAATTTGCTACCTAAATACACAAATTTTAATATATATATATATATATATATATATATATATACACACACACACACACAAATGTAGAAGAATGAAAAGAATAAAATTCAAACATTCATAACATTAATTAAAAAAGGGCTCAGTACAAAAGTAGTGCAGTAAATATTTATTATAAACTGTTACATTAGAACAAGTTACTACTACAAAATTGCATATTTTGTTTTGACGTTTAACACGGATCATCAGGTAGTTAACAATGATGGTAACTACCTGATGAGACATGTTAAACGTTGAAACAAAATATGCAAATTTGTAGTAGTAACTTGCATGTTCTAATGTAACAGTTTATAATATATTTACACACACACACACACACACACACAGTATATACTCAAGTATAGTGCAGATATTTATGATCATTTTTACACAAAAAATAGGGGGCTGCACTATACACAGGTATTTTTTTTATTTTTTTTTTAAAGAGATTAAAAATTATCCATTTTCCGTGATTAGTTATACTATAGACAGGTAAATTTTTCTAGAGAGATTAAAAAATGAATGCAAAAAAGATTCAGGATGAAGTTGTGTGTGTGCGCACGCACACGCACACACACACACACACACACACACACACAAAGTGCACCAATTCAAAATCCTCTCCAGTAAATCCACAACCAGGACCACACCAAATATCTTGTTGCTTCAAAATACTATTGCTGACACAATGTGGAACATTTAAAAGCAATAGCATTAAAATCAAAACAAAAATGGTCAAACGCTAAATGGAATTTACATGATATGTAAATATAAGTGAGATCAAAAATTAAAACCGAAAGCTGAGCAATCCTGGATCTAATATTTGGATACAAGAATGATTCCCTCAAGTTAATTAGTCTGAAAAAGTTCCTTGGAAAGAAATGTAATGCTAAAAAAAATCTATCTCATCACTTATCCAAGATAGATTTCAATTTTTCACAGAATACTAGATTTAATTTGGTCACTCAGAATGCTTTCTCAGAAATGAATTTTTCACAACAAATATTAATTTATTGAATTTATCAGAATATTTTTATGAAAAGAAACAAATTTTACGTGAGATTTACACATTATTCTTGGATAAATATCAGCTTTAATTCAGGATTTGGTTCCAATTACTTAGAAACTTTTCATTTAATGAGGCACAAAAATTAGAAATAAAACCCAATCATATTTCGTTCAGGTAGATAAAGAAGTTGAGGATAATGACTTCTGACAGAATTTAGTTTAACTTTGAAGTTTCTGACTTACCATTGCATAACATTTCCCATCTGCACCAATTATGCAGGCGCCTTCCTGTAGCTAGCCTTTTTGAGAATCAAGTGTCACTAGTGTCTAAATTATTTAACAAACTTTTGCATGCACGGGAAGTCAAAGTTGGTTAGTGTGACAAGGATTCCTATACCCTATCCAGATAAATAACAATGATACCCTCTGTCACTGTGTTTCTTTTTGATTTCTCTCCCATTATCCTTCCCTTAGGTTCAGATGTAACATATAACCCAAGGGGAAAATTATCATGTCTAGAGTGGATAATTTGTTAATTATTTTGACCTTCCTCCAACTTCAATGAAGGAAAGAGTATGCCTATCCTGTGTATTCAATGGAAAACTAGCTAAAAGCAGAGATAGCTGATGGATTAGTCAGCACTGGAAGTGCCATTCAACAGAACAGGTGAGAGACAATTCACTCAGTGAAATAAGGTTTATGGAGAATATCAATATGGTCAATATTGTTCTAAAAATGAGGTTTGCAAAGATTTAAGAGAAAAAAATTCAAAATGTTAAATTAATATCATAATTACACAGGCACTATAATGATCTTGGATAAATATGTACTTTACAGTAAAGAACTATTCTTGAAAAGGTTAGCCGATCAAAAAAGAATTAAATTTTGAAACTGGATTATAAAATTCAAGTTTCTATTTCTTTTTGAAGTTCATTCAATATTTTAAATTAATATTTTATAGAGAAATAGTCAAACCTGTAGTAGATAAATTCCAAGGTCTACGGCAGCAGAGATGGTGAAATCAAAGATGATTTTGGAACATATCCCTATAGACACCATTTGGATATGTTCAAAAATCCTATTTTAAAAGCACAATTTAAAATTTGATTATTTTTTTATTTATTTATTTTTTTTTAAAGAAGCCCCAAATTTTTATTTAATAAATTTTAATTGAACTGTTAAGAAAAAAAAATCTATTACTTTAATTAGCAATATTTGTCTATTTACTGTAAGACCATTTAATGACAGGAACTTTATTTTCAAAATATTTATTATTAAATAGCTTATGGCCACATCATGTTGAAAAACTGGTACTTGTATAATCACCGAAGTTAAGCAACATTGAGCCTGATCAGTACTAAGATGAGTGACTGCTTGGGAATACCAGGTGCTGTAAGCTTGGTAGTGTAATGGATAATGGCTCCAAATTGTATGAATCTCTCTACTCACCCAGCTATGGGTTAATTAATAAGACTTTTGTCACTGAACCATTACCTAAAAAAAAAAAAAAAAAAAAAAAATCCAATCTAAAAATATTTTCCAGCTTTAATAAAAGGTTGATAAGCCATAGAAAATGAATCAATAAATCATATTAAATACTTACATTATACCTAATATCTATGCTGTCATTTTGTTTATTCCCTTTAAATACATTTTGCAAAGTACTTTGAGATTAATACCAAAGTTTTACTGATTGGATAAACTGCAGATAAGTGCAATTGTGGTTGGCAATTTTGTGGATAATATTACTGTAGTAATACTACCCATTATTAGTATAATACTAATATAATTCTATTCTTAAAATTAGATTTTAGTTTAAGTAGTTGAAAAGATTATATTGCAAACGGGATCATATTAAGACTAAGATAAAAAAAAAAACAATATGTGGACATCATCTCAAAATATGCAAAATAGAAAGTGTACAATTTTTATATGTTTACATTTCAATGTATTTTGTGAGGGGAAAAGAAAGAAAAATGAGAAACATAAAAAGAAAATTACTTTATTGTATTTCTACTTTATAAACGAGACACCAACTATGTAGCTACAACAAACATAGCTTATGTAAGAGGAGCTACTGAATAAATTCAAATGATTCATGGGCTTTATCAATGAGGTTTTCAATAACACAACTCTTCCCAACCTCTTTACTAAAGAGAAAAAAATCTTGATAAAAATTGCAACATCTCATACAAATATGAAAAAGAACACAAAGGAGAAACTAACCATATACTGAAAGATTTGAGGACCTTAAGAAAGCTAAATCCATGATGGAAATAGAAAAGTCTTATCTGGCAGAACATAGGAAAGTTTCACATTACTCTCTTTGGGATGAGATCCAAATAATAGATAGGGAACATCAATGGAAAGTAGGAAAGTTGAAAGAAACAGCATACATCAACTTGTCAGACAAGAGAAAGTCAAGTTAGTATACATTTCAGTAAGGTGTGAATTTCTTTGGAACAAAGCACCTTTGCATATGAAAAATATAACATTGCCTGTGTTACACAGGCTGCAGAGAATGGGATCATCTGTGTGGCATGTGTTACTGGGAATAATTTGAGCCAATCAGTATATGTGCCATTTTCTGACCCCCCCCCAAAGACCCTTTTTATTTCCTTACAAATTATACTTTTTTTTAAAATTTCTTTTTTTTTTTTTTAAACTAATTGTTCAACCAATACAAGACCCAACAGCTAGTCAAGGTGGAGGGTTACTGAATGAGGTTGTTGTACAAGCGTAAGAGGAGGAAATAAAATGTAACAATTTATAAGGATAAGAAAAAGATTGCATTCAGTACTTTGGACAAGCCTTTGGATGATGATTTTTCAAATTATAGAAAGTCTAAATGAAAGAGTAAATATTAATTTTGAGTGATGATCATGGAAATATTTCTTACCACAAATGTGTGAGCTTATTTTCCTGATAAGCTTCTACATGTATATAAAATTATTTATGTACAAAGAATTAATTTCAATGCACAAATATTTTAATGGAATACTAGCTGATAACTGTATTTTAATGACATAAAAGATACCCCCCGCCACTAGAGAGTATATTAAAATCTATATATAAAATTCTGTGACTTCCATTAGTCAACTAATCTGTCACACCCTCTAAAATAGCCATAGACTGACCAATCAAAACCAAACTTTGGGGAGAAGTACAAACAGGTAAGGGGTACAAAGTACAATTGATTTTACTAGGGTTCATAGCTTAGCACAATAAATTTTTATTAATTTTTCTGGAAAAACTACAAGTTTTATTATTTAACATACAAAATACTTCCACTAATTTAAAAACAATTTAATGATTAAAATAGCAAAATACTTAATAAAAAAAATGCAAAATTGTATTTTGCAGATCTTTTCTTTAAGTTTTTATATTCTAACACTTTCGCCCCAGCTCCTCAACCTCCGACGTCTTACTCTCTGGGTTGAGGTGTCTACTTGGTCTTAACAGAACTTAAGGGAGTGGCCGTAGGTCCCCTGAGCAGCGGTAGATCATTCAACCAGTCCACTGGTTTAATCCTGCTTTGGTGTTTGTGTTTGGTTTGATCCAGAAAGCAGAAGTGATGTTCGTCCATTCATAGTCGACTGAAGATGTAGACACAGCTGGAGAGTCTGTGCTAAGAAATTTAGAATGCACCAAACAAAAATATATATCTGCAGTAAGCCGAACAAACAACTATTCAATGGTTGAATTGTTAATGTCTTTTATAGCAGAAAAGAATAGTATAGAAAAGAAATGGGTTACAGAAAAGTAATTGACGTAAAACCTCATACACTGGATTCTAGACAGAGAGAGAGAGAGTGGGTTGTGATTAACTTCTTGTTAAATTGTCTCAGAACAATATACGACTCTTGCGATGGAGAGATAAAGATTTCTGTGTACAGCTTAAAGTTTATAGTGGCGTTCCGCCTCGGCAGTAGTAACAGTGGTAGTAATCTTAGTGGGAGAAGCAGAGGTACTTATATCAACAGTTCATGTTAGCAGACACTTTGTTCCAATCTCTGACGTCACTTCCTCTCACCCACGAGTCTCCAACTTGACTCTCCACTGTCTCTCTCTTCCGTCTGCAAGGAGATGGAGAGAATAATTCGTCTTGCTCGGGCCAAATTCTCTCTACTTCCTCTCCAAGAATTATCTCCAGTCTCTTGTATATGAACGATGATCAACAAAACAAAAGAAAATACTTTGTGTAATTTTGTTAAAGGAGAGGGGTGGCTTGTTTGACGTTTCTGTTCCCAGTGGTAGTAATAATAGTAGCAGTAGTAGTCTTAGATGTTGGAGGAGTAATTTGCTTCTTCATTCTTATATCAACAGCACATGTTAGCAGGCATTTTGTTCCAATCTCTGATGTCACTTTCGTACTTCTTCGAGCCTTCAATTCAACTCTGCTCACTTTCAATCTCCAACATCTCCCCACCCAGCTCGACTGCACTCGAAGACAGACTAGCCAAAAACTACTCCTTTTTCAGCATAACTACGCGTTTATATAGATAAACCTGGCTGGTCATAATCGACCCATGGCCCTACTACTTTGCATGCAATTATCATGTGTTCTGGCTACTTTCAACCAAGATCATGGGAATTCCAAAGTTCCTCATAGCTTACTAAGTTCTATTTATAATTTTAACCGATAAAAATTATTTCGACCATCTCCATTGTTTTCTAATGACCTAAATTACAAATGGGTACAACTCTTGCCCTAGATCAGATTTCCCATCAGTAAACAAAAAAGCTTTGATCTAATTTCGCTACTCAGATCCACTCCAATTTAAAAAAATATGTGTGTGTATATGTGTGGGTGCACCCCCCCGACTCTTCTGTCACAATATATATATATATATATATATATATATATATATATATATAGTTCATTCTGATAAAATATAATGCACAATAGTAGCACTGTAAATATAAACACAGTTGGGAGAATTTCAAATAGGCAGAGCAAGTGATAACTTCAACAATACTAAACACTGCGAGGATCTCAACACGCATCAGTGTGTTGCAAAAACAAAAAAATATAGTTTGGTAAATTTGTATTATTACAAATTTACCAATGCACAAAAAAGAAATTTGCTTTGAAGTTGACCAAATTGAGAACAGGAACAAAGTTCCTGTAGCATTCAATAGAGCACCCGAAATTCTTTTTCTTAATATTCCATATTTCAAGTGTGAGAAAGAGAGCCTTATATTCTTTGTGGATTTCATACGTCATCACATTAGATACTGGAAAAAATAAATTTGAGAATGATCTATATATTGGATTATCTGGAAGATGAATCACTAAAATTTTTAAAGGCTGTAAATCTAAAACAAAAGTAGAGACTATACATGAAAAGGATGAAATTTTGTGAACTTAAAACTTTTAGAAAAATCTTATCCAATGAAATCAAGAGTAAAGCTGCAAGTGTCATACAAGGAGTTCATATGGTCTGAACAGGTAATGGCTTATGGTCCACTCATTTTGAAATCACTGGTGCCCATCAGATTGTCATGGTTAATCAGTATTTAACCTGATTAATGCTTAGATGGGTATTCACTTAAGAACATTTCTTTTATATGCTGCAGCCTTTCAGGATATAGGTGATCATTGCTCTCCACAATTTCCTATCTCATGTGGCTCTTAGCAGTCTTTCTCCCTTTGTGAAGACTCCCACTTCTGCCATCCATTCACAAATGCTTGTCAGGTAAGTGGCTCAATGCCTTCTCTTATCTATCTCTTGCTCTCAACATGCCCCGCCCCATAAGGGTTAGGTTTTCCAAGCTCTCCTTCCTCATTATGTCCAAGAAATTTCCTGGTTCTCAGTATAAGTGTTCTTTCTGTTGGTATTTTCTTTCAGATTTCTTTGTTGCTTATTCACTGTCAATGGAATTTCCAGTATCCTTCTGTAGATCCACATTTCTGCTGCCTTTAGTTTTTTCTCGTCTGTGGGGAGATTGTCCAGCATTCACTGCCATATAAGAGGATGGATATCCCATAGTAATCCAGCATTCTTTTCTTTGTTTCTAACAAACTTTTTCCATTTCTCAGCACTGTACTCAACTTTTGGAATGCTTCTTCCACTAGTCCAATGTATGTTTACATCTCAGTGTCTTATTTTCCATCGTCGGTTAAAATGCTTCCCAGATATTTAAACTTCTGCACCTGCTTGATGTTTATATCTCTAATTTGTAACTCACATCTGGGTCTCTTTCTTGTGCTGATGACCAGATTTTCTGTCTTCTTACAATTGATGGTTAGTTCTTTTTTCTTGCTAACTTAAGGTTAAGCAAAGATGAGTAAATAAACTGAACAGAAATTTGGTTTACAAATAGGTACTGATAAAAGCAGAACTACATAACTTACCATTTTCTGGAGAATAGAATTATGGAATCAAAGAACGGTAGCAAGGAAAAATTGAGCATCAGCAAAGTTTAATATTTTCCTTTTGTAGTTGTTCCAGTAGAATCAAGTAGAAAACTAGAGTTCTATAAAGCAGCAATAATCCTTGCAGAAATGAAAACAGATTTGACTTGTCAGAGAACACTTAAGCAAATTCCATGAGTGGAAAGCCAAACTTTCACTTTCCCCATCAACACGATCAATAGATTAAGATGAAATCAGACGAAAACTGCAATGTTACTTCTTCAATTCACTTGGGCAAATGTAAATTCAAAATGTATGCCACAGAAATATCTACTGAGTAAAATTAAAGAGGACAAGAATGTTCGACAGAAAGGAATGAACAAACTGCTGTACACAGCTTCTTGTTTGTGCTTTAGATATTTTATTGACACTTTACCAGATTTAAATTACTTTTTATAAGCAGCAGCCATTTTTCAAGTAGATGTTCAGATGCTACTGAAAAAAAAAAATACATTTTACACCATTCAGAGAAACATAATTATGTAAAGAAATGTGAAAAAGACAGCAAGTAAAACTACTAATTTTCACAAAATATCTCTGCTGCCCAGATATTGTATAAACAGCAGTGGATTGATAAAAAATTTAATATTTTATCTTAAATCTCAATATCTTTGAAAATATGTTAGTAGATAAATCTGAGTTCTGAACAAGTTACAAGGAAAACTTGCATGCAAAAATTGTTTAAGTAAGGATAGATACAAACTAAACATGGAAACTTTAGTCTAGAAAAAAAAATTTTTTTAGTAAATCAAAATTCAACTAGTTTTAACAGAATATTATTAATAATAAAATAGTAACTTATTGCAAGAAAACAGTACTTTTGATTGATAAAAGAAATTTAATCAATGCAACAACTGAAAACTACAAAAGCTAATTTATAGAAACATCTTCCCAAATTTTTAGGCAATTTTTTTTTCTTCATATGATAAATAGCTATAAATATTAAAGTTTCTGTGTAAAATGCATAAAAATTTTGAAATTCTACAATTTATTTTTTGTTAGACAGAAAAACATTCACATTTTTAATCCTAATTTCAGGTAAACTGACAAGTAAAAGATGTGACATTAAGTAACATTAATGAGTATAATTTTTCTTTTGTGCCATATTACTTCAACATGTGACTGGTCATGGCTCTCCACAACTCTCTACCCTTAATAGCTCTGAGCAATTTTTGTCTTTACTATCCCTCCCAGTCAATTTTCTGTTGTCCATTTACACAGTCATTGGACAGTTTCTTTATTAATTAATCCATCATTAATTAGATGTGATGACCAGGTCTTTTGTCTGAGAGACAACAAATGGACTATTAGAGCAACAGAGTAGAGGCCAAGGCAGTGGAAAAGAACTAGAGGGCAGATACCCCAGCCCAACATGGCCAAAGATAGGAAGTGATTGATGGAAGTCAACCAGGAAGGGGTCCCTCCAACAGAAGTGAGAAGGCCCTGGATTTGGATTAGGTAGTTTACTCTCAGCTCTATTGGTTTCAATATTTTTTAGAGACATTTTGTGAACATTATTCACTGGTCCATATCAAGTATGACATTATGTCCTACAAATCTTTTACTGTTTCTTATGCTTATGATGTGGTAAGATAGTAGTATGCCAGTGAAAAAAGCCTTTTTTTTTATCAAGATAACTAGTGACTAGAAAAATCTTACTGATGTGGATATATGCCTTTCCCAAAAGTCATTAGTTCCAAATGAACAAACAGACCAACAAAATGTGAACTTGGTTTCCTGATTGGGTAACAGTTATCAGCATACAAAAAATTCTCACACCTTCAGGAAGATTATAAATATTTAGATTTATTAATTATTTTACTAGCAAAATATACATTCTAAAGTGGCGGGTGATCTCCTTTTTACTTCCATATAGAGTATACCTGCAAAAGTAGGTATACAGTAAATATTATACCAGTATTGTTATGTTTGCTTAATCAATACGTTCTGTGTACACATTTTGTTTATTACTATATACCTACTTTTGCATTCCCCTGTATGGTCAAATCGGTCATTGTCTCACTTCTAATTACAGTTTTTTTAGTATTCCTCCAGCCTTATTTTTAAGAGTTAGCTGGTTTTACCTATTCTTTGCCACAATTGCAAGAAATGGGCCATATTCTCCTCGACTCAGCAAAAATTTCTCCATAAGGGGTTGAGCTTTTGAAGCTTGTCTTGATGCATGAACTACTGATCTGTTTTTGGACACACTTTAGGCATAAAAGAAACAGACCCTAACAATTTCCCAAAGATAATGTTATGTCTGCCGAGGTAATTGTTATTCTATTTGTTATTCAGGTACAGAGGGGAAAAGAATGATCACCAACTCCTGTGGAATGAAGTCAAAATACCAGACCAAAAAGAAAAAAGAATCAAACTTAAAGACTGAACACGTTTCAAGTTCTTCTCTTTTCTAATAGATTCTACTCTATCATCATTTTTTGGGTCTTTTTTTTTTTAAACTTAATTTTGTATTTTCTATTTTATCTCCCAGTGTTTGTGTTGACCGAGCATTTTCTTTTGGAATCTGATACTTGCACTTGTTTTTTCTATTATCTCTTTTACTTCCTTAATTATAGTTGCCAATTTGTTATTTATATTTTCTATGTTATTTTTGTTATTCCACAAAGCCTGAAGCCTCTTCTTGATTTCCCACTCAACTTTGGTGATGTTCTCTCTGATCTTATTAGGATACATTTTCTTTCTGAGAATCATTTTGTTTCTCCCAAGTCAATTTGGCTCTGCAAGTAACCACAATGATTGCTTCCTATATTCACTTTATGATGTTTATATTTTTAATGGCACTGTCATTTTCAGCAATTATGAAGTCAACAATTTCATTTCTTGTTTCACCTCTTGGGTTTTTCAAAGTCCATTTACAGCCTATTGGCTTTTTGAAAAAATGCATTTTGTATCTCTGAGGGATTGACTAACATTTTCTATCTTTCATTCCTCTTTCCAATTCAAAATTTTCCCTGCCTAGATTCTCATTCTTGTCCTTACTTCTGCATTGAGGTTGCCCATCAAAATGGTATAATTTGTTTCCTTTCTGTATATAATGTCACCAATGTCATCATAAAATAATACACTTTCTCTTTCTCAATCTTAACTTTTCAAACTTGGTGCATGTACTTGGATTATTGTTAGGGTGTATCTTTTTTTGCTTAATCAGATTGATTAATATCCAAACTAATCTATCTGATATAATATTGGAACTTTCTACATTGCATTTAATGGAAATACTAACCAAAAATCCTGACACTGACATTGTTATTCTTCCCCTTATAATAAAATAGATGGTTACTTTTTGCTGAAAGCAAGGCTTCAGACTAACTTTTTTCACTATCATTTAAGAATGATCCATGGTGAAAAGCAAATAATTAGCCCCCTCATCCCACAATCAAATTTTTTTAACTTAATTATCATTAACAGTTAATAACATAACAAAAACAAAGATTTTAGGAAATAAATTAAAAAGGTCAAAATACGAAAGTTGTAAAAATGAATAAATACAAAAACTAATTAAATTTTACAGAAATTAAAAAAAAAAATTACAACTTTATTTTTTTATATATTTCAGTTAACCTTAATTTTTCATGAAAATGTTCATATTCATTTTCATGCTCAGATTGATTGATTGATTGATTATTTAACCAGCATATCGACCTTCGTTTTTCATGCTCAGAGTAACTTCTTATACTTTAAGAATTGTGCTCTAGACATTCATTTTGTATATTATAAAGAAGAAAAAAATTCTTACTTTGTTTATTAAAGCAAAATTAGTTCTTACAATTAGAGCCTCATGTTTGTTTTTTCATATTTAGGAAATAAATAATACAAATATCTAAATTTAAGCCCTTCAACCTTTATTTTTCATTTGTGTTTCATTCACCAGTTTAAAAATCAGTGCTTCCATATGCGCATGCTTAATTTATTAAAAACATGTCACTACTGGTGATAAGAAAGAATTTTTTATTTTAATAAATTAGTTGCTTTTAGAATGAATATAGAATTTTAATTGAAAATTTTGTATTATCCCCAAAACCCTAACCAGTTGTCCCAAACAATTTTTTTTATTGTCCATAGGTCAATATTAATTTAGAGCCCTCACTGAAAAAGATTCTCCCCTTTATTGGGAGTCTAATGCCTAGTGATGTTATTCAGTTCTATCAGTATTTGGCCCAGTCCATAGCCTTAGACCTTGAATGCTATGTGTATCTTCATGTTCATAATTTTGTTCAATACCCAACTGTCATTTTTAAATAGTAGCACATTGTCCACAGGTACATGAGGCAATGCGGTTGAGCTTTCTGAAGCCATGAATCAACAAGAATATCACACACCATACATTTAGTTTTGCTATTTTAGCTTTTAGGAAAATAGTGGTTCCTTGAACCCATCCATCACCACTAACATTTGGTGAGCTTGATGAATTGTTTATTACTAGTTTCAATGGGGGTAAGCTTAGAGATCCATTATCACTTAGCACCCATTATATTCTATCTCAATGAAATAAGTGGGTGTGTGCAAGTTTGAAAAGCAATGAACTAGAGGTCCAAGTCAATAGATGTGTGCGTGCTGTTGCAAGCCTGCAGGAGAAAGAAATAGATGTTGTTGTTGGCAATCATGGTCATCAGGAGTGATTAGCAAAAAAGGAAATTACAAGTTGGACTATTTCATGATTAAGCAAAATCGAGTCAAAGTATCAAGATGAAATTGAGGAAAAATGTGGCAAATATGACAAAAAAAGAAAAAGGAAAAGTTGTTACAAATATTAGTTTTAGAGGCACCATCACTGAAAGTAAACAGAATCTACAACCAATTTAAAAACAAAGATAGAAAGCTGTATAGTTTTACTCTACAGACAATTTTCAGTTTATTTCTCAATTTGCTTTATGATTTAACTCTTAACAGGTTAATCTGGTCAGTGAAAAGAAACAAGTCCAGGTTAGTAATTTGATATATTTGGCGTATAAGGAAGAAGGAGAGTTTCCCACCACCACAACCACATGAGAAATGTAGGAATTTTTTTTCAAACAAGAAAGTAAATTATCTGATGAAAAACTAATAAACAAATTTCAAACAATAGTACAGCTAAATTAGAAGAAAAAGATAAATTCCCAAACAGAAAAGAAACTATGACTGTATGTGTGTGTGTGTATATATATATATATATATATATATATATATATATATATATGGCTCAGACACTAATATTCCATTGGAATCGTAATCACGATCCAATTCATCAGACCTACAGATTCAAAAAGAAATCGGAAAATATAACTCTGGGTATGAAAAACAAAATTTTAGTGAAAGTGTATGTGTGGGAGTGGGAAACAAGTGTGAAAGTGAAATGTATGAAAGCTCTAGAGAGAGGGTGTAATAGAAGAAAGAAGAACAGGAAGGCCTAATGGTGAAGGTGGGGATTAAAATTTAACAGAGAGAAGTTTTAAAGAGAGGAGTTAAATAACGATTTAAATGAGTGAGATACAGATAAATATGAATTATTTTTCAATGCATAATAATTCACTACCGAATCACTGACCTAAATTGAAATTAAAAAACAGACGACGGAAATGTGTGTATACATATGTGGTGACACTACGCACAATAAAAAACAATTACGATTCCAATGTAATAAATTATAATCATGGAATATTAGTGTTTGAGCCTTTTTTATTATATTATTACCCTGTCCTGGACATTGAGTTCTACCTGGATTCTATCCTCTTGGAAATATATATATATATATCACAGGTCCCCCCCACACTCTCACCAATTTTTCCCGGAGTCGTCGTTCAGTTTTCTTTTTGAATCTGTAAGTCTGATGAATTGGATCGTTCTTATTATGACCATGGAATATTAGTGTTTAAGTCTTTTTATTATATCCTTACTCTGTCCTGGACATCGAGTTCTACCTGGATCATATCCTCTTGGAATTATTTTTATACATATATGTATGTGTATATAGAAATTGTTGGTTTAAATAATTTGTAAAAATGTGAGAATGCCTCATATCAGAATTCAGACAAAACTTATAACTACAGTTTAAAAAGTTGGGTCTTTCAAGTAGGTGAGTTAGACAACTTGTCAGTGTCCATGATAGAGTGTCATATTTGTATAGAAATAATCCATTAAAAATAATACAAAACCTGACAAGAAATATTGAATGTTGTTTCATTGAAAGAAGCCTCTCTTTGGACACCAATGAATCCTATTTTGTCATAGAGAAAGTCAGGCAATACTGGACTGCCATCTTAAGCATTTTTTACTTAAAGATTATTTTTAATATTAATGAACATTATTTGCAAGAAGACATATTTACAAGACATTTAAAAAGTGTGACAGTTGTAATGCCATTGGGTCAACTTAGATAGTTATAAACATGTCTATACCTTCAGTATCTGTCTATATTTCTGAGATGAGGTATTATGTACACTATTTACATTATTCGGATATTGGCCTTATCTTTGTCGCCATATTTATTACAACGTTTCTGCCGTTGTATGCTCTGGCCTTCTTCAGGTGGTTGGAATGTTGAACTGAATTCTTTATTTCGGTCGCTGGGGTAGACTGTTCTAGTTCCACATGCCATGTCAGTTATCAGTTATCTCAATAATAATAATATAATAACAAAAATTGCAATATGAGCACTGGTAAAAAATGGTGGCTGATGACATTAGATTTATAATACCCAGAAATTCATAAACAGATGTCCTCAGGGACACATGGCAGTGGTGTTAGTTAGATCCAGTGACAGAACCCAAAGAGTGTGAGTTCAATACCTGGTTAAGGTGGTGGAGAACTTGGAGAGGGGAATTAACAAGAGATAACTGACATCCATCACATATGGCACATGGAACTAGAACAGTCTACCCCAGTGAGCAAAATAAAAAGTTCAGTTTGACATTCCAACCACCTGAAGAAGGCCAGAGCATACAACGGCCGAAACGTTGTAATAAATATGGTGACAAAGATGAGGACAATAATCAGAACAATGTCTATACCTTTACATCACCACTGATTTTACTGGTCCGACTGATAGAGATGGAATTTTTGCACAGATTTACATTTTTTTTTTTTTTTTTTTAAGTTTATCATCTTGGATTAAAACTCATCTCTAGAGTTTTCTTCTTTGGAACAAAATGAGTACATTATAAATACAATAGCACTAATTTGTCAGTAATGCTGGCTTTAATTTCAAGCCATAAACATTTCTCATTTTCAATGCATTTCTACAGTAAATCAATTACATTATACTGTAGAGATAGAGTCATGTGGGTTATGTGATGTCACTTCATAGAGTGACAAAAGTGGTCAGTCCATCAGTCAGATTCCAGGAATCAAACTGAGCTATGCTGATTTCTTTCTAGAATTGTTCCCCTGGCCACTCCATTTTTATTTTTTGTATACTAATAAAAGAATGAATGAGTAATATTATGTAAAGCATTACATTTTGCAGGCATGTTTTAACATTGAAAACAAAAAATTGAAACGAGAAATAAAAAACAAAAAAATAAAAAAAAATACATTAAAAATACATAAACAATTCAATGTACTTTAATTTTTGCAAGAAGAAGCAAAATTGCTAAGGCGGCTTTCATTTTGTCAAAAAAGTGACATGTTTCTTCATGTTCACGTACAAGAAGACACCAGCATTTGTTTACTCTTTCTTTCACCTATCATATTTGTCTCGTTGACATGTTCTTGTTGATGAATAAAGTTATTATTTCATTGTTTATAAATAGACAAAATAATTCACATTCAGAAAGGCTATCAGATATATTGATGATCACCAGTAGCTTCTAAAAAAATTAGTCAGGCATGGATGATAGTAGCTGCTAATAGTCATCATCACTTTCCTCCACGTCAATAGTGTGGCTAACTTTGACCACTTCATTGTCAATATCTACTTGAGTACAGCCTTCAAAATCATCATCGGAGTCCTAATCAAAGAAAGACTCCAGAATAAAGGCTTCATTGGATGTTGATGCGACCATTTTTGTTTACAAAAAAATTGCGAAAAAATTCATGTAGGTTTAATCAATGTTACATTGGAAACGAAAGTTTAGTCTTGTTCCAAGGCAGTAGTAAGTGATTTCCAGCTTAAAACATCGGAAATAACAGCTGACAAATGTTTATTTATAGCAAACGTCTCAAGGGGACAGAATGCACCTAGGGCAGCAAAAGGAGAGGATTCTACAGCAACAATTTTCACCTCCAGCATGTTAAATGTTAAGCAGAGGTGAGGCCTTGCCTCACTCAGACCTCTGCAACATGGGGCTGCTTACAAGCCCATGGCACTGTTTTCCGTTGTAAACATATGTTCACTAGATATAGAAACTATCTCCAGCTTGCAGTCCTCAGTTTGGCAAAAACCCATAACTTGCCATTTCCTGTTAAAGGAATATGTCCTTGCTAGTGATATAAAAATAAATCCAGCCCACTTGAATCTGGAATTCTAAATATGGCTTTTCCAGAAACACAGAAAAATCATCCACACAATTCACACTGGAAAATTATCACAAGTAGTCCTAATCTTTGTCGCCATATTTATTTATCTTTAATTCTCCATTTTGTACTGCTTATGTGGTATACCTCTGTTCTTCTTACTGTGTATGACTTAGCCGTCTAAAACTCTCTTGGAGAACAAAGCATGTTTGTCATTTCTTTTCTTTCAGCTATTCTGTTCCATCCCTGTATTAACCTTTACCATGCAAATTTCTTTCTAGATTTGTTTCCCTTAACACTGCAATTTTTTTGAGGGTACAAAAAAACATGAAAACCTATTGCTTTAAAATTGTTATAACTTTCTTTGTATTGTGTATATAGATTTCAATTTTTGTACACTAATAAAAGAATGAATGAATAAATATTATTATGTAATATATTAAGTTTTGCATGCATGTTTTGATGTTGAAGATAAAACTGAAACATGAAATAAAAAATGCAAAATAAAAAAAATACATTAAAAAATATGTCAACAATTCAATGTACTTCAACTTTTATTACTCCTTGTGGAGTTCTTGCGGTGCAATAAGAAACAAAATGACTAAGAAGGCTTTCATTTTGTTAAAAAAGTGAAGAGTTTCTTCATATTTACATACAAGAAGACACCAGCATTTGTTTGCTCTTTCTTTCACCTATCATATTTATTTGTCTTGTTGACGAATAAAGTCATTATTTCATCGTTTATAAATAGACAAAATAATTCACCTTCAGAAAGGCTATCAGGTATACTGATCAATAGTAACTTCCAAAAAATTAGTCAGGCATGGATATAGTAGCCACTAGTGGTCATCATTGCTTTCTTCCATATCATCTAGCGTGGTTATCTTTAACCAATTCACCATTAATATCCACTTCAGTAAAGCCTTCAAAATCATCATCAGAGTCCAATTCAAAGAAAAACTCCTGAATAAAGGCTCCGTTTGATGTTGATCGCAAAAAATTAACGTGGGTTTAATCGATATTGCACCTTGTATATAGTCTAGAAGAATTCAAAATGAGATTGAAAAACAGAAGTTTAGCCATGTTCCAAAGCAATAGTAGGCGATTTCCAGCTTAAAATACCAGAAATAACAGTTGACAAATGTTTATTTATATCAACCATCTCAAGGCAACAGAATGTGCCTAGAGCTGCAAAAGGCAACAATTTTTTAACCTCCAGTGTGGTAAAGGTTAAGGTGTTATTATATCATGGATGTAATAATGCCCATAACGGGGGAAATATTCTTTTTTTTTCTATAGCTCACCCGATATGTGATATTAGTACCCTATTAATATATATAACAGTCCTATTCTGTCAGTAATAACTGAATTTATTATGTCACTATATAGAATCATTAGGATAAACGAAACTTTAACATATTTGTAAAATAATCCTATCAGTGATATGACAGGGTAGAAATTCAGGCAGTTTAAAATTCTGATAGTCTTGTAAAGAAATCTACAAATATTTATGTAGAGAGTTTGTTTCAAACAATACTCTACCACCAGGCTATACCAACAATTTTTTTAACACATTTCCATTCTGCAGGTACAAACACACACACATACATACATACATATATATGTATTAGTATTTACTATTAGACCATTAAGCAGATAGATTTACCTATATATCAAAATATATCAACTAAATCAGAAATAGTTACCATGTAAGCCTTGAAAGATGAGAACTTTCTAAAAGGGTAATGTGTAATATAGTAAAAGCCATTTCAAATGCATTTTATAGACATGCATTTACTCAGATGCATAAACAGGTGTTTATCAGCATAAATTCAAGTGAGATTTAAAAATAGGTTGGTTAGTAGATAAGGTCATGTCTTAAGTGACATTGAACAGAATAAGAAATACAATAAAAACTATTTCACCTGTCATGCATAGATGGTTGGTAGTGAAGTTGAAAGCAATTCTTTCATCTATGTTGCTTTCCTGGTAGGTCAAAGTGTTCATTAGCTTTAGTATGCCAGTCATTGTTACAATTCATAATTGACCAGAGAAAGAAATGCAGTAAAATATAAAATGCTAACAAGAGTTTAGACAAAGTGATAGCTTTGCCAGAAAATAGGATTTACAAAATGGCTAAATACATATGTGTGTGTGTGTGTGTGTGTGTGTGTGTGTGTGTGTGCCTCAACAAGTCCACAGTCTAATGATTAGCAAAAAGAAAAAAAGTAAAAAGCATTTATTTTAAATAAATATTATATAAACATTACATTCACTTATAAGGAGTTCTTTGTTGCAGTTAAAATTCACTTTTTCAGTAGCAAGATAGAATTAAATATATTCACAAGAGTAAAAATTGCAAAAATAAAAACAAACAAAAATAATCAAAGTCTATCAATAAATAAGCAATTCAGAGAATCATGGTTCATTCTTACAAAATATGGCAAAAAGAAAATCTAACTTCAAAATTAACTGCAGTTTAATCTGTCTTGTTTTATGATTGCTGATAACTGAGCAATTTTATTTGGGACAATTTTACAATCTCTTGAAATTTTTATGAGCTGAAGCATTGTCAATGATTATTAATTTTTTACTATTTCCTATTCTTAATTCCAAATGCTTTCCATTACTTTATCTGTCATTCGATGGCTATCAGTAAACAGTAAGGATTGAAAATAAATAAGCCCCAGGTAAAACTTAAATCTGTATCCTTTTTACCTATATGTAACAGTTGCTCTTCTGTGACCATTGATTCTAGTAGCTCAAATGGTAGAATAGCTCTCCTGAAGAAAAAACAGGATGCAATTTTGACTTTCATCTGGAACTTATTTCTAACAGCCCTAGAATGGCCAAGTAGCTGTGATAATTAGCAATAAAGTTCAGCTGAAAGAAATAGATGTTAAAGATGAATTACTTTATATATTCCTAAAGTTTATCAACTGGTGCAGGAAAGATACATTGTTTCATTCTCACTTTATATTGATGCTACACAAATTTTCATCTGTCTATGGTTTATGACCATATACTGAAACACTGGTTCTTATACAATCACTAAAGTTAAGCAATGTCAATCCTTGTCAATATCTATATGGGTGACCAACTGGGAATACCAGATGCTGTAAGCTTGGACGTGTGATGCAGGTGGTGTAATGGATAATGGCTCGGAATTGGAAATTAAGAAGCCGAGTTCCAATTCTAGTTGGGTTCACTATATTCACCACTTATGCACAAATACCCTTCTCCTCCAAGCTATTCTTACAATCTAAATATATTTCATGGCTTTAAAATAACCTGCAAAAGGTTGATAAACCATAAAAAAACAAAATCAATCAATCATCTGTCTAACAACTTAACAAAAAAAGAAAAAAGTCATTACTGCTTTTTCTAATAAAAACCACTACAGCTGCATATATACAAGCATTGAGAGAGAGAAGAAAAAAGTACAATGAAACTTCAAATGACGATCATTTATTTTAATTTGGATTGGACAATTTTAGGTCAAGTTGCTAGAAGATGCTTTTGAAGTAAAATGGACAATCACAAAATGGAAGTATTAAATACAATGAACAATGTTTGTCCATTTGGACAAGATCACATTACTAAGCTTAAGAGGGAAGCAAATTGTATAAAGTGATATTTTATTGAAAAATGAAGACAAAAAGATCTAGAAATTTAGACAAACCAAAGGTTTTTATTTTCCTTAATATTTAGAAAGCAAAGTTGGATTCTGATTAATAAAATGCAAAAACGGAAAAGACTGATAAGTGAAAATAAAATGGATGATAAAAATCTAGCATTTAAGCAGAAGATTACATGATAAATTATTCTTATTTAAAAACTTTGGATTATAACATTTAATTTATTTAGTTATCAATAAATTTTCTTCCAACAAATATACATACATGAAATGAAAATACTACCACAACCATTTTTACATAGAACCCATATTATTTTTAGCACCCAGTGTAAATTGATCTCACTATAAATGGTTTCTGAAACCCATTATGCACAACTCTCTAAGACTGTGTTCATCAACAAAATCAATGTAAACAGTCTAAATTTTGATAAGAGAAGATTGTAGACTGCTTTCCCTAATTGTTACCTAAGACAGATTTTTTTTTTTTATTTATACACATGGATACACTCCAATATGCAAGTCTGAAGTTAACTCTAATACATACAGTCAATATACTCAGGTTTTTATTTCAAAGTAACAAAATGCACACGAAAAGAACAATGGGTAATAAAACCTAGCAGTAAAATTCTGCTTATAACTGTATAGAAAAATAAAAGAGGTTTACTTGTAAATGTTCTTTTTAACTCCAAAAGTACTTACAATATTGTCATGAAAATTATTGATCCTTGAAGCCAAAATGCTAATAATGCACTTTAAAAAAAAAAAAAAAATAAAATAAGGATAAGAGAGATATTGACAAGATTTGAATGCATTAATTTATTTGTAGATTTATTCACCAAATACAAACTTAAATTCTGTTGATGTTAAATTTAAAAAAAAAAAAAATGATGAAAATGAGGGGTTTTTAGTATTTAGTCATTACACTGACAATAGTCACAATACCTTTTTATGCAACATCACATCTTCAAATATAAGGTAAAGCCGATATAAGCTTTTTGAGTATGAACTGAGATAAGTGTGTAATTAATATGCCTTGACAACATCATCAGTCCACACTATATAGGTGAAAAATATTATGGATTATGCTTTGGTGGTGGGAAAACTAGACATGATGCTAACTTTATAAAGACCAAGGATTGTCTGGGGCGTGGGGATTCTTTTTTTTAATCATTTAACCCAAAGCAATGTTGTAATATCACCAAGACGCAAGAGGTTATTGAGCGTGAAAGAGAATGAGAAAACTTTAGTGAGAAAAGACAATAAAAGAACAGGTTTCAGGAAGACAGATGGCAATTGATGTTGCATTTAAATTTTTGAAGATTGTAGGTAGTAGGGAAGCAAAAACAAAGAAATTATTAGAATAAAACAAAGTTGCTTAGTTCAACAGTAAAATGGTGAAATCTAGTTGACAATCTAGTAATAGCATGCTTAAATTCATGCAGTTAAGGCACCAAGGAGGAAAGCTCATCAGAACAATTGCTATTTGTAAAAAAGACAGAGGAAAGCCATGTCACGTTGGTGGGAAAGTGACTGAAGTAAAGTTATCAGGTCAAAAGCGATTACATTATAGACACTTCTCTGGATATGTAGGAGCAGCAGATCAGAAAACAAACTCATTCTTGCAGAGGTTTTTAATTGAATTATATATCTGATGATGTTCATACACACACTTCTAAAGAATAGATGGATATTATTATTACTAATGAAACATTAAGAAAAAAAAAAGAAAGAAAAGAAACAAACAAACATAAACAGTGTCTAATGAAATGTGTAAACACAAAAATAATTAAGCATTTTGCCTTAAACAAAACAATTTTCTATCAATGAATATGAAGGAAATATTTAGGGCAATAAGTAAAACACCCAAAATACCAACACAGCTAGACTTTTATTTGTTTATAGTAGACAAATATATTTTTATAATAGTTTATAATATACAAAAAAGCAAAATGCTTTCTTCAAATACTGAAAATCATTCCTCAAAATTGGCATCTTTCATTAAACTAAAAAATGCTTTTGATTATGCTAAAGATGATTATCATTAAATATAAAGAAATATTATTATAATTGCCTGTGTGCCTAGTTTAGTCCAAAATGAATATGGCCAGATGAAGCAAATAGCAGGACAATCAGAAAATCAAATGAAAACATTTGTCTGAATTTCTGGGATGAGGACTTATTATTTACACTATTTATATTCAAACTATTGACCTCATCTTTATTTTTATCCCAATGTTTTGGATGTTGTGCCCTCCAGCCTTCATCTGAGATGATATATATATATATATATATATATATATATATATATATAGAGTGAGAGAGAGAGAGATCTGAATAACCTACAGGGAATTTTGAACTGAATCTTTATTCAATCTACAGGGAGTAGACTGTTCTTGTTCTACTGTCCATGTCTAGTTCTTATTTTTAGTACTTTAGTACACACCTGATGAAGACCAGAGGGCACAATGGCCAAAATGTGATAACTACAACAAAGATGAGGACAAGAGTTTAAATATAAATCGTGTAAATAATAAAACATCTGATCTTTCAGGAAAAAAGCTTTAAAAATATTAAAAGACTTTCTATGGTTTTTTTCTACTTATTTTTAATTGAAGCTTTTGTTGTTTTTTTTTAAAGTATGAGAAACATTTGCATAATCAGAAAAAAATTTTTTTTGAAAGAATTAGTAGAGCTCCGAGATGAAGAACAATTTGAAAAACACAAAAAATTATATGCATTCACTTTTATAATAATTTAGTCATCTGACAATGAAGATTGACATTTCCTTTAAATATATTAACAAATAACACGAAGCTTATTTCATATTATTTGCCATTTTTAAGTCACAATATTAAACTTGAAGAAAAGGATTTAAATAAAAAAAAAACTAAAAAAAAACTTGTGTGAATTTCACAAGACAGATATTAATGAAGTAAAGATTTTTCTAATCATTATGTTGCTATTATAAAGCAGGCTTTTTCTTATTTCAATTGAATTGCAATTAATTTCTATTTTTCCGATTCCTTTTCCAAAAATATCTGCAAATCTAAAATACACTCCTAATTCAATCATTACAAATGATGAAAGAAAAGATAGCTTTGCAAAAACTAAGTCAAGACAAAATACTCAAGTCAGAACAAGGAAAAAAAAAAAAAAAAAAAAAGAAAAAAAAAAGAAGCTGTGTAATTAAAAAGTACTTTTATCCAAATAAACATTTTACTGTAACAACCTACACAAAATTTCTAAAGATGGGAAATAAACTACAATTGAGAGTGTTGATACTGTATTCAAAAGAAGAGAAAAACTTAATGTAACTATTTAATAGTAACATCAGGTTATAATTATTTAAAAAATTTCTTGCAACTTTAGCACATAAAAAAAAAGAAATACCATATATACTCATGTATAAGTTTACTTCATGTATAGTGTGACCTCTGAATTTTTTCATGAAAAACTTGAAATTTCCTTATAGGAGTCAACCATAGTTGGATTCATATCTTTCCCAAGGGGAATAGCACATAAATGAATGTAATGAACCTGACTGGAATTCGAATGCTGTGCTTCAATTCCTCAATCCAGACTGTAATCCATTACTCTACCGTGTATATTTTCATATAGCTCCTGTATAATGTGACCCCAGCTTCTGAGAAATTCTAGTCGGCCTACCATAGTCAAATATTGCAGTACTGGCCATCATCCTGAACATATTTTATAGCAAATAAATGGTCTTAATTCTCTTTTGTACAAAGTTACCCCAAAAGGTGGAAAAAAACCACTTACCATAAAATGTCAGATATGAAGGTTTAGATACTCTCTACTTTTTTGTTCATAGCTCCTTTACCCTGAGCCTGCCTCCTACACAAGTTGGTTACAATCGCTGAAAATGTATGAATTTTAACCCCTCCAGAAAAAGATTTTCCTGTGTATAATGCATGATTTTTAACTTCTTACCCCCCCCCCAAAAAAAAACACCCCATTGACCTGTGTATAGTGCGTAGAAAATTGATTATAAAAACTCTCTCCGTCCTCAAGTATATACAGTTAGTTAATCAATTTGTTTAACAGCATATCAACTCCTTATGGATCATTTAGTGTTGAAATTAAATTTTCTTAGTAGTTTTGAAGTAATAAAAATATTTTATTCTGCTTTCATAATTGAATACGTGGCAGATGATATTCAGCTTTTGTGCCTATACAATTTTGTCTAAACATAATTACTAAAAGCAGAGATATGTGTTTTATGTTGTTTTATTTTAGTACATTTTGGAATACAGTTTGATTTAAGAAATTGTAGGCTATTATATATATATATATATATATATATGGATTAATGTTATGAAAGTTCATGTTGGTTGTTTGGTTGGTTTTGTTTAGTGGCATATCAACCATGATGGGCTATTTAATGCCAAAATTTAAATAATTTGAACACAATTGTATGCCCTCAACAACAGGTAAAATGTATTGTTGACCATGTATTGTCAGTCCTTTTTTTTTTTTTTTTTTTTTTTTTTTTTTTTTTTAAAAACATAAAAATATATTTTTACTATTAAAATATATTTTTATACTTTCATAGTGTTTTTGTTTTTGGGTACTCACTATTTGCCCACAGCTGGGACCCTAACAGGTACTACCACCCCCAGATCAGGATAGACATAGGACCCACGGCAATTAAGAAGTGGTTCCAGGCTGCTCAAAACCTCCAATCTCCCAATCAGAGGCCTTGCTGCCAGATATAGTTTTTCATCACACCCAGGTCTTAGTATATATGGTATTACAGTATTTATATTTCATGAAATATGCAATATAACATGGCTTCGATATTAAATTTTTTTTAGATTTTTCATTATTTACACTTTGATTAATATCTTCATCTTTGTTGTTGTTTTGTTATCACAACATTTCAGTTGCTGTGCCCACCAGCCTTCTTCAGATGTCTGTGGATCCAAGTAACCTTCAATGAATTTCAAACTGAACCCTTTATTTCACATATGTAGGTAAACTGTTCTTGTTCCATTGTCCCTGTCTAGGGATATCTTGTCTAGTTCTTATTTTGGTACTGCTCAGTTATTGCTTAACCTGTTTCCACCGAGTCTGAGTCTACTACCCAGCCCAATGATTGTACTCAATTACTCTATCACCAAATTCAGCTTAAATGAAAAATTAGTTCAACTGTAAATAACATAAATAATGATAAGCAAATGTTTTATTCTTGGGTTAAATTACAAAATATTGCATTTCAAATTTCACAATCTAATAAATTTGATTTTTGCCAATATTCATCCTAACAGAGCCAGCTTAAGAATACTTTAAAACTTTGAAGAAATGTCAGCATCGCAATAACAAAAAAACTATGAAGAAAATTTTAAAAATATTTATACCCCTATAAATATTTTTTTAAATGTCAGCATATCCGCATGGAAAGATTGAAATATAATGAGTATTTTTGAGTCATAAGAGATTTTATTTAGATAATCAAAAATTAATATTTCTTTCTTGTCATACATTTTTACTTCCAATTAAACATGCTACAGGTGTGCCACACATAAATCATTCTTAGCATTTATATGTCAGTGAGTTTATGTACTGCCAAAACTTGTCAGCAGTACTTAAAGAATTTGAAAATTATGTATAAAGAGAGGTATAGAAATAGAGAGGTGTGTGTGTGTGTGTGTGTGTGTGTATAAAAAAAAAGAAGAAAGAAAAAGAGAAAATAGCTATTCAAACACTTAACTACCACTGGTCATTTTCAAGTATTTGATGTATTAGCTTTGTACATCATGATGTCTGGTGATAAGAATATTATAATTTTGAATTGTATTTATCATCAAATGAAGACTTACTGGATTTTGCTAAAAGAATTTTAAAATAAACGATGAAGATCAAAAATCAATCAACTCTTGTTGGTTATTTTTTTTTTTTTTATTATTTAGTATATTTTGAGGTGTTTCTTGTATAGCTGCTTTTATTTATGAAAAAGTAAACAAAAAATATTGATAAGAAACAAATAATAGTCAAAATGAATGACAAAATCTGATTGGAAAATATATATATATAGCTTACCTGCACCTGGAATTTTCTTTAATCCTGATTTAAGAACAATTTTGAGGTGCCGCAGTGATCCACATCGCAGCATAAAGGAATAAGCAAATAACCAATCCAGGCGCGTTCTGTGGTTCATGATTATCAAGGATTGTTCATCCTGTTTCCCGGGAAAGCCAACAACTGAAACCTTCACACCAAGAACTATTTCATATAAGGCCTGGTAAAAAAGAAGAAAAAAATGAATAATTTTCATTAATCATCATGAATATATTAAGTTTAATGTATAATAAAGTAAATGAATCAAATAAGCAGCCAAGTGACAAATGTACATATTGGGGGGACAGACTCCTAAGTTCACTCAGACATTTTTAATATAATAACCTGTTAACATTTACTTAAGAGTCAAACAAAAGCAAAAAACCATTGGCTACAAAGGAAATCAATCTAGCAGAAGACTGTAGAGCAGAAGCTATCACATGACTAGTTTGAATAATTCATATATAGTAATTTATTATTTGCATTCAGATTAATGTCCTCATCTTTGTTGTTATTATTTTAACAACATTTGGCACAGGACAATAGTCCAGTGGATTAATCTGTTGGTTCATGAATTTGATAACATGATAATTGTAAGCCAGGTTAGCGGAAACAGAGTGAGCAGTAACCGAGCAGTACTAAAAAAAAAAGAACAACATGAGATATCCCTAGACATGAACAGCAAAATGAGAATTACCTATATCCATAGGTTAAATGAAAGGTTCAATTCAAAATTCCTTGAATTGAACCTGGATTGACAGACGCCTGAAGAAGGCTGAAAGGCACAATGGCCAAAATGTTGTGATAATAACAAAGATGAGAGACGTGTGTCCTCAATAAAGATAAAAGATAAAGACATTGGTTAGATCCAGTGACTAGACCCAAAGAGATCGACACCAGGATATAGCAGTGGTGAACCAAACTTGGAGAATTGAGTTAAAGAGAAATAACTGAGACATCCAGAGGAGGTATGGCACTTGGAACTAGAACAATCTACCCCAGTGGATGAAATAAAGGATTTGGTTTGAAATTACAATCACCTGAAGAAGGCCAAAGTGTACAACAGCCAAAAAGTTGTGAATATGGCAATGAAGATGAGGACATTAGGCGAATGTAAAGAATGATAACTCCTCATTTCAGAAGACTGTAAAAAAAAAAAAAATTAAAATAACTATAACAAAGTATGGTACAAGGATAAATTTTTAGAAGGGAAAAAAGATTGTTTTACACTAATTATCTTGGTAAGAAGAGTGTGACAATCAGTATTCAAAATATTAACTTTTCCCAAGGGCTTGAACACTAATACCAGTGGGGAAATATGCAACCTCAAAGCAGGCAACAGGAGCTTGAACTGTCATGACCTTAATCAAATTGTTTAAATATTTGTAAACATAAAATATTTAATAATTCGTTAATTCTGATATTTAATAAAACTAATTATTCATGGAGGAAATGTTCAGATAGTGTAATGGTTAATGGCATGGAAAAGGAAAATCTGAAAGCCAAGTTCAAATTTTGGCCTAGTCAGTTGTATTCACTTTCACATTATTGCTGTTGGCAAAAGCATGATTCCATCTGTTCTCTTCCCTCTATGGGTTAAAAACAGTAGACTTGGATCTCTAATCATAGTGGCAACTAGTCTCCAAGAATGAAAAATAGCTGTCTATATCCTGAAGGGGCATGACATAAAAAAAATATATTCATGTATCCATCTATAAAAAATATTTGCTTAAAATGTCACTATAACAATTAAATTGTATTTTTTTATATATAGCTATGAAGAATTTTACCTAAATCTTTTTTTTCCTTTTTTTTTTAATTTCTTAAATAAAGTTTTAGTTTTAAGAAAATGGAAACAAAAAGGACACTTAAAATCAGAAAGAGATAATTGAAATTTTTAGGGCACATAATGAGGAAAGAGGGCTTGGGGAATTTGACATTCACAGGACATACTGAAGGCAAGAGGGCCAGAGGAAAGCTGTGTATGAACTTACCTAATGAGCTTGTGTAAATTGTTGGCAGAAGGGGGATTAGGAGAGATAGCAAAAAGACATACATTATAGAGAGCCACGATTGCTCATGTCCTGAAGGACATGGTATATAAAAGAAGAATAAAAACAAAATGGAAGGAAGTCTACATTAAGAAAAGAATCTTCTTATCAATTACCATCTCAAAACTTTAAACTGAACTCTTTATTCAAGTCAAGGGGATAGATTGTTCTCATTCCACTTTCCATGTTTTGGAGATATATCACATCAGTTAATACTGATTTTTCCAATTCTTTCACTGTATTAGAGTATGCGACTCCAGCAGTACCAGACCTTGAACAGTTTTCCTTTCTTGAATTGCTTCTAAAATGCCTCAGTTTTCTCAATACACATCTATTTCTTTTTCTCTCTCGCAAAAGAATACAACATGATCAGGATAATTTGAGTAGCAGACCAATTCACAAATATTGGCGAAAACAAAAGAGGCTGTCGATATGTTTTGTATTTACTTTGCTTCTTTTCTTTCTTTTTTCTTTTTAGTTTTGCTATAACATACAAAACTTGGCCGTCCATTTAATTTGTTCTAATCACAAATCTGGATGAATAAGTCACAAAAGTTAGTTTCAAAGTTTACAAATAAAGAATAAATGGTAGAAAAATTCTTAAACTTAATAACGGAACATATTTCATTTAAATTGTCAACAGCAGGTAAATTTTCACCTTATAAACACCTTCATGTTTTTATGTTTTGTCTTTAGTTTAAATGAACTGGAAAAACAGAAACATAAAAGTTTACATAGTGCAATTATTAAACAATGTAACTGACGTCCCCACAGCCCCATTTTTAATTCACAACTAAAAGTCAAACCAGAAATACTATTTTGCACCCTACTTATTGTAGGTTACAATTTACAAAGTTGCCATTTTCTTAGAATCCATGTGTAGGGTAATGGTTATCAGTACAGAAAATTAATTTGGCATACAGAGTTCAGTTCCTGCTTGATTTGGTTTCATTCAATTTGTGATAATATCTTTGGAAAGGGGCTTGAATCTATCTTGTACCAACCATGGGTTAAATAGCAGAGAGAACTGGGCTCTCTTGCCTTAAGATGACAACCAGTCTAAGAGAAGGAAAATTCAGAATTCAAAACCAGCCTAAAAAGAGACAGAATCCATCAAGCTATCTTGCCCTAGATACACTACTGCTGCTATGGCTGCAGTAAACATCTTAATGGCATCCCATGCTATGCCAATTTTGTTAGCATTAAAATTTTTAAATAGGACTTAAAGACACAGCTTAAGCCACAAAGTTTTTTTTATTATTAATCAATTGCTCTTCTAATTACGGGTCTCTATTCAAATTAACATTCCCTTATAATACATATTTAAGCATTTTTTGTTTCACGTTTTTCTTATAGCAAGATCTCTAATCTTGTTTTTATGTCAGTTTAATATTTTTTCTTTGTAACTTTCTTTAAATATATAATCCAGATAGCATAGCTTTTTATGAAAAAGTTATCAATTGATGTTTATAATTTTGACTATTTCTTAAGAGAATATTTTTAACTCAATGATTAACTAAAATTAATATTCTCAAATGTAAGAAATTATTATTCTTTATTATGATACAAAATACAGCCAATTTAGATTTTAAATTATTTTATATAACATAGAAAAGAGATAAATTTCATAGAATTTTTAAAAATCCCTTATTTTATTAAATTATAGATCTTATCATATTGTTAAATCCCTCTCTCCTGTGTGTGTATGTTAAAAAAAATTTAAGATATAACTAAAAATATATCTGTAAATGAATAAAGACAAAAGGAAAACTTATTTTAGACTAAGCATTTAATTCTCTGATGGGCATTATAATGTCAAATGTAAGGATTTTATTTAGCAAGAAGTATTTATAAACACGAGTAAAAATGTTAGTTTTTTTTAGAATTTTTAAATTTATAAATGCTCATAAATATACATCAGGCCAACTGAAAGTCAAGGTAAATTATGGAGGATGCTTAGTGATGTAATTTAATGTCTAATAAACAAAAGTAAGTAAATGTTCTCATTGCCCTTGCTGGATTTTTTTCTTATAATGTAATTATTTTAGTTTGGGAAATTAATTTATTCATTATATATTCTAAATAAGAGGTTTTGAATTTAACAGTTTTCATTTAATTTTTAAGTATTTTTATAGTTAGGCATGTTTCTTTGGGAAAGATGTATTTCTTTTAGGAAAGAAAATTTTTTAATCTGGGGCACAGATTTACATTTTGGTAAGAGTTGATAGCAGCACTCACAAGAATTTTTAGTAAGTTACTTTCTCTTTTAGCGTGGTGTGGCATTAAATTTTGATTTAACTTAATTTTATGTATGACTGATGCATTTGATAAATCATGTATAGGATCCTTTTTTTGTGTTCGTAAGTTTTTTGGGGTTTTTTCTTATTTTTACACACACACACACACACACACACACACACACACACACACACACATATTTGGAATATATACATGGAGAAACCATTTTATATAAAAGAAAAAAATTCAAATTTGGTGTCCATATATATATATTAGACATTGGACTCAAGGAAAGGTTTTAATGCAAAAAAAAAACAAAAAAAAAAAACAAACAAACCCTTTTGCTTTGAATGAGGAAAGGGAGTGGCTACCACTTTTGCTATATGGTTTTAATGTTCACAATAACAATTATGATTTGTTAATCACTCAATATAAGACTATAATTTCTCTGTTCTAATGTCAGAACATGAAAAATATTTACGTGCTTTAAAAGCAATATCATTGAACAATTTTATCTCTAAAATATATTCTCTACTTTTCATAGTGTTTTTTCATTGGGAACTCGCCAGAAATAAATGGAATCTATTGTTTTTCTTTTAGGTTAGTAATGTAAACAAAAAGATAAGTAAATATTCAAGACTGACAACAATGAAAATGCATCTTGCCAATAAAGTTTGTGAAAAAAATTGTAAAATAGATTTTTTTTTTATATTGATACATTCCAATAGGTATTTTTTTTTTTTTTTACTTGGGTATAAGAACTTAGATGTGAATACTTTTCAGAACTTATCTTCTATTTGCTGAGTCCCTTCAAGACATTGGCAATCATGGCTCTCCATAACTTCCTATCCTTTGTAGGTCTTTGTAACATTTGCTTTTTTTTTTTGCCATTCCTCCTAGTCTCTGTTCTGCTATTCATTCACAGAGAATCAAGGAGGTGGTTTGTCCTACGTGTCAAATTCTCCATGCCCTCTTTCCTCATTATGTAATCCAACAATTTCAACTATGTTTTTAAATGTGTGAATTCTTCATTTCCATTTTCCTTAAAATTCCCCCCTTGCTGACATACTCCACCCATGGTATCCTTCTGCAGAAGTACATTTTTGTTGCCACAAGTATATATGAAGTAATATAGTCTTAAGATGTGCTATATTTATGGGATAAAGTGCTCAATATCAGAGATAGAGCATGTGTAAATATAAAAGTGAACATAGAAGTCAACACTTAGAGGCGACTGTCTGTTTCATGCTAGATGCAATCATCAGGCTACCTGTTATATTTATATTTGACACTATTTATATATATATATATATATTATATATATAAGGTAACTAAAAAAGTTCTGTCCGTTTTTAAAGGAAAAAAGAAAACGCTTCACAGTATATATAACTTATATTTAGTCTTCAAAGTAATCGCCATTGGCATCCAGCACCTTCTGCCAACGTGTCTCCAACTGTTCAATGCCCTTGTGGGGGGTTTTGACGAAAAGAAGTCCGTGAGGGCTTTGTGCAAGTCTGCTTCATTGGTGATGGATTTCCCACGAAGATGATTATCCAGGGAGTGGAAGAGATGGTAATCGGATGACACAAAGTCTCCCACCCAAGTTGCTGTATGGTATCCCTGACTACTCGCGCGACATGCGACCTGGCGTTGTCATGGAGGAAAAGCACACCTTTGCAATTCACCAGTGCTGGCTCCTGACGCAATGCTTGTTTCAATTATTGCGAGTATAGGTCTCCAGTGACCGTTTAGCCCGTTGGTAGCAGTTCATAATGAACCACTTGACGACCTGTCCACCAGACACAAGTTAATCTTGTGTGGGTGCATAGGCGGTCTTGCGGTGTGAGGGACAGCATCTTAAGGAGACAACCAATCTCTGGAACGCTTGGGAGTTTCGTAAAGAACCCATTGTTCATCACTGGTAAGCACTTTATTGAATAAGGATGCGGTACGGTGGCGAGAAAGCAGCGATACACAGGCTGCCACTCGTTGTCCCTTGTGGACCACCAACAGCATTTGCGGAACCCACTTGCTCAGTTTGTACGTCTTAACTAGGCGGTGCAGGTGAAGTCTGTTTCATTGGAAATGTTGAACTGTCTTGCAAGTTCACCACACGTTAGACTACTGGCCTCTTCAATGGCCGCCTTCAGGACTCCATCATTCAAGACCTGTGGTCGTTCACTGCGAGGCTCATCATGGAGAGACAAATCTCCAGACTTGAATTTTCAAAACCAACGCCTTGCAGTACGTACATCCACAGCACTATCCCCAAACGCTTGACATATGCGGTGACTTGATGCAGCTGCTGATAAGCCCACTTTGAAGTCGTAAAGCAAACAGCCCCAAACGAGATCTTTAGACACTTCCATCCTTCTTACAGCTGTCCGGCTTATAACTGATGGCTCCTTATAACGTCTGATGTTCCTACTTCCGGCTGTCCGAATTTGAAAACAATTGCTACACGCATTTCGTATATATTTCAACTTCATTCGATGACTAATCAAAAAACGGACAGAACTTTTTTGGTTACCTTGTATATATATATATATATAAATTTAATTCTGGTCGAGCACTCTCAGGAAAAAGCACAAATTTGTAAACAATGACTACTGCTGCTAATACTGCAAAGCTCTTCCATGAATTGAGCTCTATCAGTCATTGGCATGTTTATTTGAAGAATAATTACATAAAAATTAGCCTTTTTCTTAACTGGGTGCTGATAGCTCAGGGTTAAAATCTCCACCTGATGCCAAATTAATCCGGTTTTGATCCTGGCTTGAGACAATAGGATGTCCAGCCACACTGATGAGCTGTGAAACAGTCTGTCTATGTATATATATATATATTATATATATATATATATATATATATATATATATATATATATGCTAGCAAATCTACCCAGTGTTGTCCAGGAGTTTTACAAATTAAAAATAAATTTATAGTAATATAACTTCAAATTCACTTATTGGAACACAAAAATATCTTCAAACAGTTTTTACATGACAATAATTCTTGGTAGACAATATTCTTTGTCTTTCCCTGTGGAACATAAACAAACAAATTGGTTTTACTTCCCACAAGTGAACAACAACTGCTCACAAGAGAAACAGGATTCTTTTAACTGTAGTTCAGTAACTGATAGAGCTTTTGGTCCAGAAGCAACTTTCACTCACTTTCATCAACATATGCACACAGGGCATTGATGTCATAGTATGTTTCTCTCAACACCTCTGTGAGTAAAGTTTGATGAATTTTAGGCAATCCATATGTTGGTAATACATTCCCTCCCATAGAAACAACATGGTTTTCTATAACGATTAATGCCCTGTTGTAAATTTCAAAACTGGAATCTATTTCCATACCTGGAAACTGGATTTGAGCTTGGTGCTTATAGTTTTCAAATAAGCTATGTTTTATGTTGTTCTATAGTGGCATGGAACTTTGGGGTTAAAATGAACAGTTGGTTTGCCCACATCAAGATGATTAAATGGTAGATGGTAATGATGAGGAATACTTAGCTTTCTTAGATAGTTGAAATAAGTTCTTTAAAATACCAAGTGCTTCATTAAGGCCAATAATATAATCAGCAAGTAATTTGACACTGGCAAAAATCTGAACACTGGATGTGTTAACAGGTTTGCCTGAATTTGAAAGGAGTGAGTAAAGGGAGTTATTATTATTTCATACTCACATTTAGCTTTACTTATGAAAAATGGGGACTAACCCCCCCCCAAAAAAAAACAGGGTGTGGATTTTATTGAAGTTTGGTGTTTACTGGTCTCCACCAAATTTTCTTTCTAAAGAGAAGTTAATGTACCCAAAGGTTATGATGGCAGTAAAATTATTTCAGGACTAAGGAATCATTTTATTGTTATTATAGCCTTTGGGTACTTCAACTAGTATATATACTGAAATTTTTTTTTTAATTTTTTTTTTTTAAATAAACCGAAATAAGAACAGAAGGTAATTTCTCAGTAGACAAAATCATTGCCAACAACAGCTGCAATAATTCTGATTTTCTTATTTTTTTCTTTAAAAAATTTAATTTTGTTTTAAAATATTTACACACGAGTAATTTGATCAAAGGTTCAACGATATTTGATTTTTTTTTTTTTTTAAAGTTTTTGCTCAATAAACAAATTTACATTTTGTTTTAAATATTTTAAATCAGTCGAACAGTAGTGTCTATAAATAAGAAATTTATTTTTCAGGAATTATATCAATAGAAAGGAGAGAAAAATGCAGTAAGTATCTATTAGAAATGAATACATGTACAACATCAACAAGTTCATTCAAAATAGACTTTTGTCAATGAAAGTAAAAACGCATTTCCACATTAATTAAAGATTAATAATTAAGTATTCAAAAAAGCAATTTGCTAAAAATTGGAAGCCACAGTGTAGAATTAGCCAAAAATTTATTTTGTTCAACTCAAAAATAATTTGCATAAAAATGTCTGCATAATTTTTACCTTCATAAAAATATCAATCTTTATTAGATTATGTATAAAATATTAGAAAAAGGCTGACATAATGTTACTAACTGAATTTTGATCTGAAATTTTCACTATATAATGTCTAATTTAAGTTATTAATATTTATTATTGAATTAAGTGCATTCACAAGAAAAATTATGCTAAAAAAGATTATACAACTAGCGGGGATACCTAGTGTTACTCAAAAGATTTCTAAATAATAGTTTATTATTGACAATTGATATTTTTCAGCCATCTTATGGAAAATAATTTTTTATTCAATCTTTAAAAAATAAACTTCATTGTTATTTTTTGGTGTGTTACAAAATAACTAAATTTAGGAAAATACCACACTACAAATACCACGCTAAAGACACTCCATTTTACAATGTAACTACTAAGATACTCTATTAATGTCATTTTCAAACAAATCAGACTGAGATAAAAATTCATTAACCTTTTTTCAAATTATTAATAAAAAAAAGTAAATAAAATTAAATTAAGATATATTTAAACATTAATCATTTTTTTTCAAGCAAAAACTATAGCGAGCCTTACTTTGAAAAATAATTATTTACTATTTATTTTGGAGGGGAATTTAGATTTTTTTAAAGTAAAAAAAAGTTTTACTTTTAAACCTTAATTACTATCTTGAAAGAAAGTAGAAGCAAGATACATTGAGAATTTAGTCTTGAAAAGCAATTATGTTTAAATTTCAAATTATATTTGTATTTGAAAAGAAAAACTTTAGTTAAATAAAAATTAGCAGAGACAGGCATATTTGTTTTATGAATTTAACTATATATTATTTAAATTAATTTTAAAAAAATAAGGCTAGCTATAGTTTTTTGCTTTAATAAAACTTGCTTTAAAATTATTTTTTTTATGTTAGTTACAAATAAAAAACATTTTAATTACTATAGATGTGAAAATAAATTCAAGAGAATAGAAATTTTAAAAATACATACATGCAGCATTTCAAAAGTATCAACAGAATTAAAAGTAAAAACAAACAGTAATCCTAATTGGGAATAAGAATTATTACCGTTTGTTTTCACTTTTTAATTCTGAGAATTTCAAATGCATTAATTTAAAAATATGTTCAGAAATACAAATCATACAATGAGAATTTTTTTTTACAAAAAGCTGGCTTGGGTGATAATGAGTCTGTGTATATATATATATATATATATATATATATATATATATATATATATATATATATATATATTTACTTTTCATGAATTACTGTAGTTTTTTAGTTTTAGCCATACACATATATACACAGACAACTGCCACACACGCACACACATATATATTTGGGAGGTGTACTAAAACACATATTTAAAAAAAGAAAAAAAAAGAGAAATACTTTCTCCCATCATTAAGCAATGGACCTCTTACTTTGAATACATAGGTACAACAATATCAGACCCTATATAATATACCAAAATTACCAAATTATTTCTATTTAAAAATAAAAAAAAGATGTCTAGTCTTATCTTAAGAAATTACTTTAAAGAAGTAATTTCTTAAGATATGACTAGACTTTAGAATGGATTAGGAGTGGCGATTAAGTTTGCTTACTTCATGATGTCTTGCCTTTTGCATTGTTGTAAGTTATCGACTTTTCATTGCTGAACACAATTTGAATATTTTTATTATGTTTTTAAGTAGCAAGTTACCTACAAAAATACACTTCAGATGCTTTTTTTTAAATATTTATGTTGCAGCTGACTAACATAAGCTGGTGCAAATGATTTAAACACTTGATTTAGATATTTTGAGTATGTGGACTATTTCTTCCCACATAACATTGATTATTCACAAGTGGTGTGTTGATTTAATCACCATCACAACTGGCCTATGAGAAATTTCCAACATGAAACTTTTCAAGCTATTTTTAACATGTTTGATCATCCACACAATCTGAACACAATCTGTGTTCTCATTTTAACTTAAAATATATCAAGTATAATATATAATAATTTAAATATAAATAAAATATGTCTATAAAAAGACAATATGAATAAAGACAAAAGGAAAACTTTTCATTATCAACATGTTTTATCACCTGAGAGACTTTAAGGCAAATTTCTGTTTTTTGTTCAAAGTATAATATGCAGAAATGGTTGATTAATGTTTTTCTAAACACCCAATTTTGACAATTACAAAAAAATGCATGCAAATAGGGCAGCAGTCACAATACAATCAAAATTGATCTTTTTGAATTAAGTTATTTAAGACTAAATGCTTCTAACACCATCTAGCAACAAAAATAAAACAAACATCTGGGGCAACCCAATACTTAGGCAACAGTTTCTCTTCATAGAGATTTTTAATAAATGTAACGGATCATTTACTTTTTTTTTCTCTTTAGTATATGGAGGGTGGGTTGATACTAGATAGTCCTCTACAAGTCATAGTTAACATCTTGTGTTACACTCATGGCCTATCAGCTTTGGGATAATGCCAGTTTGTTGATAGTTTCTTTCATGACGACTGAAAATTTCCTGGACACTGATATAAAGTACATATATAACATGTTACTTACATAGTCTAAGCTTAAAGGGATTTTTTTTTTTTTTTTTTTTTCTACCACTGGTAATCAGATTAGAATGGTGGCCTTATATGTATGACTCAATAGAACCCTTCAAGGAACTCTTTCATATATCTATGGAACTATTACTTTAGCCATCAGCTTAATGTAAAAATACATGATAAAGATTTTTTAAAATCATTTAATCCCAATCACAGCAATAAAGTCACTAAGGTGCAAGGGGTTATATGCAAGAGTGTTAGAAAATAGAAAGAAAAAACTTAAGGAGAGAGAACAATAAAAGAACAAGAATTAAGACAGTAGATAATGATTGACATTGCATTTAAATTTTAGAAGATCAAAGTTGACTGGGAAGCATGAAACCGGAAGAGAGTTCCTCAAGTGAGAAATTTGATAGAAGAAACTATTAGCATAGAACTTACAGTTACATATAGTCATTTCAACAGTAATATGATGAGACCTTGCAGCCAATCTAGTACTGTGCTCAAATTCATAAAGTCTTGGTACTATAGGAAACCATCAAAGTACTTATAGAAAAGCCTCAGGGAAGCTACATTACAGTGGTGGGAATTTAACTGAAGCCGAGATGTCAAATCAGATTCAATAACATTGCAAATTCTTTTATCAATAATTTCTAAATACATAGACCAAACTAAATGTTATAGCAATATTCAATGCAAGGATAGTTGCAAGACAGATTCTTTCAAGAAAAATTATCTAACCCAATACAGTGAACCAACTTTCCTAGCAGCAGACTAAGCAATTGATTCAATATAATCTTACCATTTCATGTCAGCAGAAAAATGGAGTCTGAGAAGGTACAAAATGTCAGTCTTGTAGGTTAGGATTAGCCATGCTGATGCAAGACAAATAAAGGTTCTCTAAGATGAGCCAGAGAAGATTTCTATGAAAGCCGTGTTAAAGTATTAAGTTTTAATGGTGACATAGCTTTTCTACGAGTTATATATTTCAATATGAATTTCTTTTAAAAATTAATCTTGGCTGGATTAGACAAATTTTATTTAGTTAAATCAGTGTAGCCTCTGTCTTGGGTTTTGATTCCCAGGTTACAAGGCTTCTTTAATCATTTTATTCACTACTTTTTTTTTATTATAAACTTTACTTGTGTAAACATAATGTGACCTTTGTCCAAGCTTTCCACCGACTGATTACCATTGATTACCCTATGTTGCATTTCAATCCTTGATCTCTTAAGTGTTCACTGAAAGCTAGGGAAGTGTGCATTGCATGCTCACAAGGTAACACTATGAAAGAAAAACACCACATTGAGAAACAAGAACACAAACCCTGTTTTCCATATTACATGTAGTTGTTTTATTCAAGGTTTTGCCTGCTTGTCCAGGTGAGTAGATCAGTTATACTTGGGACTAATTCTGCTATATCAGCTCTTCCATCTACCAACCAACTCTTCACCCATCTATTCATTCCGATATGGTGGCTGTCAATATTAAATGAAGGCCCCCACCAAGTGCAAACCAGAACTCTCTTCAATCCCAAGCATGACTGTTAATGCAGACCAGCACCTGGACATAACCTATTTCCAGTTTCATTGCCACGTGATCTGTAAAAATCCCTCATCTACCCCCCTTTACTTCACATTATTCTTTGGGAAGTATGGTCTTCTAAGCAGCATCCACATTAGAAGACCATACTTCAGAAAGACCTATATGCAAGTCTATAAAACTAAAACATTTGAGATCAAAGTAAAAACACTTCTTCCCCTTCTATGTGAGTGTATAGTATAACACTGGTTTCTGGTTCAAGAAAATGAGTTCTAGGACAATAATAAAAAAAAAATGTCTATCATCCCAGAAAACAGTGAAAACAGCAGTAAATTTACTGCTAGGAAATACTTGCTATTCACAAGAATATTGTAGGATACAAATGGAGAAGTTTTTTTGATGCAAGATTTTTTAAAAATATTTAAATTTTTGAGGATCAAAATTGGCAGGAAAGCATGGAGCCTGAAGAGAGTTCCACAAGCGAGAAATGCAAAAGAAGAAACTGTTAGCTAGCTGCAACAGTATGTTCTATGCTAATTCAACTGTAAATTCATGTGTCTTTGTTGCCAATCTAGTATTGCGCTAGGAACCAGAGGAAAGGTCATCAGAAGATTTACCATGAAAGTATTTATAGAAATGGCACAGGGAAGATCTATTAGAATGGTGAGAAAGTAACAATATTTTAAATATGTTTGGTTAACCAGTTATGGTTAGGATTCTTTTTCTGTGTCATGTCCCTTCAGGATGTGGGTGATCATGGCTCTTTACAACCTGTCTTCAATATGCTGTGTGTGTCAAATTCTCCAAGCCCTCTTTCCTAATGTGTCCCAGAAATTTCAAATGTCTCTGATTCTAAGTAAAAGTGCACTTTTCGTTTCAGTTTTCTTTACAACTTCCTCATTGCTCACATACTGTCCATAATATTCTCAGTATCCTTCTGCAGAACCATATTTCTGTTGCTTCAAGTTTTGTCATCTGTGAGGAAATTGTCCAGCATTCATTGCCATATAAGAGGATACTACTAATGCCTATCATTTTTAAAAAAAATACAAGTTTAATAAAAATGAGATGGATTATGAAGTTTAATCTTTTAATTAACATTTCTTGTAAACTCCTGTCTTGATCCAATATATACATACATTTTCTTGAAATCATTTTATTCATATTTCTGTCCATTATACACTCAAACACAACATTTGCAATTCTACATTATGATGATATAATATATGAGGAGTAAAATTATTGTCTAAAGTAAATGTTTAAGCTATTAAATTTTAAATCAAAAGATTGTGTTTAAGAAAGACTATTTTTTTCATTCTTGACGAGGACAAGATTGTAGCATTCGGGAAAATACCAATGCAAGAGTGATCCATAAAGCAGCAGTTCGAGAAAAATGTGAGTGGAATACGGAAGGAATGAGGGTAGTTCATGTCATGTGGTCTTAGCTGTAATGGTCTGAGCAGGTAGAACTAAAGAATGGAGTTTGTACAAACATTTGCCGTAGAAATAGCAGTAGAGTAGCAACAGACTTGTAATATTGTGTTTATGGGGAAAGAGGCTGCACAGTGGAAAATGTCATCCTCCACAAGGTTGCATAAATGAATGAACTCTATTAAGGCTGGAAAGTGATGCTACAGCCCAGATACGGCAGCAATACACCATTGAAGATTAATCTGGCTCTTGTAAAGTTAAAGCATGTCAGGAGTCAGAAACTTTCTGGAGCAATAGTGTGAGCCAACATCTTTAGCAATAGATCATATGTATGAATTCCATTTGAGGTCTGGAGATGAACTGGAGTCCCAATAGTTATGGTTTAGTAAATACACGCCCACTCTTTTTCTCCTCTCAACCATTTTAACCTTGTGCCACATATTTTTTAACCTTTACCACACTGCAGGCAACAATAGTTGCCATAGAATTCTCTCCCTTTGCTACTCTAGGTGCATTCTGTCGCCTTGAGACGGTTGCTATAAATAAACATTTGTCAACTGTTATTTCTGGTATTTTAAGCTGGAAATTGCCTACTACTGCTTTGGAACATGGCTAAACTTTTGTTTTCCGATGCCATTTTGAATTCTAGACTATACACGAGGTGTAACATCAATTAAACCCATGCTAATTTTTTTTATTTTTTGTAAACAAAAATGGCCACATCAATATCCAACAAAGCCTTTATTCAGGAGTTTTTCTTTGATTAGGACGCCAATGATGATTTTGAAGGCTTTACTTCAGTGGATATTGACGGTGAAGTGGTCAAAGATGATAACTATGCTAGTGACGTGGAGGAAAGTGATGACGACCACTAGCGCCTACTATCATCCAAGCCTGACTAATTTTATGGAAGCTACTGTTGATCATCAATATACCTGATAGCTTTTCTGAAGGTGAATTATTTTGTCTATTTATAAACAACAAAATATATTTATTCATCTCATTGACAAATGAAGTTGAGTCAGGTGAAAGAAAGAGCAAACCTCGTATATAAACATGAGGAAACATGTCACTTTTTTGACAAATGAAAGCCTTTTTTAGCGATTCTGCTTCTTATTGCACCCCCAGATCTCCACAAGCATTATATAATGAATTACATCAAAATATTACTCATTCATTCTTTTATTAGTGTACAAAAATTAAAATCTATATGCACAATAAAAAGAAAGTTACAATTTTAAAACAGTAAGTGTTCATGTTTTTGCACCCTCAAAAAAAAAAAAAAAATGTAGTGTCAGGAGGAACAATTCTAGAAAGAAATTAGCCTGGTAATGGTTGAATACTTCATGGTAAAGTTAATGTAGCAGAGAGGAGGAATTACATCTAGTCTCACATTTTTAAGTTTTGGTTTAATAATCACCCACCTCCATTTAGTACCCTTCTACTTTGAGTGGCTTTTGGGCTTTGTATTGGGTGTGAAAATAAATAGTATGCCTGAAGGCAGAAATGCCAATCTATTTCTAAATAATTATATCATTTTTGACAGGGAGTATGTTAATACATGTATAAAGAATTCCAGTTAAAGAAAAAAAATTAAACTGCCACAGAATACAGAAACTTTTCACAAGAGTCACAAAAATTCAAAGAATTCCAATATTACTAAAGCAAGAGGTAAAGAAAAAAAAATCCTCCTTATACTTCAGTACCTCCCCATTTTAAGTGCGCATGTTCCTGATTTCACATGATCTTTAACTTCAAAAAGTTAAACATCCCAGGAGCACTCTTAAAACAAGCAGTGTAATCTTTGCCAACTTGTGTCAGGTCAAATGGATATACCACAAAAAAATATCAATGAATGGTAAGGATTTAAATTAAATTTAAAAAAAAAAAAAAAAAAAAAAATGAAAGAAAAGTTCAGTGCAATGAACTGAAAAAAAGATAAAACAATCCGTAGTAAATGTTTTCTTTTTATATTTAGGCCAATAATATCAGTAAGTAGTTATACCAAAGGTTAGTTGCCAATAAAAATTTTCAGTTCATGCTTTTGTTACTTTTATAAATACGTATAACTGATTGCCAAGTGAAAGGATTTCTATTGTACAAAATTTCTTTTTAAACATTCTTGAAACAAGGTTATCTTGCAATTCAATTAATTTCTTGTGATTATGCTCTCATCTAAATTTCTGTAAATTATTTAAGGAATTGACAAAATATGTTATTGTCATTATTTGAGTAAATTATGTTCATGGTTTTTTTTTTAACTGTCACAAATGAAGATTTGAAGTGACTTAAGATATGGCCCCAAATGCTGCAAATACCATAGACCAGTGTTTCTCAACTTTTTTAAGCAATGGCACACTGAGAAGCAAATGAAAATATCACGGCACGCGTAGCAAAATTTTTAAAGGGTATATATACATTTAAATGTTATGTCATACTCTAATACTTTAGACCCAGCCCCTCAACCTCCGACATCTTACTCTCTGGGTTGAGGTGTCTACTCGGTCTTAACCAAACTTAAGGGAGTGTCTGTAGGTCCCTTGAGCATCCATAGATAATTCGACTGGTCCACTGGTTTAATCCTGCTTCCTGCCCACGTTGTGTTTGGTTTGCTCCAGAAAGCAGAAGTGATGTTCATCCATTCACGGTCGACTGAAGATGTAGAAACGGCTGGAGAGTCTGTGCTAAGAAATTTAGAATGCACAAAAAAATAAAATATATATATATATATATATATATATATATATATATATATATATATATCTCTATCTCTGCAGAAAGCCGGACAAACAACTATTCAATGGTTGAATTGTTAATGTCTTTTATATGGCAGAAAAGATTAGAATAGAAAAGAAACGGGTTACAGAAAAGAAAAGTAATTGACGTAAAACCTCATACACTGGATTCTAGACAGAGAGAGAGTAGGTTGTGATTAACTTGTTAAATCATCTCAGAACGATATACGACTCTTGCGATGGAGAGATGATAAAGATTTCTGTGCATGGCTTAAAGTTTATAGTTGCGTTCCGCCTCGGCAGTAGTAACAGTAGTAGCAATCTGTGGTAGAAGAAGCAGTGGTACTTATATCAACAGTACATGTTAGCGGAAGCTTTGTTCCAATCTCTGACGTCACTTCCTCTCACCCTCAAGTTTCCAACTCGACTCTCCACTGTCTCTCTCTTCCGTCTGCAAGGAAATGGAGAGAATAATTCGTCTTGCTCAGGTCAAATTCTTCCTACTTCCTCTCCAAGAATTATCTCCAGTCTCTTGTATATGAACGATGATCAACAAAACAAAAGAAAATACTTTGTGTAATTTTGTTAAAGGAGAGGGGTGGCTTGTTTGACGTTGATGTTGGAGGAGTAATTTGATTCTTTGTTCTTATATCAACAGCACGTTAGCAGGCATTTTGTTCCAATCTCTGATGTCACTTTCGTACTTCTTCGAGCCTTCAATTCAACTCTGCTCACTTTCAATCACCAACATCTCTCCACCCAGCTTGACTGCACTCGAAGACAGACAAGCTTTTTTCAGTATAACTACGTGTTTATATAGATAAACCTGGCTGCTCATAATCGACCCATGGCCCTACTACTTCGCATGCAATTATCACGGGTTCTGGCTACTTTCAACCAAAATCATGTGAATTCCAAAGTTCCTCATAGCTTACTAAATTCTATTTATAATTTTAACCGATAAAAATTATTTTGACCATTTTCATTGTCTTTTTAATGACCCAATTCTAAATGGGTACAACTCCTGCCCTAGATCGGATTTCTCATCAGTAAACAAAAATGCTCTGATCTAAGTTCACTACTCAGATCCACTCCAATTTCAATAAAAAAAATATATATATACGTTTGTGTATGTGTGTGTTTCCGACTCTTCTCTGTCACAATACCACACACACACACACACACACACACACACACACACACACAAATATAAACTTACTTTATTTCGATGTTTCTATTCAACTATTTGTGTAGCTTATTTAGTAAAATGCTAACATTGTAACATTACTACTTCCACCCACACATATGTGCATGCCATGACAATATTTTGCAGCACACTAGTATCGTGGCATATGACAAATGAGTTTTCAGTAAGTACAAAGAAACAGTTGAAGATTTTGGGTTGGTAAATTTAACACTCACAGGGCACACTGATGACAAGAGAAGCAGAAGAAAGCAGCAAGAAACCTGCTTGACAAGTCTGAGTAAATGGATGGAACAACAAATACCATATAAAGAGGAGTTATAAAGGAAAAAGGAATACCAAAAGCAACAAAAGACAGGAAGCTGTGGAGAACCATCATTACCAAAGTCCTGAAGAGACATGGCATATAGACTCAATATCTGCCATAAGATGAATGAGTAAGTGACATAAATAAAGCATTCAAATAGAAATCAAGGTTAGAATTACTGAACAGTTGAAAGCGATGTTAAGATTCACTATTTTAGTCTTTGCTATAAAAGAAACAAATTACAAACAAAAACTCTATTGTGTTAGCAAGGCCTTCTGCAGGCCATAAAAAGACTTTCTTGATTTTTTGTTTTTCTTTTAAATGCCATGTTTGTTTAGGATGCAGACGATTATAACTGAAGATTCCTGTTAATGTCAATCCCTACGAATAATTGCAAAACACTTGCCCATTCCCAATTTATAAACAGAAGCACACAAATGAATGCTGAGATTTTTTCCTAGCCAATAGGCCAGTTCTCAGTTTCATCTGATTCAGTCTCAGTCTGTCATGCCCTGAAGTCAGAATGGTACATTTGTTTGTCCAAACTTTGCTTTTATGTGTCAACGAATATTCTTAGTTTGTGAACTTTTTGCCATAATACTGTTAATTTGCCTTATTACTGTTGCTTTGCCTTACATATATTGGTTTGTTTGCTTTATATTATTTTTTGTCCTGTTCATTTCTTTTTCTTGCTTACTGCAAATTTTGTCAAATCTGTTTGGTAGTTCTGTCACTTATTTTGCATTTGACCATGGCTACTCACTCCACAATTCCTTTTCTTTATTATCTGTAGATTGCCAGGTTTTCTTAAGAAGGTTAGTGTTTTTTGTTGCATTCTCCAGTTTGGAAATTAGTTTTTCTTAAACTGGTTACTATCCCATGCTGGATATTCCAGTCTATCCTACTATTTAACCTATAGATGGAGAGAGAAGAAATGGGTTCATGCTTTTCCCATTTCTGCAAAACTGAATGCATCAGGTTAGGCTCTGAATTTGAAATTCCAATTCAGATTATATATAAATTATTTTATGTATTTTCATTTTCCTTGGTTTAGCATTTCCTTGAGTGCTAAGCTCTTTACTCTTTATCTGGTTCATTCCTGGCTTTGTGCCATGTAGGTAGTTGCATGAAGTTAAAGGCACAGTCTATAAAGGTCTGTTTTTCATATAATGGGATACATAAATACTACTCAGCCTTTTGTGCTAACAAGACACAGATAGTAAACAAAAATTTGTGGCTTGTCATGGTGTTCAATACTTTCCAGTTTACTTTTTCATGTTGCTGACCACAGTACCAAACTGCAAGCCTAAAGCAAGCTCACTTTATGTTAGCATTTTTATGAGGTGAAGTTATTTGATATGTGGCAGGTTAGTGTATACAAATCAGCCATGACATTCATGTCTGCTAATATGGCACCCAGCAAAAATATAAGCAAGACATGGATGCTTCATGTTACCCCCATCCACAAAATGTATGTCACTACTTGAAGCTTCACTCCCCTCAATCTCTCAATCACAGTAGAAGCAGCTAAGAAACAACCTCTGTTGCTGTTATTAGGGCCTTTCTTCTGTCTATATTTTGTTGAAGTGTCTAATTCTAGATAATTGTACTGCTCATTCCGGTTTACTGAAATCTATTTCAGGGTGTGTAACCTAAGACAGGGGGCAAAGATCTTTTATATGGTGCAGTATCCAAATTCCTGATCACTCAAACCATGCTGAACTTGATTGTGCATTTGTTTGGCATCATGTACCAGTATACAGCTTCCTGGATAGAGCATTCGTTCTGGCTGCAATCCTTTTCATGCTTCAATGACAGCATTCAACTATTCCATTACCAATGTTACTATTTCCATTCCTGATATATGCAGGTGACATATTGGAAACGCAGGTGCACACCTATGCCCTCCACAAAATTCCTCAACTTGTTACTGCAGAATGCAGTGTCATTGTCCATTCCTAAAACATGGACTCCAGCTGACACATAACACCTGATAAGTTATACCAGCTGCTGCCATACACAAAAACATAATAGACCATAGTGAGTAAGTGTTAGATAATGACCTTTGTTATAGTGGGTATTATCTATCATCAAACTCTGCTAAGTGCCATCTACTAACAAATTTTGCTTCTACTAGTTAACCCATGCTAGGTCCATTGTTTGGTTCTGTTTGCACACTTATCGCCAACTTGATAACTGCTTATGATGTAGGAGGACAAATTCTCCTTTGAAGTATGTAGTGTATCTCACTCTAGGATGTCCACTATGTTGATGTGTGGAGATCTTTATTTGGTGAGGGTCTAGTTCATTCATAGAGATGGCATATAATGATGGAAAAGATTCAACCTCTGTGGCACCCAGGTTAATTTGTCTGTTAAGTTTCTGTTTGATGTAAAAATAGTATATCCAGAGACAATCAGTACTGTTGTACTAGCTTCTTTAGCATACACAGCCCTCTCTGTATAAGCATTTTTGTAATGGCCTTTATGGTCAAAATACCCAGTCCATCTCCATTATAAGTGCACATGTACCAAAATGTTACAAAAATAAGTCAGTTTGCAATTCTAAATATAACACTTTGGTTTACTACTGAAGAATCAGATTTATGCTCTACAGCAACAAGTCTGACTCGGTTTGGTATGCCGGGAGTCATTCATCAGTCACAAGCAACCAATACCTATGTCCTAGTAGAGTCTTGCTCTTTTCCAAAAGAATTCCTACTGCCAGGGAAATCATGTCAACTCCTGTGTTCATTTCTTACTCATCTAAACAGGGTTGTCCTGTTTCACTCTCACCGTGGGCTCTATCATTTGTCTGAGGGGATATTGTCCACCTCATCATCGGAGTCTTTTAGAGCTGCATTTGCTCTTCACTTTATTATGCTGGTTGCCATGTGATGTTATTGGCACACTACAAGTTTCCTCATAGAGAGAAAAACGTTCCACTGTGTAATGATATTGGGTGCATCCAGAACTATGTTGCCAAGTTCTATATAATAATGCTGAGCCCTCCCTTTGGAAAATCCAAGCCCAATATATGGGCAATTCCCTACAGCCTGTCTATATGCCAGGCCATACTGAGCCAACTTAGTTTTTCCATATATTGCCAACATTGATTTCTTGACTACTTTCAACTGAGATACTTATTATTTGCAGTGCCATATATATATATATATATATATATATAAATAATATATGTATATATACATTATGCTTTGTAACAAATCCTCCAATGAGTCAAAAGCCAAAGCTCATTAAGTAATATCTCTTCCCAGGGGAACATCACTGTCTTTTAAAGCCAGAGTGATTCAGGGACTTGCACAAATGTTTGTATTGGCTGTAGATATGTCAACATGACTGTTGAGTTCCCTGTCATCAATTACTAGTTGCACTTTTGCCCTGTTCTGCAGTATCATGGTCATCAGCAGAATGAGTCCCTTGTGTGCGGGTAGGCTTTGTTCAGGGTATGGGTACGGGATGAACCAATCATTCTCAAACCACATTCAGAGCTTCTGCTCATATACATATCCAATTTAGGCAAACACAAGATACTATGACAGGCATCTTATCCTCTATCCCTTTACATGACACAGTTTACCATTGTGGGCACAGACAATATGGGTATGAAAAACTACACCTGACAGCAAAGCCTCTGATTATGAGGTTTAATTGCTGTTGCTCCTAGGTTCACTCTGACACAGAGTGGTAGCACCTATTGGAGTCTCAGCTATAGGCAACTAGTTAACCTCCAAATCGGGGGCCAAAACACTATGAAAGTATAAAAATACATTTTTATAGTAAAAATACCAGCAATACATTTTCATAGTTAAAAAACAAAGTAAATTAAAAACACAAAAACAAAGAAAAAAAAATTTTTGTAAAAGAAATTACTAAGAAAATTAAATTTCAGCATTAAATGACCCATAAGAAGTTGATATAACACTAAACAGTTTATTTGTGTTGCCACTGATCAAATTCTGTACAGAAATTAGGGTCAACAATACAGTGTCACACAAAGAGGTGCTCCTTCCTTAAACATGACTATGATTTGTCTAATGTGGATGCCAACTTCATGGTGTTGATCTCAAGTATCAGGTTAAAGCCTCATGGTTTTTCCCACACTACCAGGACATTGAGCTCAGCTGAGTTCTAGATGACCATATGAATTTTGACCAACCTTGAATCTACATGTATATATTTCAACATTTATTGTAGTCACTTTGAAATTTTTCTTAGTCTACAACTGGCACATCAGTAGCAGCATATGCATTTCTCATCCTCTACCTTGTCAAACAAAATGAGATCTTTCCACATGATTTAGACCATTACAATTGAAGCAGACAATGTTGCCATATGCATCTGCAGTAAGGACATCTCTATATCATTTTGGTCATGCAGCTACTACAACTGGTCTCTCCAATGCAGTTTAATCCTTCATGATTGCCTGAGCTCAAGCTAGTCAATGGTTAATATCTCTATCCTAGAAGAGGCCCAAAGAAACTATTTCACATAACCAGGCAACCCTGCTGTGAATGCACATGCCAGACTATATTCAGGTATCCATCCAAACAGTACTGTTAATTTCCACAATTCTACTAGGTATATATTCAAAGATTATATATATATATATATATATATATATATATATATATATATATATATATATATATATATATATATATATATATGAAAAGCATTCTTTATCTCACTTACCTTGGACCTTTCATCTTTGCTCAGCCACTCCGTTTGATGCAGGAGAAACTGTGAAATTTGTAATATGCAACACAGGCTGCACACTAGCTCTGCTTTATTTTTAAGCCATTCAATTATGGATGGACTGGACACTAACCTGTCAGGCATATAGTATTTTTAATACAAATAGAAATTTCATGTATACACAGATTCTATACTAAAACTCTATATTCTGCTTATTCCTTTTTTTGCCTTCAAATGTTACTTTAAGACAGTGGTTCTCAAACTTTTTTCTCTGGGCCACATTTTTGGAATGAAAATTTGCTTGCAATTCAAATTTTATGTGATAAAAAGTACATTAGACCCCCCACCCCACCAAAAAAAAAAGTTTTAAATGGAGATAACCACAGATTCAAAGTCAGAACATTATCATTGATAACTCTGTCCTCCAAATTGCAGACCCAAGTTACTATATTCTTAATAACTGATATAATGCAAAAATATCAAAATGATAAAATCAGTCAATAATTATTTATAACTATTTATACTGGACTCACGCATGCAATTACAAGTAATCCATAATCATATTTTAAAGATTATCTTTCAATCATTTCACCTCACTTGCTATCCTCTTATGTGCACTTATGAGACACACCACACCATTTGGGAACTACTGCTTTAAATGATCACATAAGGGAAAATAACCTGCCTGTTCATATATACATTATGCTTTGTAGCAAAACCTCAGTATTAAAAATGGATGAATCCTGCAAGGAGTTAAATCACCAACTTAAAAGGTAGTTGGTTGGTTGATTTTGTTTAACAATATATCAAGCAATAGGTTATTTAATGCTGAAATCTAAATAATTTGAAAACAATTTTATGGCTTCAATTAAATATATTCTGAATGTAATTGTATGCCTTCAATTACAGATAAAATGCATTGGTCATTTTGCTATAAAATGTATAGGTTGGTAATTCTACTAATATTATTTAAATGTCAGCAGTTTTACTATAAATATCTATTGTTAGTAATTTTTTAATATATGACTGTATTGCTGGTATTTTTTACTATAAAAATATTTTAAACTTTCAAAGTGTTTTTTTTTTTTTAACTATTTGCCCATAGCTTGGGCCCTAACAAGTGCTACCACCCTGGGTCAGGGTGAACTTGGAAACAACAGCAATTAAGAGGTGGTTCCGCACATCTCAAAATCTATCTTCCAATCAGAGGCCTTTCTGCCAGATGTAGTTTATCATCATACCCAGGACTAAACAGAAGGTAGACTAAGTGCAAATACAGAGTGAATTTAACTTGAAAATATGAAGTTTAGTGGTTTTTCTTTTAATTTTTCTAGTTATTTCAATTTATCATCATTATACAAATAAAAGAAATATAAATTTAGTTTTTAAATTAGTTTAAAATGTTATATATTTAAATATAAATAAAATGTAAGCAACTAATTCAAATAATTACAAACCTTAGAAACTTAGTATTTTCAAGATTTCACTATATATTCAGGCATTAAGATCATATTATCTAATAGTCTTTGGGACCTAATACAAGGACAGGGCAGAATTTTTCTCTATATGCAATAAACATGAAAATCATTTAAAGGATCAAAAAGTGCAAAATTAATACATAGGATGATCTTAATATTCTCTGAGGAGGAGAGTAAGAAAATTTATTAAAACAAATAAATGAAAAATAAAATACCCCCCCTACCCCCCACCCAATGTGTATGAAGCCCCTAAGTGTATGTCAATTGCCTGTCACTCTCCAGCTTCAGAGTTGAATTTTCAAAGGTCCAGTGAAAATATAAGCACATATAAACAAGGTTGGCTCAATAAGTTTATTGCCTGACACAGGTAAATTTTGAAACAAAATTTTTTTTAAATTTTATTTTATAATGATCAATCTATGTGATTAATGGAGAAATGCACTGGGTTAAGTGCATTGACCAGGAAGGAGATGTTAAAAAATAGTTGTGTATAATGAATGGTTTTTCTATCATTAGACTACAGACTTATTGATGTATGTCTTCTTGAAGCTTTTGTAAGGAATTTCATCTGCACACTCCTTTATCATCTCAATTTAATTGGATCCTCCCACTTCTTTCTTTGTAAGATTTCCCCTTTTTCATAAATAGATAAAAAATACTTTTTATAATTTTTTTTGCTATTTCTGTTCAGTTTCTTCTGGAGACCAATAATCCACAGAGTAAAAATGTCAATATAAATAAACTTGCTGCAGATTTACTGTTACTTTATTAATGTACTGGTATACTTTGTGTTTATTTTACAGAGGAGTAATGGATAGTGGCTCGGATTGAAGAATAGGAGAGCCGAGTTCGAATTCCAGTCAAATCCATTAGATTCACTTACATGCTAATACCCTTGGGAAAGGTATGAATCCTCTTCTCCCCCAGCTATGGGTAAATAGCTGGACAGACCGGGTTCTATAGCCTTGCATGGCAACTGGTCTACCGCAGAAAGAAATGGCAACCTACTGTGGGAAAAAAATCTGCCTCGTCAGTCATGTATTGAAAGATACACGATCACCTAAGCATGTATCACACATGGCACATAACTGACTGACTGACTTGTAAAATAAGACCAAAATTGTAATGTTTATTCTGAATTTAGATTAGATCTATTTATTTCCAAAACATTCGCTAAACATCAAACTCATAAGTTTTGTTTCTTCAAAAAGATTTTTAAAGTCATATTTCAATGACTTAAAGAAAAAAAAACAGTAATCATTGAGGGAGGAAAAAAAAAAGTTAATTTAAGTCTTATTTGTTTTATCAATATCTCAAACTTTTTCTTTAGCAACAAAATTAGTGATGCATTTGGGGGGGGGGGCATTTATGAAACTAAACTGTATGATAACGTGAAATGTAATCAAAGATAGGTAAATAAATATAGACAGGTGAAATATAGATGAGATACGAGCCAAAGAGAAGAGAACTAAGTGATTTTTCTCATGATAAGGCTTATGAACTTGGCTAATGTATATTTTTTTAAACAAGTCAATGTCATTTAGATTTGATGACAAAAATAAGAATTTATTAGATCCCAAAGGAAAATGTAAATGAAAATTTTATCAGATATTAACTATTGATATAATATAAAATAAATTGCTACAATATGAACACATGTGATGGGACTCCTAACAAAGATGCCCCTTTGAGTGCTGCCCTCTATATGATTATAAAGAAATATTGAAGGACACTTAATTTATCCTATAGCTATCTAACATGTTTACTACTGCTGATACTTTGAGACATGAAATATCAATATTAATATACATATAAAACAGACACACTGTTTACAAGGTTCGGTTCACCAAAACAGCTATTATTGAGTTAGGTATTTGTAAATATAACCTAATCTAATAAAATAAAAAACAATTGCTAGTCTGTAATACAATCACAAGATGCAACTATTGTATTGATGAATAGATAGATTCCTTAAAATCAATTCAATTTCAGTCAATATTTTATAGACTTTTCTTTCTTGAAACTTGCCATGTAACAGTGACAATCAAACTTGAATCTTTTATTTAAAAACCAAACCTAAAATAATTATATGCTTTACAATTTGAACCAGAATGTTCATCTTGGTTGTTATATTCATGTTGTGTTATTTTTGAGTGTTCTTTCTTTATTGGAAGTTCTCACACGGTTTTCATTTCTATCATAGGTCTACTGAGAAGGTTGTCGGAGCTTAATGTGCATCACACTGCCTAGTTTTCCACTAAAAGATTCCACCCTGCAATTCTTACCAGTAGAGTGTTCAAGAGATACATGGCCTAGTAGATTAAAGCATATCTTGTTTCCTGATAGTTGTGTGTTCAATTCCTGAGTTGGTAGTGCAGAAGACTCAAGGAAAACACTGACATGCAGCACAAAAACATTTAAATTAGATGAAATTGATGTGAAACATCCCCTACACATACAAAGAAGAATGAAAGCAATCTACACCATGGATTAAATAAAAGGTTTTGGTTCAAGATTCCAAGAAAGTTACCGAGTACAAGATACTTGAAGTAGACCAGAAAGCAGAATAGCCAAAATATTGTAAATATTACAATTAAAATGAGCGTGTAGTTCTATGTACATTCAGGACATTAGTGATGATGGCTCTCCACAATTTCCTGTCCTTTGTCGAAAATTTTATCTTTTTTGTTATCTCTCCTAATCCTTGTTTTGCCATCTATTTCTCAAACTTGCTAGGTAAGTTATGCATTGTTTTCCTATTTCTCTTGCCTTCCATCTGTCTTGTGAGTATCAGATTCTCCAAGCTCTTTTTCCTCATTATGTGCACCATAAATTTCAACATAATCTGATTTCATCTATCTGATGTTAACAATAAGTGTCCTTTTCCCCCCCATTTTCTCAAAAACTTTGTTGTTGCTCAGTCCATGGTATTCTTAGCATCTTTCTGTAGAATTATATTTCTGTTGCTTCAAGTCTCTTTATCTAGAAGATTGCCATATAAGAGGACTGATATTACATGAACCTTGAGTTCCGTTTTCTTTGTTTCTAACAAAATTTTTCTATTTCTTAATACTTTGCTTAGCTTTTGGAAGGCATCTTTCTCTATTCCAATGTGCCTTTGGATTTCAGTGTCACCTTTCCGTTCTCTGTGAAAACACTTCCCAAATATTTACATTTAAATTGTAGTTGGATTCTGGTGTTTCCAATTTGTAATTTGCCTGTTGGACTGTTCCTTTTGCTAACAATCATGCCTTTTGTCTTCCTGAAATTGAGGGTTCATCCTTTCTTCTCACATTCCTTCACGACCTTCTGTAGGAGTTCCTTCAGTTCCTTTTCTGTGTCTGCTATCAATACGGTCATATGTATATCTATAATTTTAAGACTGTGGCTGCTGATAATGAATCCTGGTAGGACTTATATAATAATTCCTAATCTCAAAAATTTGGATATAAATGAAAATAAATATAATAAAGCTGTGTTTCACACACCATATAGTAATTTTTTTTCTACACAACTTATTTCTATAATCCCCCGCCAAAAAACAAAAAATAAATAAACAAATAAATAAAAAGTAAACATCAATAGATCAAAATAACTGTATTACCAAACATCTCCAATGATGATTTTCCATACACTTATCATAGGTTACATTGAAGAATCAATAATCAGTTGACCTTCTACATAAAAATAGACAAAGGAGATATGTTAATATTTTACCCTTTGAGTAACCTTTCTGAAGTGACTGAAACAGATTCTAAATATTAATGGATAATATTGTGAGTTTCAACAAGTGTAAAGATGAAAAAAAAAAAAAAAAATGAAACAGCTTATAAAGACAAGACAAACTAAAACAATAGATTCTTTAATTCATTTTTTGAAGTATAAAATTCAGATTTATTAGAAACAGACTGATGACTGAATTTACATGGAAACAATTAAATATACTTAAAATCAAACAGAAAAATCAAATAAATTTCAATGCAGAAAACAATTTGAACTGCCAATCATAAACTCTACGATTACATGTGTTTATAAAAAAAGAAAAAAGAAATTGAGGCAAGCATAAAAATAGGAGTTCTAACCTAATTTTGGGGTGTTGATTTCAGACACAGATATCCATTTTCACTCATCACCTCTAATGTTCGAGATATACATCTACTTACATACATAAAAGAGTCAACCCAAAAGATTTAAATGCTTCAAGACCAATTTATGGATGGTGGTGAATTCAAATACTTTGACAGGCTGATGACATACCAAAATGTCCTATTTTTATCAGTCCTATACCTACATACAACTATTTTGCATACATGTTTATATTATGATTTTGTGACAATTCACACACACATTATATATATATATATATATATAATAGCTGGCCACTGATATTGAAGGATACTCGTCTACTAGGGCGGCTAGCCAATCCCTATTGCAGACGCTCACTCAGGCACATTTGTGTTAGCTCAACACCAACAGAGCCCACCTGTGATTTGTACTGCAACTATGCTGAGCAGACCTTAGTTACAGTTTCTGGGAGAGGGCATGTTATCTAGCGTGATCAACAATCTGAACAAGGCCAGCACACTCGGCCACGATGACTTGCGGCTTCATGCTAGCACAGCTATTGACAACCCACAAGAGTTATGTCTACCCAATTTCCCTCACAAGGCTCGAGTCAACCCATGGTATGGTTTTCAGGCACTTTCCAAAGGTGCCACACGCTGGGATCGACCTCGATCCAGACTGATAGCATCAGGAAGTCAAATTCCTGACAAATCGATCAAGGTGAAATTAGAACCCAGGTCTCATGGTCAGAAAGCAAACATTCTAACCACTCGGCCATGCGTCATATATATATATATATTATATATATATATAAAATCAATGTTTATTTTATTAAGATTTTTGTAAGCTGATACACATCTCTATAATGGTATCGGGCACTTCAATACATCAAGGCAGCATCACCAAGACCGATTCATTCTGTTACATATATTAGGATTTCATGACAGTTGGTCAGTGTTGAAGAAGTACTCCCCTCCTGAGAACTGCTTACTATTACTATTTTGACAGTAAATTGAAAATAAGGATAAATCTTGAGCATTACACATCAATTGTAAACCCTGTTACAAGAAAGTATCTGTCTATATTTCTGAGATGAGGTATTGTAACTATTTACAACATTTGGATGAGATAAAAGTTGATAAACACTTTGGTTGAAGTAATCCAAAAAGTGACTTGGCCCAATGAGTTCTAAGTTCAATACCTGGCCACAGCAGAGAGAACAAAAACTTGGAGAATTGATTTACTAAAGGGAATTAACTGAAATTTCAAAAAAGTCATGGCACATGGAAAACAATCCATTCCTGTGGACTAAGAGGGTTAGATTTGAATTTCCAACATATATCACCTGAAGAAGGCCAGAGTATACAATGACCGAAACATTGTGAACATGGCAATAAAGATGAGGACAACAGTCTGAATGATGTAAATTATAGCAAGAAAGTAGCCTCCAACTTTGGAAGGAACCACAAAACCAAGAAGATGATTGTTATTTTTGTCTAACAAATATAACTAGCTACAATTTTTTTTCCAGAAAAAATATCAAATAACCCAACCTTCTCTCAGCTATGAGACCTGTTTACCTCTCAGATGGTCTCCCTGTCACTCATGCCCCAGCAAATTAGAATCTTCATCAGCTGAGGAAATGTCCTCAGAGGAGGATTCTGCCAAGCTGGGCTCTTCTGATGACAATGTCTGTATTCAAGAGTAATTGGCAGTGAGCCCCACTAGATCATTCAGTAAGACCTGAATGACCTTGTCCATGATTTGTACTCATCTAAGCAGCAATCAGAGCTCCTGACACCCGGGCTGAAACAATGGAACTGGGTCATGGTAGATGTAAGGATCAGCCATTTCAGGATATGAAAGAATGAGTTTACCTCATTCTTCAACATGGAAAACGATTTGTGCTACAACAAAAATGTCTCCAGCTTGTTCATCTCTCTTGGTTTTCCACATAACTATCAGACTGAAGAGTCTATGAAAAGTTGCCAAAGTGAGGTCAGAAAATGGCTGTGCTACTGCACAATGGGAATAAATATCCCCAGCATTCATTAGGCTCCTTGTGCAGATGGACATCACAAAATTCTGTTACTTTCTGTCTCTAGAACAGTCGGGCTGTGTCCAAGCAATATAAGAAGGACTGAGTGCTTAGGAGCATTTTCATCCTCAGCTGGGCATGAAAAAGGTGCTTCTCCCTTTTTCATTTTGTAGTGATATCAGTCAGCTGATATCTTATTAAATGGAAAACAGCTGACCTGTCACAAAAATGGATTCAGACATTTATTTTTCCTGGTGCTTATCAGTAAGTGAACTTCACAAGTATGAAGCAAGTGGCAGTGTCAAAGAGAGTCACTGAATGAAGATAAATTACTTTTTTTTAGACAAAGACGAGAAAACAAAGAATAATGTTCTCTATAACCAGTGCCCATAAAAAGTCAAACATCGATGACCCACAGAAAACTGTGGCATTAGACTGTTCACCACCCGTCACCTATACCATACCTTCATTTTTCTATAGAAGTAGGTTAAAACCCAAATATAAAAATTTTGCTTACTGCTACAGTCAGCTCCTGATTTTATTTTGTGGGTAATGATCAGGCTGAAGGGTTATTTTTAAACGACAAGCATTTGACTAGAAAGTGTACCCTGAGAACAAACCTGGTGTCTGGTCTGAGCTGCAACAATACAATTTTAAGCTAAGTCTAATGAAGAATTTTGTGAAGGCCATGGACAAGAATGGCGCAACCTTCCAGTACCTGTGTGCACTGTTCCCAGCTAGAGCATTTTTGTTGGACCTCAGATTCAGGAGGTGCTAAAGGATAAGGAATTTGAAAAGATTCTTACTTTCAAGAAACTTAAGTTAGTCGGCCATGGGTTCTCTAGTAACATACAGATACTAGATTACTAATAGTGTGTAAAGAAGTTGTTACCAGCTCAATATGATATGGGGTGCAGAATGTCACTCATGATTCACTTTCTCCACATCCACCTCAATTTCTTCCCTTGGAAGAGTAAGTGATGACCATGAAGAAAGTTTCTACCAAGATGGAGAACAACTATAGAGACAAGTGGAACTCCAACATGATGGGGTACTTCTACTGGATGTTCCTATGTGACATCCCAAAGGCAAAGTGCACAAGATCAGACAAATAAACTCACTTCTGACTCTCTGCTATACTATGTGTATATATAAATAATAATAGTATTTAGTTCTGGCAATTCTCTGTATCTATGTTCTTTTTTTTATGTAATATGCTTTTTAAGTATATGAAATAAACATTATATTATGAATGTATGTATTTTAATAAAAACAGGATATGTGAAAGCAAAAAAAAAAAAAAAAAAATAGACATGATAGAGCAACAAAATTAGTATTAAAAAAATCATACCAATTCACATGCTTGCCTTAGAGCAATTTTCTTTTGTAAATCAGTGTTATTGTAGATATTTCTTTTGTGGGTAAGTAAGCTGTAAAGAGAGATTTGGTAATTTTGACAGAAGTCAAATCATAATTCCAAGAGTTATTGAGACTACTGATCATTGTTTTTGTTGTTTTTATATTTTGACTGATCAATTCTATGGTCCTCATATGGAAAGAGGTCTCCCCACCTCCAGTATTATCTACTAATATTGTAAAACAAAAAAATGATATCCGTGCAAATGAAAGGATTGGTTTAGCAACCCACAATATAAAATATAGAATTACTTAACACAGGAGACTGTTAGATTTAGCATAATGGTCTAATCATTCAGTATATCTTTTTTCTTCTTTTTACTGTAATATTGTACAAGTGGATATTATTGGAAGAATGGATGAAAGGAAAGTAAGAATTACAAAAAATAAACACAAAATAACACCACTAAAAAACAAACCACCTTTTTCCTTCCAGATTGTACACCTAAGAAAAGCTAAGAATTGGATCAGCTAAAATGGTGTGGCCACAACAAAGAGATCAATAACCTGAACAACTAATGGAGAGATAAATGGACTGTAATTAATGAGCCTCATTAACCAAGTACTGAAACTGGAAAAGAAAACTTTATATCTTTCAAGTCTTTTTCAAATATATTTATAGTCTTTATAATGTAAAAGAACATTCTTGAAATATATGAAAAGGAAAAGTGAATTTAATATTTCTGATAATAAATGTCACAATACCAAAGGTTAATAACAAAATTATAATTTTGCTCAATTTTGAAATACAATTCATTGTATTATCTGATAAACATTTCTTTAAATTTGATCCACTGGAAAGTCAAATCTCAACTATCATTTAAAAGAAAGTTCTATGTAACTTGGAAGATTATATAAATTACATTTCAAAAAGTCAAAGGGATTTGAAAAACTTACATCACAGAGTGGAACGTTTAAATTGTGTAAGAATAAAAATAGTTTCCAAAAGCAAAATCAATCATTATTCTTATTATTTTAGACATTATTATTTACTTTCTTAGACATTTGCTTGAGAAGGTTTATTAGAGAAATGCAGCAAGTTAGTCTGCCATTTGTAAATGTGTAATTTGCTTGTCATTTCTAGAAGAAATAACCTAGCAATTATCTACAAACAGGATCATTTTAAAAAGGTCACTTACTGTGAAATTCAGTTTAAATTGCTCATTTCAAGAATAATTGAGAACTTCTATTTACAATCTCAGTGTCTTTGTAATGGCCACTGAGAAAAGAAAATTATTCTAGGAAAGGTTTTTAAATGGAAACATTTTCCAGACACACCTAAACAAAAAAGAAAATAAAAGAGCTGAAAATTTAAAAATGACAATCAAGGTGTAACTATGAATGGGAAGTAATAACCAATCAGGGTAACATTACAAATTATTATGTTGCATGGATTAATGCTATTTTCAGAGTAATTAGAATGTTAAGAAATTTACTGAATATTTTTATAAACTGATCTAAATTACATTTGAAATACAAAATAGAAATTGTTCAATGGTAATGTCAAAGACTTTAATTTTATTTTTCTCTTACCAGATATTCATTACATTTCAACTGGAAATACATATGAAATCTGTTAGATATACACTTTAATTTAGGCTAGATAATCATGTAGTTTTGATCTGAAATGTTCACTGTATAATGCTTGATCTATGCAATTAATATTCAATAAAATAAATTATGTTGAAAAATAAATATCTTTTGTAAAAGTATATTGATATATCTACTTTCACCACAGATAGAGAATACAGTGCTCATTTTCAGATATGATAGTTTTCCTATCAAAGACTTCTGTAAGTTCTTTATCAAAAAGTATTTGTTCGAACTTTGTAAGTAACAATTCTCCCTATTACTTGTTATCACAAATTAGCAGCTATCAATGTGAATCATCACATGGTGATATTTAACATTTTATATAAATTCTCTCCAACAGAAGAAATGTTAACAAAATCAATGACTGAAACACTAATGATTATAGAATGTCAAGGAACAAATTTTAAAATGAGAAATAATAAGTAGTAGCAGTCAAAACATGAGACAAGCAGCAGGCAGGTTAGGATTATGGCTTCAAGTTCACTACAGGACAATGGCCTAGTGGATTAAAGTGTTGGTTTTGCGACAGTGATTGTAAGTTCAATCCCTCAGTTGGTAGATTCAATAAAGCATTCAGTGCAGAATTCCCAGATCAATATACACCTGAGAAAGGCCAAAGCTCACAATAGCCAAAACGTTGTGACAACAACAAAGACGAGGACAATAGTCCAAATATGAATAGTGTAACTAATGAAAAATAAGAGACTTTATTCAGCTATATTGGATATTGTGTTGATCAAATATACATTTCTATGGCCAGTATGGATTTATTTAAAAATAAAAACTTATGTTGCACTGTTTGCATAATAAAACCTCGATATCACCAAATGAATTATCAGTATTTTTAATAATAGATATAATCTGAAACTCAAATGATATGTTGCCCATATAAAGACATTGTAGTGTTACTTTCTTTGTTGGCTGCCAGGTCATATAACTTAATAAATGTGTATTTCAGCAGCAATTCCTCTTTTATACATTACATTAAAAACGACTGACAAGTGCCTTGTTTTCTACACAATACATGTAATCATTAAACAATTTTTTTTCTGAATGCTTCAGTCATTTTTAATGAAACTCGTATAAAAGAGGGACTGCTGCCCAAATACACAATTATTCAATTATATGACCCAGAAGCCAACAAGGAAAGTAACACTGCAGTATTCAGTAAAAACGATTACATGTTCCATGTAGAAAACAAGGTATTTAACCATAGTACCTTGTCAGTTGTCCTGAATGAAAATTGTATAAATATGGGATTGTGGCCATATATACACACACACACACACACAAATGCTCATCATTGGTTAATAGCAATGTTATTGTGAAAACAGAATTACGGTATTTGAATATTTCTAGATAAATCAATATATTAGAATAGCTTTTTAAGTTTAAAATTAATTTTTGATTTTTACCTGAGCAACATCTTTGACACAAGCAAGAAATTAATTTTTTTCATACAAAAATATTTGAAATGTTATTAGCTTTAATGATATCTTTAATTTTAGAATAAAAGTACAAAAATTATGAGAAATAATTATAGTGAATTTGAATTATATATATTAACATACCATTTAACAAATATAAATATCCCAAGTTTTTTTTATGTGTAAGGCAAACAAGACATTATAAAGAAAATCTGGAAAATGCAAGGTTTTTATAAAACCATAAATCCTGTAATGTTTAATAAGCTTGCCTCAAAAACAATTACTACTGCAGTGAGTGTGATTCTTACTAGGTTACTAATATTATAGCTTTATGACATACTAAGCAAAGTAGATATCATGATAATATTTACTAGTAGTTAGAAAGCCTGCCTCACAAACCCTTAATATTTTATAGAGTAATACTCATTATGAGCATCACATTACCCTTATACCATACTAAGTTAAAACTTAGTAGATATTAAAATATATAAATAACAACAATGAGAATTAGATGTTAGCAAGCTTGTCTTCTAGAAAATGACTATTGTAGCATGTGTGATTTTGACTAATGCCTCACACTTTTGGCCTTCTACCATACAAATCTAAATTTAGTAAATATATTCTGTAAACAATTTAAGTTTACGTTGAAAGAGAAAAAATAAGAAATTAAAAATTAGTTTATTTTTATTGAAGTTCCATTTCTTTTTTATAACTAAGAGAATGAGATATATGGTCATGGAATGAAGAACTATTTTTTTCTGTGAAATATTATCAACTGATCTAAAATAAAAAGAAAGCCTTCTGTAAGTAAAGAATGTATATAAACGTAACCCAACAGTATAAATGGTTGATGGATAGAAGTCCATACAGTAGATAGAGAACTGATTTCAATATAAAATGACTATCTCAAAATGTCTGCCTTTAAGGTAAGATTAAGAACAATGAGTAAAAGACACGAGAAACTTAACCATATGCTCAGGCAGAGAAATCGATAAAAAAAAGAAAAAGAAAAGAAAGAAAGCCAAACCTCATCTCTTTTTCAATGCATAATTTGGGACAGACTACAAAGTGCCTTTGTAATAATAAAACCTTGATAAATTACATCATTCATCAAGTTAAATGTGAAGAGTCATTACCATTAATAAAAAAATTCCACTTATTTCTAAGTATGGACAATGCGACTTCTTCAAAGTGACTAAAGTTTCATACTAATCAAATTAAACTAGTTGCTGCTATGCATAAATGAATAGGACTATGAAAAGTAAGAATGATAAATTAAAGAACAAAAGTTTTAAATGAGAAGGGAGAAATGATTTGAAAAGAAGTGTAAAAAATGAGTACATTGTTTTTAATAAAATACACTATTAAATGAAAATAAAAAAAAGAGTTCTGAATATTCTGTGTAATATTGGTACTAAATGAGATTCAATATAAATCTTTACAGAATAAAAGAATATATTAATAAAAATAAAACTAACAATTTTGTGATATTCTTTATTATACTGACCCAATGTGCTCACCTTGGTTGGTATACCCATGCTTCACCCATTAAACTTTCCAGCCTTCCTCTGATGTTGAACTCTGTAAATCTTTTGAAATTTTGAACAAGACTCCATTCAATTAATGAGGATAGATTGTTCTAATTCTGGTTTCCATGCTATGAGGATATTTTGCATGAGTTCACTCACCAGTTTTATTGACCTTTGTGTCACTTTCTCATTTCTTCCACTAAACCAGAGTAGGTAACTTTTCAGCACTACCAGAACTAGTTAGGTCACTAACTAACGCCTTTATCCTCTGTGCCATGTGTCCTTGAGGACATCTGTGTATGAATTTCTGGGTATTATAAACCTAATGTCTTCAACCCTCATTTTTTTTACAAGTGCTCATATTGCAATTTCTGCTGTTATCATTACATGTTTTTACCAGAGCTTATATTGCAATTTTTGTTGTTGTTATCACTTTTCTCTGTCACTCTTTATTACTGTTTTCCATATTGTATTCATTTCTATTCTTGGTCAGCTCGGGAGATTTTTGTGACCTAGTATATGTGCGGATTCCTTAAGTTTAAAAATTTTCCAATGATATTCTTTGTCTATGATCTCAACCTGATCCCACAGAGGGCAATGAACTCCCTTTTCTCTCCATATGTGGTCATCCACGCCTGATTTTTCCACTTGCCCTTGTGTTACAGCTTTCTGGTGTTCTTGAAGCCTTACCTTAAGGGGGCAGCTTGTCTCCCCTTTATAATTCTTTCCGCAGCTGCACGGGATAGCCTACACACAGTCTTTAGTCATGTTCTCCTCTATGGGGGGGGGGGTCTTAGTTGGGAGAGATATCTGCGAAGTGTCGTCCAGCTTTTGATGGTTGTCCTGATGTTATATGAACCACAGATCCTTTGTATTTTCTCTGATAACCCCTTCACATAAGGCAGACAGACTGTTTTCTGAGTGTTGTTGTCCTCCTCTTGTACCCACCTATCTCAGGTTTTGTGGAATATGTCTATGTAGAGTAAGTGTGGCCAGAGTTAGATGAGTTTCAGACACACAGAATTTGCTGTTTATTTATTTAGACAGAACAAGATCTTTTTAGTAATTTTGGACTAGTATTTCTTTAATTTTAATTTCAATAGCTTTTCATGGCAACTACCTTGGTCATCATAACCAACATCTTAGTAAAACAGCTTATTCTTTATTTCCAAGCGATACTGTTTTACTTAGAATGATGATCTGAGTTGCAGGAAAGAAATGCAACTAAAATTCTGATGGGAAAAAAATACCAATCCAAAATTAATAACAGTTGACAATGCAATGTAATACAAATTCAAGATAACAGCTTTTTATTTAGAAAATATATTTGTAAACTGATTTAGAGCCCTAAGATAAGTTATCAGTTACTTAGCAAATTCTATTTGTCTCAACTTATGTATTCAGACATCAGTTGATCCAAAATAAAAGATAAGGAAATTTAAATACCAACAAATTGTAACAACTTATTAGTAACCAATAAGGTGAAGTTAAGAAATAACAAAGATAGTTTTGTTACACATACTTGGGAGGAGGCGAAAAAAAATATTAAGCATCAAGTAGGTACCTCCACTAATTTTCAATACTTAAGGTTTAAAACAAATTTTATAAATGAAAAATCTTGCTTGAAACTTTCATTTTAGCTTCAATTGAAAGCTAAAGGATTAAATTTACTATTTCCAGCAAGTAAAATACTCTGGTGTATTTCAAACAGAAATTATATTGATTGGAATCTATTTTTTTTTCTTTTTCTAAAATAGCCGATTAGTGCCCCCCCCGCCTACTTTTTTAGGTGTCTTTCATTGCAATGTAATTCTCTGTATTAGAAAACCTTCCAAAAATAAAATATACTTTTCTGAAACTTTGAGGAATAGCTGATTTAAAGTATAATTAATCCAATTTAAAAAAAGAAAATTATTTACTATAAGCTTAAAATAAAACAAAAAAGGATTTTTAAAACAAACAGTTGCAGTGATTTTTAACTGACAACGGCCATTCTTACGTAATTGACGAGCGATGACAAGTGCTGATAAGGTATTGAAATGTTTGTTTTTCAGCAGAGACTTTCTGTTAAAACATAATTTAAGAAAATGACAGGTGAGTGCCTTTTTTATATAATTTTAAAGTACTCAGTAATCTTTAAAATGTTGGAAAATATTCTCCATAATCTAATTTTAGGAATGTTGACTAAGTTTAAATTTACTATAGTCATCTCTTATTTTCTGATAATGTCATGTATGGTCAACCATACTTTAAAAAATGTGCATGTTACATAATATTTTATATACATAAAAAATTAAAAATTATTTTTTTTAAATCTATCAATGTAGAATTTTTTTAAAGTTTTAAGAAATTATTGTAAATTATTATAATTAAAATTTTAAAAAAGAAAACAATTCTTGTAAAAATTCATTATTCATTGAAATTTTTTTTTCTTAAGACAATAGTGTTCTTAATAAATCTTATTTATAAAAGCAATTAAAAGTTTTCTAATTAAATAATGTCAGTTTTATTTCATATTTTTATTTTACAATTTGGATTTTTGGGAAACGAGTAGTATTCTGAAAGAAAATAAACTGATTTACAATCTCAAGTTTTAACTAATAAAAGAATTTGGGGATGAAAATTGAATTTCTTGAAATTTCATGAAATTGTATGTGTGTGTGTGTATGTGTGTGTTGGAGGGGGACATAAGTAAAATTTTACTATTACTTTTGAAAAAAAATTCAAAAATAATTCCATTTATTTGTGAATAAGTCCTGAAAGTTTCCTTAAAATATGACAATTTGATTTTTGCAAGAATTTCTGAATCAATGTGTTTTTCACCAGAAAAAAAAGATGCTAAAACACTAATTGTAAATATTATGTCAACTGCTAATGAACAAGAAAAAAAAAAGAAAAAAAAGAAAAAAAGATTTTTAATCAAAATTTCAAAAACATGCTAGAAAGGATTAAAAGATTTAATAAAATAAAATACTTTGGCCTTTTCTCTCAATAAACATTTTGGCAATAAAACTTTGTTTTATTAAGTTTGGTGCTTTTTTCATCATGCTATGCTGTTTTTTCAGCAAAAAACTGGACGTAGCTAGCATCAATTTAGTAAAGTAATCTTGTAAAAAAGGTCAGTTGTTATTGAAACTACAGCATTTATTACTTGATGTGGCTGCAGCCTGATATTCCACAAGGAGTATACAGGATGAAAATAAATACAAAGCACTAACAGTCAACTTCATGAACTGTATTTTAATAATTTTTATTTCTACTATAAAAGGATTATAGTTTAGAATGTCGGCATAAGAAATTATTAACAGGAAATGTTACCTTTCATAATTTTTCCTTGATGAACTGCCATTGTTATTATCTCTTGTTTTTGGAATAATTTTAAAATGTTTATTTTATTTACTAAATATGCTGAATTTAAATTTTGCAAAGTACTTGTTGCTAACTGATCGCCTGGTTTTCTAATTAAAATTAACTTTTAATATGGCAAGAAAAATATTTTTTTTTTATTAGAAGACAACTTTTGTTGGCTTTTACTTTTTTCTAGGATTGCTGTCTTTGAGCAGAAAATGATATTGCACTTGTTAACAATTCTTATATTAACATATTTTCTCTCTATCAATTGATATATTTAAGGGCTGTGTTTTAATATCTTTATGAAAAAAAAAAATAGTATTAATTGAAGAATGAATGCATCTAAAATCTTACAAAAAGAATAACAAAAAGTTCTCAGCCTGATCTACTTCCCAAAATCTAACAAAATAACTAAACACAATTTGTTTTTTTTAAGGACTTTTTTAAGGACAGAAAACTTCAGCACCTCTTCATAATTTGTGTCAGAAAAATTTCTTACTTTAAATATAAATAAATAAAGCAACACTATTTAATAGCTTTTTAAAATTTCTGCCACTCATAATTATGTTATAGTCAAAATACTCTGGAAACAGATTTCATACAAAAATATTGATTTCTGGGTGCAGTAATAAATGTACTTCATAGTAAGTTTAGAAAAGATTGTGAAAAGAGGATTTAAAAGGCCTGCAAGAGATGATTTAACAACACAACTGCTTTTAAAAATGCATTTCCTGCAGAAAATCAAAGAGAAAGAAGGAGACTTCCAAATATGAATTCAAATATATCTAAACATACAAACGAGAATTATGTTTCAATGGCCCAGCTTAAATGGGTAATCTAAAAATGAAATTAATTTGGAGAAGTCTAATTATATTGTTTAACTAACAATTTAGTATAGGAAATAAGAAAATTGAGCATAGAATAGGCTGCACTAGAGGTAGTTTTGCACAACACCACTAGATGCTACAAAACCAAAACATTAACCTAAAAACTCAAGTCATGTTCTTAAATAGCCTTGTCAGATCAAGATTTTCATATGAATGTCATGCATGGTGATACAAGCTTTCAGAAATATCTAAACTGTCAGCACTCTACAGCCACTTTTTCAGATCAATGGTTATGGGTGGCTTTGAGTGAATGAAGCCTACAGGTCTTAAGGAAAACCATCTTTCTTCAAGCCAAATGGACTAGCACTACAAAATCATGTACCAAATAAAAGAAAATACATTACTTGAAGACTTTCAATAGCAGCAACTACTAAAATGGATAGCATATGTAACTCAAGAGAAAATAACATAATCAAGATGCCGGCATTCTACATGTTAGGAAGGAAACCTCCATCAATACTGGGAGGAGCAATATCAATAACTGAACTTGAGAAAGCTATTTTCCTCAAAAGTTGTTACAACAGAAATATTTTATAAATTTCAACCAAAAGTAACACTAGCTTCTTGGTTGACAAATGCCAAATGTTTCCTCATAAAGAAACAGTTAATATTACCATTTCAGATGGAATAGATACTACACTTTGATCTTAGCCAGCAAGTGAAGAAAATCCTAACTTTAGTAGCACTGGCTGTTTGATGAATGAATGCAAAATGTTACCAAGGAAATGGTTAATATTAACATTATCATCAATGATATAAAAGAGAAACTTATTACTTCATATATAAATCACTCTAGTGATACAAGGTATAATATCTATCTGCATTTGAAAAGATGGTCAATCGAAACAAAGAGTAGCACTGTCAAAAAAAAAAGAAATGCTTACCTACAAGCATCAGTCCAATTACAATGTCAAGCTGTGTTGAAGAATTGTGACAGTAGAGAAAGGAAAAGTAAGCTTTAATGATAAAAAAAAATCTTGTCATGACAACATTTTGCCAGATATCATTAAAGAATCAACAGATTTGATTCTGTTCCAAGTAATGACTTAGACAAATAGGTAAAGAAACGGGGTGGGGTGGGGTGCTGAGAAAAATCTTATATAATTCAACCATGGACAGGTTAGAGCAGAATCATTAATAATGTAATAGATTCATTGAAATGAAATGGCCTTTAATTCTTATCTTATGTATTTTAAAAATTCTTTTAAGTATCACTTCCTAAATAAAAATTGGTACTATCTAGTAAAACTTATATTGATAAAAATAAAAATCTCAATTTGCTGAGTAAAAAATTACCCACTAAAATATAGTGAAAATACTTTTAAAAAGGATATTGAAGTGTCTAGATTTTTTAAGAGCCAATGATGATTCAATCATGTTTTAGCCAAACTAAAGAAAAAAGAAAAGAAAAGAAAAAGAAAAGAAAAAGAAAAAGAAAAAGAAAAAGAAAAAAGCCAGCATGAAATAAAACAAATTAAAAAAATACTTGACATTCATTGAGACTAGAGAAATTATTAAAAATAATTTAATGTTTAAAAAAAAAAAGAGAAGGGGGGCAAGAAGAGGAAAGGGAGAGGGGCAGAGAAAAGTGATCACAATTATAAAATGAAACCTTTTTTTAGAATAATTTGATTTAAAACTATGTATTATAGCAAAAATTAAATAAGGCATCAAACAAAAATAGTTTTAAATTGGTTGTTAGAAGTTAAATTTCTTTTTGTATTTTTTTAATGAGACTTATCTTAATCTTTGCTATTAGAAGGAGAAGTGTTGAGTTCTTGGCCTGACCAAGAATGGCTTAATAATAATAATAATGATAATAAAGAATTATGTAAATGTTTTTGTAAGATTTTGGCAAGTGAATCAATGTTTTAACAGAAAATAAATTCTAAAAGTTTAAAACATTGTCAGTATGTTTCAAAAAGTAATTGCTCTTATGTCCTTTATTTATGGGATTTGCCCCTCCCCATTTGCTCAAACTTGTTCAGTAGGTTATACACTGCTGTCCTCTGAGTGTTGAATTTTCCAAGTCTTTTAGCCTTGTTGTGTCCCAAAATTTGATTTTTCAGTTCCTATACTCCTTAAAACTCATTTTTCACATGCTCTGTCCATGATACTCTTAATATCATATTTGCTTCAAGTTTTTTCTTCATATGTGATACATTTGCATTCACTGCCATCATCTTTGCATCTAATGTTATTTTTGAATTCCTTAGTCCCTTACTCAGTTTTACTATTCCTATACACCTTAGAATTATTATTTTACCTAAATAGTTGAATTATTAACATACTATTATTGGTAAAAGATTTTTACAAAGTAAATTAAAAAATAAGATTATGCATAGATCAGTACTTCTACCTTGTGTAGTATCTATGCATTCTGCTTAAGAGAAGAGTGTCACACCTCAACACTACCTAGGATCAGTGTAGTTTCTGCATATTTTAGTATTTGCAAATTTTACTGTGCTGCTCAAGCAACAAAATACTGAAGTAGTTGATAGGTCGCTTGCTGGCATACTTCCAGGTGAGGCATTTGAATCAGGACAATATTCACATGTATCTGCTTAAGTATAACAAATTATGGTCAGAGAAACAAAGAAAAAGATAGACAGTCATATCATTCATTATTATTTCCAGTAGTGAATAAAAAAACAGACACACTGCAAAGTGACAAGAAAAGAAGAAATTTATAGGTCAACAACTTTGAAATTCTGCAATTATTAAACAGCGTTTGAAAATTACTTTCCCATCATTAAATATTATAGATATGATTGCAGAAGCATCCCTACAGTCTAATTTGCAAGTGTTACTTGTAAGGAAAAAAGAAAAAAAAAAAGCAAGAGTGAGAGAGATCAGAAAAAAACAAGCAAAGAGACTTTAAATTATTGCATCTTAAGAATATGACAGCTGGCAATGAGATTCTTAACTAATATCATATTTAAATCTACTTATTTTAAACATTAGTTAAATTCACTACATTTCTCTGGTAGAAAGACTTAATCACTTGATGACCCAAATCTAAAAAAAAAAAAAAAAAAAAAAATTCTTTAAAATTTTGTTTACAAGCTTTAGAAATGTGGAAAAATAAAAATGGAAGAATATCTAAAGACATTCCTGACTAACAATTCATTTACACAACTAAAGGAATAAGCTGTCATATGAATTTAAAGTTGTTCTTTTAATAATAAAATGGTAATTTAAATTTTTTCCTTAAAAACATTTGAACACAGTATTTTATTCCAAGATTTGTTTTCTCACCTGGTAAGAAAAAAATGTACAAAGATTAAGGCTATTCTGATTAACACAGTTTTCACTAAAAATTTGTTTTATGTCATGTTCAAATATTCTATCGACACTCAATCTCTTTTGATAAACACAAAATTTTAGTCTTTTAATGAAATGCTCCGATTTTATTGAGCTTACAGTATATTCAAACATTTTGAGGACAGAATTGCAATAAAGACTTTCAAAATGACTGCAACGAGTTCCTCTCTTAGACAAGAATTTCCAAGTCCTTTCATTTAAAAATATATCAGATCAATTTTAAATTACTATGAATAAACTGGCTTCTTTTAATAAAGACATTTTCAAATGTCTTAAGAGTTCTGTTTACCATCAACAAAAGCAAAAGGTTATAAATTACTAAAAAGAATTTTCCATTTTGATTAAAGAAATTAAGTATTAGGAAACATGGATTTTCTAGAACTTTAAAAATACAAATCAGATAAATATCTATTTCAATATCTTGCCAAATTCAGATCCTTAAAGTAATTCTGATTCCAGATAAAGTTGTAATTAAAAGGATAGTAGCACAAAAACATTTGATTTTTTTTTTTATATCTGGCAGTATATCCACAAGTTCATCATCAAAATGATTTTCAGAAAAGTTTTGTTTCAAATGCAACCATTCAGCAAATATTTCCCATCAATATTTCCAAAATTGTTCACATAAAACTTTCTTCTTGGCATAGGCAAACATTGTTTGATTATAGGTTGTTTTTTCTTTTTCTTTTATTAACTTTTCTTTCAAGAAGCAAATCACACTTTCTCCAATTTTTCTTTCATCATTTTCTACAATTCAATTTTCCACCGTAATTCTCAAATCATATTTTTTTTTCTGAATCTTTCCTCCTCCATTTGTATTCACTTGTAACCTATTTTTCTGTTTCTCTAAATTTATCTCCATAGAGAGACAAGCAGCCATCATTTGGATGTTTCCCTTTATGGGCTCCGCAGCTCGGAATTTGTGTTTCAAATGTTCTATCATACATTATGCTATAAACTCAAAAGATACATTTTATATTTCCTTATGATTTTAATTTTATTCTTTATCTTGACAATAAAATATAAAGTTTCTACGTCTCTAATTTCTTTTTATATTTATATGAAATTCCACAGGACAACACAATTAGAAAATGGTGTTTGTCTTTATACAGAAACATTTCTGTATAGATGTCAATGAATGCATCTCTCAAGGTCCACTTGTTCAAAAAGTACACAACTCATGTGAGAAAATTTTCAGACAATTAGAAGTCAGGATTGTTGACAACTACAATCTTACCAACATATGCAGATAACACAGTTTTGATAGACACAGAAAGGAAACTACAAGAACTCTAATACACAAAAGCAAGAAGAAAGGACTAAACATCAATTACAAGAAGATAGAATATATGGTTGTTAGTAAAAGGAACAGACCAACATGGAAATTACAAATTGGAGATACCAAAGTCAAACAGCTACAAGAATTTAAATTTAAATATCAGGAAAGTGTTTTAATAGAGGACAAAAAGTGCAACACTGAAATCCAAAGGTACAGTGGGATAGTGAAAAATACATTTCAAAAGCTAAGCAATGAATTAAGAAATAGAAAAGAATTTGTTAGGAACAAAGAAAAGAGTACTGAACTGTTATGTAATATCAGACCTCCTATATGAGAGTGAATGATGAACGATCTCCTCACAGATGAAGAAACTTGAAGCAACAGAAATGTGATTCTACAGAGGGATGCTGAGAATACCATGAACTGAACATGTGAGCAATGATAAAGTTTCAGAGAAAATGGAAGCCAAAACAACAAAACTTATACTTAACATCAGAGAGAGAGAGAGAGAGAGTTGAAATTTCTAGTGCACAGAAAAAGGGCTTGGAAAATTTGATACTCACAAGACAGATTGAAGTCAAGAGGGATAGAGGAAAACAACACACAACCTACCTAGTGAGCTTGAGTAAATGGATGGTGAAGCAAGGTTTAGGAGAAATAACAAAAAGATCAAATTTATTAAGAACTACAAAGGACAGGAAATTGTGGAGAGCCATGATCATCAAAGCTTGAAAGGATATGGCACATAGAAGGATGTAACCAGAAACCACACATATCAATATCATATAATTGTGCTTGTTCCTCCCTTAGTAAGTAAGTTAGCAAGTGTGTTACACCCTGACATTACCTCAGATAAATAATGTATCACCCCATTTTGATTATGAGGAATGATGATGCTCTTAAATTCTTTTCTCCTAAACCTTGTTCCACCATCCATTTACCCAAGCTTGCTAGGTAGGTTATGCGTTGCTTTCCAATCTGAGTTGCAAATTTCCCATTTTCTTTGTTTCTAATGAAAATTTTCCCCTATTTCTTAATATTTTATTTAGCTTTAGGAAGGCATCTTTCACTATTCGAAATTCAATTTTTTTTTTATAAGTAACTATACATAAGGAAATTGAACAAAACTAACATTTCTAAAAATATTTTCTAATACATTCGTACATATACCTTTAAGATATCTGTCTGGTTATAAAAATATGATATACATTAACATAATCCTTTTTCAGAAAATGTCTTTATTTAGATACAGTTGTTATGAGTTCCTATACAACAATACTGTCAGGAAGACTTAAAGCATCTTCAGGAATTTTATACAACAAAAATATTTTTCTCACTAGCATTCAGTATCTTGTTCAACAAAATTACAGTAGATGGTAAAGATCATCTTTATTTCATTTTGTAAATGTTTGTCTAAGTGTATGGCATATATATATATATATATATATATATATATATATATATATATATATATATATATATATATATATTATTAGATTCACTAAAATGTTTATTGATGCAACAAGAAAAAAAATTTCTTTCCAACAATTTGACTCAGACATCATAAAACCTGAAAGGTTTATTTTCTCTTAATCCCTTTTTAAACAAAGCTTAATTCTGATGATATTGCCAAGCTTTTGTCACATGTCAGCAATCCATGAAGTCCATATTTAAAATTAATTCAAATATGTTTAAACTATTAAAATTAAAGAATGGATGGGTAAATTTTTATTGCCTTTATCTTAAATATTAAGAGATTATTGATTTTTATTTTAAATACTGTCCAATTCTGATCCACTAATCGGCACAGAGAACCAATTAAAAGTTAAATAAAAGAAAAAAATTCAATTAAAAGTTAAAATATTATTAGCTTTGTCTATAAATGAATTCCATGTTCAACAGAAAGAGGAGGGGTCAAAATTTAAGCCAAAATATTCTCACAAGTGTGGGTATTTTAAACTTCTTTTTGGTCTGTAGTTAAATTTAGATTTCTATTTTTGAGGTAGCTAATACTTTAGTAACATAAAGTCAATGATTTCAATTAAAATGAAAGCAAGCTTTGGACTTAGGCAAAAGTTCAAGTAGAAACAAGAACAAATGTAACTAAATTCCAGAGTCAGTTGTAAAACAAACCTTATCAAAAAAAGGTAAATAAATATCCAGTCATTTCATGATCAGCTATCATTGAATTTTCCTGAAAATTTTGTCAAGCCTTTTGAGTGAGAAAAAGACTAGGACAGATTTGAAAGAAAACTCAAACTTTATGCTTGTCCTAAGATGATAGATTCTAACAAAATGTTTGATTCTGCATCACACAATCACAAAAGTTCCATGCAATAAAAATAAGTACTGCCCATAGATTCACAATACTGAAGATTTAAAATGAATTTTTAAAAATAAAAAAAAAAATCTTTCTTGAAGATTTTATTTAAGTTTTAATTTCAAGCTAATAGATTAAATTTAATATTTCTAATAATTAAAATACTTTGCTGTATTTCAAAACTAATTTAAATTGACTGAAAGGAGTTTTTGTTTTGAAATTGCTGATTTTAGCACCATTTTTAGCCATCTTTCATCAGAAAATCATTCTCTTTATTAAAAAAATCTTCCAAAAATATACTTTTCTGAAAATTTAGTAATATTAGCCGATTTAAAATAAATATTACTTACTTTAAATTTAAAATATCACAGAAATGCATGTTTTAGCATGGCAGTAGCCATTTATTTAATGTGATGACATGCTAACAGCTTGAATAAAAGATAGAAGTTTATCTAATGTTTTTTTCTGCAGTAGATATATCTGTAAAAAATAATTAAGGAATATAAAGTCATCTTTTTTTTCTTTTTTTTTTTAAAGTATTTTTTGAATACTTAGTAATTTTAAAAATTTAGGAAAATATTCTCCTAAAATATGTTTTATTGAATTTTAGATACTTTGGTTTTAAATGTACTATAGTTATTGGTTTTATTTTTTGATAATATTGTGTATGGACATCAGTATCTACAAAAATTGGCATGTTTATACACATAGAAAAAAAATTAAAAATTCTTTTTAAAAATATTGGAAGGGGGGGATAATGAATTGTACTAAGCTTTTTGATTAGCAAATATAGTTTTCACTTAATAATAATATCACTTAACCATTACAAATTAATACAGAATTTTAAGATTTAAGACTTTAATAAAAATTAAAAATGTTTTTCTTAAGACAATAGGGTCCTTAATATATCTTATTCATAAAAACAATTAAAAACTTTTCTAATTAAATAATGTTTTAGTTTTAGAAAAAGAAATTGATGACTTAAATTCTCCAAGGAGTTCTACTTTTAACTAATATACATGTAATTAAGCATTACAAATTTAATTTCTCAAAATTAAATACATCTGTGTGTATTAGTGTGTGTGTGCAGGGGGATGGGTTAACAGATGTAAAGAAAAACATTTTCTAATAATTAATTTGTGAATAAGTCCTAAGTTTCATAAAAATCTGATAATTATTTAAGTTTTACAAGAATGTCCAAATCAATGCGTTTTTCACCACAAAATAGATACTAAAATTTGCTATACTAATCTTTGGCCCACCCAATGATGCAAGAAAAACAAGATTTTTTAACCAAAATTTTGAATATTCTAAAATAGGATTAAAAAATATGATTAAAACATCAAAAAATCCTTTCGTCCTTCCTCTTAATAATAACAAAGATTTTGATGATAAAACTGGTTTTTTTTTTATCAAGCTTGGGTCATTTTTTCATCATGGTAGCTCTTCTTTTTTAGCAAATTAGTGGCAGTATCTAAATAAAAATATTCAGTTTGATGAACTGAGTGAAAAAGCAAGAAATCAAAATGGTTAGAAGATATTTAAAATCACTCGAGTTAAAAAAAAACAAAAAAAAAAACTAGTTATATGAATGGACAAAGTGAGAGGTATGTACACAGACATTATAAAGATTAAAAGGTCAGCACAAGATCTACTGCTTAGGTGTGCAGTGAATGGTCAAGGAAATATTAAGTGTTTAAAATTGTTATGGGTCTGGTTGCTATAATCTTAATGGGCTGTTAAAATTTAACTCTTATCTGAAGTGCAACACGTCTTTAAACCACCACTGAGTCAAATTATACAAATTTGTTTATCTTATATAGTTAATTTTCTTTTTTTTTTTTTGACGCATTTTAGAAATTTAAATACAACTGCAATATTCCTATGGAACAAAATCCTGAAGTACAAAAGCCAAAATCTAGCAGATTTGATGGCCTGGCATTTGGTTGTTCTCACCAAACCTTAATTTTTATGGTTGATGCAATTCATGCTTACAACCATATAACAGTGAAACCTTGTTTACCATCTGATCACCAAACTTAAGCAATGTTGAACCTGGTGAGTACTCTGATGGGTGACTACTAGGGAATACCAGATGCTGTAAGCTACACAACAGTTCTAGCAAGCTGGCAATGGATACAATCTCACTATTTATACTAACAAAAGACCTCAATATGTGGTGGTGCTCCTGGACTAACAGAGAATTAACTCTGTTGTATGAAGACTGCGCAGTTTTAAAATAGAGGACACCAGCCCATGTAAATATTTGAAAAGAGATACTGAAAAGTTAAGAACTACTGGCTTTGACATTACTTATATGAAAGTTTTCATTGGAAATTTTAAAATGTAAACAATATATACCGAGAAAGAATAATGTTTAACATGGTTGAAAGAAAGTAAAACTTTTTTATTGAACAAAATAATCTAAAGAAATAGTCATTCTCATTGTTTTGGTTCCTTTTGTGGGAATGGTTTTGATTATATTCTACCAACCTTTCCTTTCTTCAAGGCAATGTTACTTCTATTTGTTTTTTCGGCTATTGCCTGATAATGATTCAAGACAATGCCTTGCTAGGAATATACAATAGGCAGCAAGAGATGGATTTACCATTTGTCCACAAAAACTAATTCCCATCATTCAGAGAGAGAGAGAGAGAAAGAGAGAAAAAATAGAGTAGTTTCAATTAGTTTTAATGATTGGCTGGAAAGAAAAGGCAAGAAAATATTGAGTGCCCAATTACTAGTATCAGCAGATCCATTAGGAAACAATTTTAGAAAATAAAGTTTATTAAAAAAAAAAAAAAAATTTTATAAGCTTAATTTCTGATAAAAAAAAAAAAAAGCTTTTTCTTAAAACAAAAAACTTTGTGTATTTCCATTGAAACAGACAAATGTATACATGCTTGCTAATTCCAACTTCCTATTACTAAATGGTGTGTCAAATCAAATTGTTTTTACCCAGAGAATTTGGAAGTAACACTCTTCTGAAAAGGCTGTTCTTTTATCATTTGAAAAAATACTTATGAACAGCTGTCAAAGGTCTTCTCTTGTTACCCTCAGGCTACATCTCAAAGATGTAAAAGTGAAATGATAAAGTTTATATAAAAGGTTAGTTCATAAGCTCACATTTGACCTAAAATTTACAACTCAAAAGTAAGGGCATTAGTACTTCTTGTTTCCACAAAACTTGGATATTTGCTGATCAAAATGCAGTAAATTCTACTGTTGGAAAGCATTTTTGTTTTTATCTTCAATAAGGTTTCAGAATTCTTAATTTGAAAAATCCCATGACTCATGGTTAGGTCCTCTTATTTAAAGATTATTTTTTCTGAAAATTTCCTTAATCTAGGAGGCAATGTTAATATGTCTATTTCTGAGATGAGGTATTGTAATTATTTACATTGTTCGAGCTGTTGTCTTCATCTTTATTGCCATATTCAGGACATTCCGGCCGTTGTACACACTGCCTTCTTCAAGTGATTGGAATTTCAAACTGAACCCTTTATTTCGTCCACCAGGATAGATTGGTCTAGTTCCATACCACTTCCAGATGTCTCAGTTATCTCCCTTTAACTCAACTATCCAAGTTTTTTTGTTCACCACTGCAGTAGCCAGGTATTGAATTCACAACTCTTTGGGTTAAGTCACTGGATCCAACCAACGCTTTTATCTCCTGAGCCATGTAATCTTGATAAAGGGTTCAGTTCGGAATTCCAGTCGTCTGAAACATTGTGAATATGGTAATAAAAATGAAGACAACAGTCCAAACAATGTAAGCAATCTTAATAATTATTAATTATTAACATAAATTAAAATATTAAATTTAAAATCCAGCAAGGGTATTTTTTAAATAAAAAAAAAAAAAATTGACATTTAAAATTTTTTCTTCAAACTGTATATAATAAAAATGAATCAGTTGCAGTTCATCAGGGAAAATTAGAAAAAACTTTTACAGATAACAATTATACGTTCTAAGCTATCACATTTCTAAGAAATTGAAACATTTAAAATAAATAAAAATTCATGAAGTTTTTATGGTTACATTAACTCTTAGGGCTTATTTTTGTTTTTTTTTCCTATAAACTGTGTGTGGGGGGAGGTATCAGGCTGTACCTATATCAAGTCATGGGGCTCACCTGATGCCAAAGAAGGCCGGCCTTGAAGGAGTAAATGATACCAAATGCTCTAATAGTTAGATAGCGCTAGAGAAAGAAGTGGGATCCCATCCAGAGTTTGTTCATGAATTCCATTCACCATGCCATTAACAATCTGAACTGCCTCTATTCCTTAATTTGGCATACTATATTCTAATTAAAATGTATTTGTAAAATTTATAAATGTCGACTTCTTTTAAGAGATGCAGAAATACATAAATCCTAAATAACATAATTTTGGTTAATTTTTATTAATAAAAAAAAAAAATAAATAAATAAATAAATAATAAGAGAAAAGAAAAATCAAGATAATAAATTATCAGAAATACAAGTTGTTTTAATTGAAGAGAATGTAAGTTCTATAAGACAAAACAAAGAATTAAAATGTCCAGCAGAAAGAAAATTATTAAATTAAACTTTCTGGAGATTTATCTTTCACCATTAACTCATATCGTCCTGATATCACCTTAAACTGAAACTTATTTCATAAATCTAAATCAGTGGTTCTCAAACAAACATTTTTTTTACCTATGGACCACTTTTACTCTATATTTTTTTTTTTTTTTTTGGTGAACCCTCGCCTAACCATTTGAGAGAAAAAGAAAAAAAAAACAAAACAAAAGCAATCTTATTTTTTTTTACTAGTAGATAAAGATAAGTTTAGGAATTGTAAATGTTTTGAAGTAAAATTAATTTAATGAAAACCAACTTGTATTTAATGACTAAATTCTATGCACCATTTATGTACATTAATAAAATAACTCATAAACCATTTTAAAATAGGTGAGTAATTAATAAATTAAAAAAAAAAGCACAGGTTTATTCAATGAGATACCTGTGGTTGATGCTGCATTGAAAGTTTTTTTTTTTTTTATACATTCGGCCCCATCGATGTCAATGATAGTTGAAGATCACCCCTTTCCACAATGTTGAGTCTATTACGGGCTTTTGATAGTAAGTGAGACACAAGTAAAACCCAATTCAACAAGGTAAGATGAGGAAAAGCAATAATGTAGATCTGTGCATTTTCCCCAGAGTAGTGGATATATTTTAGCAGTGTCATTTGTTTTCCATGTATTATGCTTCCTATCTTTGAATTTTGCTTGCAATATTTCATCATTCTGCAATTCAATGATGTTTTCTGCTAGTTTTAGAGCTGTTTTTCTATTTTTAGTATTTTAATATGACAGATTACTGTAGAAATTTCAATTTTCAGTTGTAACAACCTTTACAAAGTGAAATTGCTCTATGGAACACTTACCATGGGCCCCCTATTTGATACTTTTTTGTGTAGACCCCAGTAATATTACATGGACTGCCATGGCGCATATTGAGAACCACTGCTCTAAACTGCGATTTTGGAAAGTGAAAATTTCACTGTAATGCATTTGAAAATTTTTAAGTTTTCATCTGAAACCAAGAAAATGTGAACTTTTAGCAAAATGACCAAAATTTATGGTAAAAGGAGGTATCAGTTAAAACTGACACTAGGAGAATATAGTTAAAGAAGGCAAGTATATTATTTTCTTTAGACCAATTCTATTACAAAGAGCGACAAGTGTCTCACCCAGGTGTAGTAATGAACAAGTTGAGTTTGCAATCCATCTCTACTGAAAATTTTGACCTTTACTGAGTAACCGCACACTTGTAGCCTCATGTCAAACTATGCTATGCTGAGTAAATACCTATATTAGAAAGTTACATTATCTGTAGAATATCAAAGATACTAAACTGAAAAAAAAAAAAAAAAAAACATGATCTTCCTAATGACTTAAATATAAAAAATATGTTCATGTCAAGCTAAATATTCATTCTCAATATTACTTTATGGAAATTCCTTCACCACAAGCAAGGTCATCAACAATCAATCATTCTTCAGAACATTATACATATTCTATGAATAAAACTTGCATTAATCCCTGACCACTGACATTCCCTTTTTGCACAAATCCTAGGTAATTCTAAAATTCAATGTTTTATTAAAAAAATTGTTTAATACCAAAAATATTTAGCTTCTTAGTGTAGCAGTAAGGCCAGTGGACAACAATAAGAAATGCCAAAAACTTGCCTATGCATATCAGGCTTAAATGCAGTGTTAAAACACAATTGGAATTATTGTTTCATTTTCTTCCTCTACTGCCAGAATTTGTCATGGATGAAAGTTTTGATATATTTGCTAAAACAAAAAACTGCCTATAAGAGACAAAATAAAATAAACTGATTTATGAAGGAGACAACTGGATAAACAGACTCAACTGCACGAAAATAAATCATGATATACATATACATTAAACTTTTGCAGTATGGTGGATTAATATTTTGATTAGGGCGGAGAAAATTAAATCAGACACGGTTAATCATGTATGGAGGAAAAAGGGCAGTCATCAAAAACCTGGGGAATAAAGTATAAATTCTAGACAAAGAAGACTGAAGTGCCAGACATATGAAAGAATCAGGGTATAATCTAAGCATTTAAAATGATTCAGACGTCTGAAAGAATCGGTTATGTTAGGCTAGGAGAACCTCCTTAGTAGACCTAGCATAGAAATGCTATAGTATATTAATAAGGAAAGGACAGCAAGGCTTCAACCACAGCAGCCACAGTAGAAAAAGAGAAACGTTGGTGTGTGTAGACAAGCAGCAGTAGCACATCAGCAAGCAGGTTAGCTTTAAGGCTTCAAGTTCTCCATTCAGGATTGTCTTTGTGGATTAAAGTGTTGCTTCATGAATTTAGTGACATAAAGAAGTCTTAAAGAAAATGACAATTCTTTGAAGAACTCTTTTACTCAAAACCTTGAAAGACAGTTGAAATTCCTTGGACACATCATGAGAAAGGAGGGCAATGGGGCATATTGAGGTCAAGAGAGATAAGCTTGTGTGAATGGACGATGGAATAGAGAGCAGGGGCTTTAGTAAAGGGAGAAAAAAAATGAGGCCCACAAGAGAGAAAGTTGTGAAGAACTATGATTGCCTATGTCCTAAAAGGACATAGTACAAAAAAAAAACAAGTTGAGCAGTATTAAAATAAGAACTAGGTGAGATATCCCTAGACATAGTCAGCAGAACTTGAATAATCCACTCCTCTAGACTAAAGTATTCAGTTCAAAATTCCCTGAAGGTTGCCCAGATCAACATGCACCTGATGAAGGCTGGAGAGCACAACAGCGGAAACATTGTGATACCAACAAAAATGAGGACAATAGGATAACTCTTCATCTCAGAAATTCAGGCAGAAATAATATTCTGATAGAATTAACTGTCTACCATGTTACAAAGATGTTCAAAGCTGAACAGCATAAAGTGACAAACATCATGTATTGAAAAACTAGATTCTTGACATTACTATTTCTTACACATTTAGAAACAGCATCTTTCCAAAAGATTTTTGAATATTCATCCCGGGCTGTGGTTCCAAAACTTTTTCTCTGGGTCACATTTTCAGTATAAAAATGTGCTTGTGCCTCGCCAAATTTTAAGTGATAAAAAGTACATATAAAATAAAAAACAGAGAGAGGGTTAAAGGAAGATAACTGCTGATATGAGGTCAGAACTTTATCATTGATAAATCTCTCCAATTTGCAGACCCTAGTTACTATATTCTTAATACTTGATATAATGCAAAAATATCACAATGATAAAATCGGTCAATAATTATTTATAACTACACTGGGACTTATGCATGCAATTACAAGTAACCCATAATATTTTAAATTTTGAAATCATATTTAATTTTTTTGCATATGAATTTTTTAAAACTGTTTCTAAATCATTGATTGTCTTTCAGTCATTCTGCCTCACCTACTACCCTTTTCTGTTGCACTTATGAGGCACGCCACACCGTTTGGGAACCATTGATCTAGGAGAATGATGGGGATGAAAGATGCCAGATTGAGTTTAAGATTTTACAGAAGCTGATCTGTAAAAGTATTCATCACATTTCCAGTGATTTACCGAAGGTTTGCAGGAAATGTTTTTGGCAACCTTCATACAAAAAAAAAAAAAACAGTTTCAAAAGCATGGTTTTCCCTCGATTGCACTATTATTTTCACTTCCTTCACTCTTTAGCAATGTTGTTTTAAAAAGCAATGATTAGAATTTTAATAAAACCTAAATATGAAAGTGAGTATACATTTTATTTATTCTTGAGAAAACAAAAATATTAATATTTATTATATTGTTTATTAGAATGGTTGGCAGAATATTGGCTAATTGCCAAGTGATTCAAACTTTATAAAATAATAAGGATTTCATGATAGTTCGTTGACATATTTTTATAATTTAGTAAATTTATGAATAAAAAATTGATAAATATTTATGAATGTCTTTCATCAGAATCAAATCTTATCTTAAATTTTAAAATTTTGAAACATCAATAATATTTTTGCTCTGGTATATAAATACTTGTTACAAAATAAAATCTTTGCATTTGCCTTGACAGAGTCCCTCAGAAGATGAAACACATCAGCTAACATAATTTTTCCTTTTGTCTTTATTCATATTATCCTTTTACAGATACAATTATTTGGCTGCTTGGAAAGTCATTTCAGAGAATTGCTGCACATTTTGGATGTGATACATAAATAGTGCTTCCATGTTGTAAACAGTGGTCACAGGAACATTTCTACACTTAGAGACCAGGTTCTGGACAGCCACACAGTATGGATGCTCACTAAGATGTGCACATTGTAAGAATAGTAGTGACAAAATACATGGTGTCTACAGCACAGACATATCTCCAAATGTGTTTTTTTAATTCAACCAACAAAGTCTGTCTGTTTAATTTTTCTTTGACATTTTTCCAATTTCCAAATGAGATAGTGTATATTGAGATTAAAATTATGATTTGTCCAAAATTCATGTTATTTTCATACTTTGATCAAGTAGTTTTGATTATCTCAGTCATTATCAAAGACTGAGTGTTATCAGTATAGAAGACAATACTTTCTGAGTAAATTTTAACATTGTTAGATCATTGTAATTGGGATCAGTTTAAAATATGTAATAGTTTTAATGGAAAAGTGTGTATCTAATATTTATATATAGTTTTTTTTATACACACTTCAATATATGATAAAAAGCAAATTTCACATAGTAACCAGTTCTGAGGAAGAAGCTTTGTGGAACAAACTCTAAAGAGAATACTTCCCTGACAACTACAATCTTGGTCTCTAAGGTCATGGTCAACTAATATCTATCCTACTTGTCCTCATAATACACTTACCCCACCTCCCCTTAAAATTCAGTCAGTAAACTAATTTGAGTGGCCCTTGCACCTTGTACAATCTAATAGAAAAAAAAATAAAAATAATAATGGCTCCTAGAATTTTGCAGTGAGTCCTGTATAATATTTTCATATTATCTACTAAAGTTTGTCTTAGGTTAATAGTATTTTGGTCATTTGTGATGTGATGAACAATGTGCATGAATTAAACTAAATTTTGACAAGTGACAAGTTAACCTATCAGAGTGTGGTGTATGTGTGGCCAATATAAGAATTTAATATTTGTTGATTATTATTATTGAAGATACAATCCCCCAAAGGACATGAGAATTTATAAACAATATTATTTTTACATAGGGTGGATTTTGGGCTCCTGAATTAGTGGTAATTATAGAAAAGGTTTTCAATTTTTTTTTAATAATAAATGATAAATCTAAGGCACTTGTTAGGATTGTTAACAGTTATATACCAGCAAATTATATTCCAATTCCAGCAATCTAAAACATCTAGATTTGGTCAGAAGATATTGTCTTCAATACTGAAAACATCCAATTTTTGATAATGATTGAGATAGTTCTTGGACAAAGCAAGAAAATAAATATGAACTGGTCTGAATTTAACAAAATTTGTTTGGATTAATTCTTGCTGCCTAAATACATATACAACAGTTATACTTTCTGAATACTCTTCTGAAAGGGTGACAGTTTATTTAGACATCTGCCTAGGAGAATCCAACAGAAAATCTAAAACTCTAAGACATTTGTATCATCATCCTGCCTCATTGGGCTATGATATATGAAACCATTTTAAAGAGTAGGTTTTATGTTAGCACTAGATTAAGAACTCATACAGGCCCTAAGGCTATTTCACAGGGTCTTATAGTGAATAAAGAAATTGGCTGCACTAGGCGAAGCAAGATGCTACTAAACCAAAATATCAATTTAAGAACTCAATTGATGTTCTTAAATAACCTTGTCAAATTTAGACTCATGAACGGGCATCCAATTCATCCAGAAATATCTAAACTATCAGATATATATAATGGTTTTCTCAGACCAATGATTAAAAATGGCTTCAAGAGAATGAATACTGTAGGTAGTAAACAAGACAATCTTTCATCAGAATCAAATCTTATAGACTGACACTACAGAATCAGAAAGAACATTACCAAATAATAAAAACCACATCACTTGAAAACTTGCAAAAGCAGCAAGTAAAAGTGGACAGCACATAACTAGATAAATAAACAATGATATAATCAAGATGTTGATTTTTCCATACTACCTTAAACAAAAGGTTAGGAAGGAAAACCCTTTAATACTAGAAAGAATGATAACGAGTGAGCTTGAAAAGTCTAATAATCAATACTAGAAAATAAGTTAGTGGATTTAAGAAGCCTTATTTTCCTGAAGGTCTGTTTTAAGGGAAAGATTTCATAAATTTGAATCAAGAATAATGCTAATTGTTTGATCAATGAATGCCAAACATTTCCTGTATGGAAATGGCTCATCTCAAAATTACCATTACCAGCCATTGCACATTTCCTTTCAAACTTGTGGAAAATCCTGTAAACTCTTCATTCATCAAGCCAAACCATGATCATATATATAATATTTGCTTACATTATTTGCATTATTTGGACTGTTATCCTCATCATCATTGCTATATTCACAACGTTTCGGCCATTGTACACTCTAGCCTTATTCAGGTGATCAGAATTTCAAACTGAAATTTTGTCCACTGGGGCAGATTGGAATAATGTAAATAATGTAACTAATCATACCTCATCTCAGAGATATAGACAGATATAACCCTTGGTATTAAAAAAAAAAAAAAAAAAGTGTTTGATTTAAAAAAAAAAAAAAAAAAAAAAAATTTTTTATTATTTTTTTTTAATCCCTGGTTTTCACATGAAATACAAGACTTACTGACTAAATGATGCTAAGTATTCAAATTTCATTTAAATACTTAGAGAAAGGAAAACAATATTGAAAGGAATATGGCAAATATAATAAAGAAACATCTGTAAAATAGGCACCTGATTTACCACTCATACGTATTCATCAAATGTACAAGTTATTGCAAATATGCATCATAAAAGAAAAGTAATGCATAATGAGTAAAATGTTTTCAATTATCATTGCTTAAAATAAAGGATTACATTTTATTTTACATTTGTTAATGAAAAAAACAGAAAAGATCATAAAAATCTGATATCAATGATTTCATTAAGAGAAAATGTAGAATTGCTTGTTATCAATTATCTGAATTCAACCAGGAAGACCTCCACTTTTATTTCTGCTTTTTATCACCCAAACCAACTGATCTTCCACAATAAATGCTCAGTTTTAATTCTGAAAGTGATAACATCACTTTCAAACAGAAATGATTTCATGTTTACTTCAGACATAAAAACTATCAAATCCATTACATATTTAAAGAACATTATATGCACATTTGAGAATATTAGGGCTTTTTGTTTTTGTAACATTTTATACTCATAAAAATAATGATAATAAAAATTGTTTACATTAAATAACAATGCAATAGTAAAAAAGAAAAAAAAAAGGGAAATGTTTTATTTTTTTAAGTTGTTAAACCTTTCTGCTAGACACATGTGTGTGAAAAACCGTTTTCTTGGAAATGCATGTTGTGAACCAGAAGAAGCTAGTTCTCTTTCATCTTACGCCAAGGTCATGACAGGATGCTAAAGTTAGTGTTCCATACAATAGACACATATGATGTAGACAGTACACCTCACTCACTAGGTAATTTACCAGCAGAGTCTGTTCAACTTTACTTTCACTATTTACAGACTCTTAAAAATACTCCTTGAAATTTCCTATGCATGAAAGATGTTTCCCAATAGAATAAATATTTCCATTTTTTTGTTTCCCTCTTTTTGTTTGTCTATTTGTCTCAACCAACTCAACACTTACTTTTTGTCCAACAAATGACCCCTGTCATTGGTGCTCAATGTTAGCTGTGTGTTTCTTCACTTTGTATAAATTTTACAAACTCTTACCCTTTCATTAATTCTAGAACATTCAAAAATTTCTTATTAAAAGAAAGGCAAAATTATGTTTACACAAAAACATTTTTCAATCTACTTTAATTTTCAACTTTTGTTAAGTATAGAAAAATAAGTAATGGTAGACATAAAATTATCTGAGCTTCTAATACAAAGCTTTGTGTACAAGAATAAAACAGATTATATTTTTGGTATTTACCAAAGTTAAAGGAGCTATATGAGCAAAGAGAAGCTGAGAAAGCAAGATAGAAAAGTCAGCACTTAGTGAGTTTAAAATGTACAATACAAGTAGTACTGCATTATTGTACATAGATTACTTAGAATTACTGACACACTGGTACTGTATATTTCCAACATATAAGCATTGCAGTTTGTTTACAATAAAATTTATTGACGTGCAACAATAGTCAACAGATCTGCTCATCTTTAAACTGTATGCTGAATTATGAACAGAAACAAATTTTTTTTTTTAGATCATTCAGCAATTCCAGTCAATTATGCTACACTTACTTTCACATAAATACCCTTTAGAATGATATGAATCCAGCTCTTCTAACTATGGATTAAATAATAGTACAGACTTTGATCTTCAGCTTTGGTTGGCAACCAGTCTAAGAGAAGGAAAATTTTGAATTCCTAAACCCGGGTAGATCAAACTTGCTAGCATGAGAACATATGGCCATCTAAGGGATGGGAAACCCCAAACAGAAAAACAATAATTCTTCAGAGTACAGAGGTTGGGCATGGGGCCAATCACCCCAACTCTGCGGAACAATTCAATTACCAAAACCTCACTTAGAAGCCTTGTTTGCCAAGAGACACCAGTCAGATAACCTGTGTATCAATGTATAAAAAATGCCATTTGATATTACTCAGTAACATTGAAAAATTGAGCACGTTAAGAAAATAAGTTTCAGTGAAATTTTCTCAGCATTAAAGAACAGATACCACACTTTCATCCAACAAACACCTACACTGAAATAAACAGGAAGTGAAAAGGTTGCCTTAAAAGTTTGGAAAAGAATCATAAATGAAGAATGCAACAGTCTGGTGATGTCAATGGGTAGCAGGCTTGATGCAGTTATTGCAAGCAACGGTTATACAATCAAATATTAAATGTTATTTACTTTAAGACTATCTGTTCCTTTAATTTTGCATACCTAAATATGGGGTGATCTGACACAAAAGGTGTTATGTCCTAAGCTGCTTAATACATCTAAATGTAAATACCAGGAAATAAAAGCTGAAATTCTGAACTCATCTCATATTCATCTTTTGATCTTAAATCCAAAATGTCTTCAGTGAAGAACAAAAACAAAAGGAATTGGCCTTACCACTCCAATACTTTTGAAAGGGGATTGTATATACTCACAGTTTCAAAAGCCCAGTCATTCTTTGAGAATATCTGTAGAAAGTCATCAAATTCTAATATGAACATAATATATGCTCACAACAGATTCAAATTGAACATGTTTGCTCTGTAGTATGTGATTCATGCCAGGAAATACTAGCGTTCTGAATATAATTAAATGTCCATCAGAAACCGTTGACCTAAGAAGAGTTGATCTGTGGTGACCAATATATCCTGGGTTCACCCTCAGAGATAAAATATCTTTTGTACATGGCATCACCTCAGAATGTCAAAAGAGGGGGTTAACCTGGGAGGTAAACTAAAAGCCACCAAATGCATAACTGAGCCTCAAATAATATCTTTGGGTGCATCAAAATAAACAAGTGAACCCAGCCAAACTTAGGAAATACATATACAAGACGAGATAGCATGGACTTATATGAACACAACATACTAAGAGAGAGAGAGTGAGTGAGAATCATTCAGAAGAAGATGAAGTGTTCTAAGAAAATACCTGAAACTATATATACACTTGATTCAGTTGACATTAATTTGACAGAGTCCAGAAGGGAATAAACAATTATTTTACATGTGAAATATTTAATCTTGTATTCTTATTAGTTATTACTAATATAACAAGAAATTTTTTCACCTTTTATTTACTATCTTTAAGAGAAAATAAAAATGATGCATGAAAATTAATAGAAAATACTGATTAATATTGCAACTTATTAAACTTGAAACATGAATGTGAAAGTAGTGTAATGGATGACAGTGCAGAAAGTGACATTGGTGAGCAAAATTCAAATCCCTAAGTAGTCAGTTGAATTCACATTCACACTGTTGCTGGAAAAGGAATGAATCTGTCTCTTCTCTCCTCAGTTATAGGTTAAATAGCAGAGTAGACTGCATCCTCTAGAATGAAGGAAAACTGAATTCTAAATTGGTGAAAAGGCAACAAGAAAACGCAACCACTCCACTATTTTTCCCAATAATACGTGGCAATTAACAGATAAAGAAATCTATGGAAAGTCATGATTGCTTACACCCCAAAAGGTGTTTGCATTGGAAACAAATATATATATATATATATATATATATATATATATATATATATATATATATACGAGGGTCATTCAATAAATAAGTTGAATTTTTCGGTATAAGGACTTCTAATACAGATAGAAGCTTACTCTTTTTTATTTTTATTTTTTTGTTTTACTTCTTTTTCACATGGATTTAATTTCTTTTGCAGATTAAAAAAAGAACTTTGAGAGTTTTGGCAATTAACAAAGATGGCCGACCAAAAAGCATGCTCCAGGATTGAACAGCGGTCAGTTATCAAGTTTTTGGTTGCTGAAGGGTGCAAACCAGTTGAAATTCATAGGAGAATGTCAACTGTGTATGGTGCCACATGTTTCAGCCAAAAAAATGTCTACAAGTAGGCTAAATTGTTTAAAGAAAGACGGAGCAGTGTTAAGGATGAAGACAGGCCTGGGAGGCCTACAGAAGTGAGGTCTCCTGAGGTGATCGAATCAGTCAATGACCTCATTCAGTCTGACAGAAGGGTGACAGTGGATGACATTGCAAGAACTTTGAGCTTATCTGTTGGGACAAATGCAGGGGTCATCAGTCAGAAGAAGTCATCTTGCATCATGACAACGCAAGGCCTCACACAGCAGCCCAAACTGTGCAGACCATCAACCAGCTGGGTTGGGAACTGCTCCCTCATCCCCCTTACAGTCCAAACCTTGCCACTTCAGACTTTCACCTGTTTGGTCCCTAGAAAGCGTTCACAAGAGGCATGAAGTTTAAAAGTGACGATGAAGTCAAAAGTGTTGTGAGCGACTGGCTGAGACATCAGCCCAAAGATTTTTATGCTGAGGGAATACGGAAACTTGTGCACAGATGGGAAAAGTGTGTGACAGTGCTGGGAGACTACGTTGAAAAATAAACTAAAAAGTAAGCTTCTATCTGTATTAGAAGTCCTTACACCGAAAAATTCACCTTATTTATTGTATGACCCTTGTGTGTGTGTGTATATATATATATATATATATATATGAAATGATATATTAAGTGAATCTATGAAATTACTTCTACATCAATTGCTAAATGCATACAAAACATATGTTGCAAATACAGCATGTGGCAGAAATACCTCCTACATAATAAGATATTAGTGGCAGTGGTTTCTTTGTTTAGCTAATGTCTTACCTTTATGTGGGAAGTATTTCTGCCACACCCTATATAAAATTCAATTTTTTTTTTTTTAAACTATTTGATGACTGGAACTTGATATTTTTCAATAGATTTGCAACAACTTTTCTAATGAACAAACTGTACATCCACTTTGAAATCTAGCTGGAAAATACCCAAAGTTACTGACTTTTAACAGCACCAAATAAATGGTTAGTCTTCCTGTCCAGATAAAATATTGCCATAACTTTGATCAAATGACAGCTTGTGGTAATGGCACTACTACAAGGTTATCTTACAATGGATCAGATTCAAAAGACTGTTGAAGAATCGGGTATTTTCATTCAATGTCAATAATAATAATAAATTCATAACATTTATGAACTCAAAGTAAGTTTTTTCTAATTCAACATATTTCAATTATATTTGGAAACTTTATCATTCACGTGTTAAAAAGCTTCACTAACAACCACACACTGAAATTTGTTTTAAAACTAAAACAAGGTCAGAATAGAATACATCCAAAAAATTTATATATCAATGAAAAGTTTACTAAAATATCATTTCAGGGCTTACGTTATTCCTTTTTGCAATATTAATAACAAAAATCAGTCTGACAGTAATTTCTGTGCAAACAGGAGTTTGAAGGCTAATTTTCAGAAAAAAAAACAAACAAAACAAAAACCTAACGGAACGCCTTAAGTTGTTAATAAGGGGATTTATGAAAATTGGACATGGATTGGTGGATTAGGCGTGAGGGATGTCATTAGTCAAACAGAACAGCTACCTATGTTTTTCAACACAAACACAAGGTCTTCTACTTTCATTGTTATAAGACTTGACTGAACTTAAGAAACTTATTAAGCAAGTAAAAGTAAATGTGTTTAGAAAAAGTTTACCAAGATGGCGCTGTCTCGTGTGACATCACTACTGATAGTTATTTCCCAAATGCCCGTTTCTTCGCTATTATTGTTTTTTAACATTACTGTAATTAGCATTAGCAGTAATTTTTTGTATTAGACTTTTACTGATGATTTTCTTTCAAGTAATCAACATAAGTAACATCAAAGTGGTTAAATGCTAGCATGTCGCTTTTTAAAAACTAGTCTCGAGTTATAGAGGGAGACTTCACAACTGCTGAGAAGTCTCAAAATAATGGATTATTATTGAATATTGATACTTACTAATCTACGAGGCAAAATAAAAAAAATATGATTGTATTGTATTTTTCTGCTATGATCAGTGTCCAAAACATTAACAATTCTCGATTCTATTATTGGTTTCGTTTACAAAAACAAAGACTACACAGACACCGGTACGATCATATGATCCATCAAAGTCCATAGACTTTGAAAAGACATTATTATTTGGTTGACAAGAATCGCAAGAAACCAAATTAGGCAATTCCTGCAACTCTCTTAAGTTTGGAAATTTAAGAATTGCTAGATTTTAGTAGTTGTTTTCCCTCAATTTGTAAATCTGAACAGATACACTCACGCCAGAATGAAAATAAATTCTGCAATAAATGAAAGAAAGAAAAATTGTGATTCAAATAGCTGCAGAAAGAATATATTATTAAAATTTCAACAGATGAGGCAGGAGAAGAAACACAAAAATACAACCGTAAAAACAGTTATATATATATATATATATATATATATATATATATATACACACACATACACACACGAAATGTTTCAGTTGCAGATACACAATATAATTAGTGCAAGGTTAGGGTTGATGCTGTAGTGTAACAAGTATAAAATAAGAAAAAAAAAGTAAAGCAAAAATAAAATCCATATGTACTACATATTTTTGATCACGTAGCAAACAATATTGAATATTCAGACAATCTGGAGAATAGTTTAAAACAGAAACAAAAAAAAAAAAACAGACATGAAAATAAAATCTTGAAATCTATCAAATGTTTGACTCAAGAGAATACATCTTTTTATTTACTCTTAGTCTTTTTATGTCAAACTTTTTATAAATTCATTGCGGTGTGTATTTCATTGGATAATTACACAAACAAAACAAAAATAAATAAGAGAATTTTTTTTAAAAGGCATTCGATTCGAGTATAAGTCGACGTAGCAATATTTTAAGATTTTTTTTATCTCAACTCGTTTTTAATTTTTATTATTTCCCCCGTCAGCAAGTCGGTTTTTAAAAGTCATCACAACAAAGACCAGTGATTTTTTTAAAATCAGGAAACAATTTCTCACCATATTTCGATAAATAAAGTAAACATGATTTTCCATGGTCAATGAAACTCGTCCGAGTTGGAAAATAGCTAATTTTTCTGAATGAAGTGACCTGTTGGAAATTTCAGTTTTACTGAAGCTAAATAAATTATTAAATAGTAGTCGACACATTATTATTATTATTAGCATTTTAGAAACAACACCACGCATCCGTCTCCAAACAAAGTGGGCATTGTTTAGAAATTTATGTAAAGATCAGAGAGACACGTGTACTAAGGTATGTTTTACATTATTATAAGATGAATTGAAGTTATCTATCTGCATATTGTATACAAAATGAAAAGATTTAAGCCAAAAAAGATCTGCCCAAATGTGTAAAAAAAAAAAGGCGTGAACGATTTATAGGGGGAAATAGCATCAGCAAGATCCGATAAAAGCATTTACGTATTCTTACTTCTAAAATAAACAAGAATGTCAGTCACATTTCCTGGATGGAGTAGACAAAAATGATAGAGAGTGTCACATTTAAAATTATTGTCTGACTGAATAATACAGTACTCTTAGTCTTTTACTGCTATTTGTTGAATCTGAAACATTCATACAATATCACATATTATGGGGAAATATTTTAAAATGAAATCATAAGAAAAAAAACTAAGTCCAGCTCCATAATCCTCTCTGCGTAAAGTAAAAAATAAATGTGGCTTTAAAAGTAAACCTTACATCAAATAATATATTTAAAACTAAAAGTCAGAACAAGTATTTTTTTTCCTTTTTAAAATGTTGATACTAGGTTTAAAAACAAATGCTAATATTACTACTGTAGTATTCAAAACAAAATAAATAATTAGTAGGTTGAAATGAATGCAAACACAGAATTGACGTGTAATAATGCATTTCGAAACTGTTTAGTTTACAGTTAAGGGAGAAAAAAACTACTGTAAGAATAACAAAAAAGTCGTTACTGATTCATTTCTCAACTACGGATGGCAAGAAGTGAGACAATAAACGTAACATTAACAATGATTTTTCGCATATCAAATCAAATATCTTAGAATTGACCATATTTAAATGTCAATTAGAACCTAAAATCTAAACAAAAATGAAGTAGGAATTTTTGCAAACGTAGGGGACGAGAAGGTACATTTACGTCAAAAATAGGGAGAAAACTAATCATTTTTAATTTTTATTCTAGAAAGAAATAATAATTTTATTTTTGAGTAATTGCTATCAACATATTTAAAATCTCAAAAACCTATGAAAAAAAACCTAGTCATCGTTTTAAAGACAATAATCCATTTAAATATAATTCCTTTGGGCTTTCATATTAAAAAGGAATTCAATATTTTTCATGCTTTTAATGACTGTTTAATTACAATTATTTTTTTAATTCATTGAATTGAAAGGAATTATGAGAATGAATGAATGAAAAAAAGTGTATGCGTGTGTTTAATGCAGTGTGTAAACGTGTGGGTACACACCCACTACATGCAAACACACTAACTAATGTGTATTATAGTGTACAGATTTTTTTAGAATATAAATAAATAGATAGATAGATAGATAGATAGATAGATATATTTTTCTCGACGGAATCCACTTACCACGACGTAGAGTTTCCAGGAGAGTACGATCGAATCGAGCAACCATCGTCCCCACATGGGCTCGAGCAGGGTGACCGGTAGGACGGGGGTCAGCAAGAACAATGTGCCCAAAGTACTACTAAGGAACACAAGACAACTGAATGCAACTCCAAGACACACTGCCGAGCCACTGGTCATCTTTGACTCAAGTCATTCACCAAAGTGAATAATGAATGAATCAACTAAACTGCTAACACAAACAACACGGTGACGGCGACACCGGTAGCTGCAGGGAGAGAAGACGGCGAGACCTGCCTTCTTTTTAATTTTAATTGTTTTTATTCACTTAATTTCACTCAATTTGGAGTTCTTTTAGATAAAAATTGTAGACTTGATTACGTCACTGGAGTGCTCGCACTAGGCTTTGAGTGGGTCAGGTTTCGCTTCTTTTCCTCAATTATTGTGTTACACAGTGAAATAAGTAATACTACACATTTACACATCTATTTAGGTTCATTATTGTTTGTTGGCGTTGTTATTGTGTACGCGTGGTTGTTGGAGAAAAATGACTTGTACCGCCTTCTCCTCTGCAAATGGACCAAAAAGGAGGAAAAGGAAGTGGGTGAGGTAGACTGACGCTCACATCAACTGGACTTAGGATCATCGGGGCTACTTGTTGTTGCTGGTAAAGCTTATCACTGGAAGAATTATTAATGAAAGAGGCGCGATACTGAGAAAGATGATCGAAGAAGAAAAGAGAGATAAAGAAGAAACGACAGAAAAGAAAATGTGTTGCAAGCAGCAGGGAGAAAAAGTAGGAGGAAAAGATTGTAAAAGGAGGAGGAGGAGGTATAAGTGAAGGAGGAGGTAGCTGCTTTTTTTTTTGTTTGTTTATTAGTTTTTTGCATGAGTATCGGTGTCAGGAAAGAAGAATGATTAAACAGAGAGGGCGTGCAAGAAATGATGAATGTTAAGAGAGGGGAAAAAGCGATGGACCAACGAGAAGGAAGAGGAAATAAAATCAAGTCTGAACGAAGCAGGAGGAGAAGTGGATGAATTTTAACATACTTTGTCGTTTGTTGTTGCTAAGTATATAGCAGGCAACGAGTTGACTTAAATAGCAGCAATTAATTGCGAGAAAGACAGCACCAAGGGAAATGGCAGCATGGTATTAATTTGCTCACGTGAAAAGAAAAGTACATTCAGTACTATAATATAGATATTGATGTTAATTTTAGCTTTTCTTCATTTCTCTTTTAGAAACATTTATTTCACTTTTAAAGAAAAGATAAAGGAATATTTTTAAAACCTTCGCTTTATTTTTATGATTGCCACATTTACCAAAAAAGACAAGGCAAATAAGTTTTTTATCCTATTGCCATGAAGTAATCTAAATTTGAATCACACAAGCAAATTTTGAAATTAAATTAGAAAATTAATTTCTTTTATTTTTCAATTGAAAATGAAAACTTTTCACAATATTAAAAATTTAAAATGTTAGGAAGGAAAGTAAAAAAAAAAATGAATGTAATACAAAAAAAACGAACATGAAAGAAAATAATGATTTTAAAAATTTTAATGTTATTTTTGTTTAATTAGTGAGTGCTTTTGTGGATTTGTTTTTAATACGATTCTATTTTTAAATTAAAACTTTTTTTAATTTCCCTTTATGAAAAAAAGGAAAAGTTTTGCAAAGTTGAAAATACACAACACTATGTTTTAAAAATATTAAATTGTTTTTTCTTTCAGTAAATCTGCGATTTAAAGGGGAAAAAAATCAATAAATGAATTGTTTTTATTTTGTGTTTATAATTTTTTAATGTAACATGACAATCTTTGCTTGAAATAAGTAAAAAAAAGCCTCAAAAGTAAAACTTTATTTTTATCTAAAAAAGTGTTAAAGAAATGTTTCAAAAACAATCTTTAATCACTAGTTTTCTTTTTCAAATCTAGATTTTCCCCTAGAAAACAAAATTTAAAAACTTCTTGTTATTTCTCACCAAAAAAAAAGAGAAGCGTGTTTAATCGGTCAAAACAAAACTCCAAAGGAAATGACTAGGTCGAGAGCGCCAACGTGAAGCAAAAACCTGAGGCTATTTTTATTATTGCTTACTTCGCTATCTCTTGGCAACACGAGAAAAACCGCCAAGAAAGGAAAGAGGGTAAGAAGACAGGCAAAAATGTATACTATATATACACTACTCGAAGACAGTTCCGCTTTGATACGAGCTTATGATCTTAAAAATACTTTCTTGTTGTCATCTTATTTCTTTCCAAACCACATCGACTCGCGTACCCTACTCAAGTCACATTTTTTCTCCAGGTAAAAAGATCCTTCAAGTTCCTTAGCATGAGGAGGAAGAATTTGTTTGTTTTTTTCTCTTTGCAAGCTTTAAAAATTAAGAAGTATTTTTATTTTGAAGGACTTTTTTCTGTTGTTCACACTGAATTTGAATTATGCTTTTTTTTTCTTTTTTTTTTAAAACCCAAAAAAGTCCTTGTCACATACGTCAAAACAGCAAAGTTAAAACAAATAAAAGCCATTATTTCTTCAAACTGTTTTGAGAAATTTTATTAATTTGTATTTTAATGACTGCAATTGATATTGTACTTTTAGGTGCCTAATATGAGGCGCTCTTAATCAGGGGGTATCATAATTTTTCTCACCTAAATGTGGGTCTTAGGAGGTTGGTAAATCATAATGATTTAAGCATTGAACGGGAGAGGTTCGGAAATTTCCTCAAAAAATATAAACTCGCCGTCTTTTATGACCTGAAGTAAAAATATTAAATAATTTTATTTTTTTATGAACTATGACAGTATTTTTAAAACATTTGTTGTCATTATAAACAATGACATTTTTAATAAGACCATTTGCAAACTCTTCAATTAAAAACAACAATGTATTGTAACCAACCACATCATGACAGAACAACCCACTTTGAACAAAGGAAGTTTTGAAAGAAAGGGTTCTGTGTCATATTTTATGCTTTATTTGAGAGATTTATTTTACAATTGCCCAGTTGGAGGGAGACTGGAATATAACAATTGTATACCATACAGACAGAGTAACAAAAAAGAGGCCATCTATTGGATTGATGCTTGTGGAATGTTGTATGGAAAATGTTTGCCTGTAGACTCACGTATAAATCTGACTGAAGTTTGCCTATTGGTATAAAAAACATATCAACATGCAAACAGTTTATTCTACAAGCCTCAGAAGGGGGTAATGTGCTATATCAGGCTATTTATCTCTTTAACAAACTTATGATGAAATCAGTCAGCATTCAGATTATATCAGATTAATAGCAGCCCATAGAATTACAAAAGACAAATGGATAGAGAGAGCTGGTCTATTAATTCAACAACCCTGAACTTGATTAAAAGACAGGTAAATGTTATTTAACGAAAGCTTTTTAGAGGGCAGAAGTGTGGAAAATATTGATTGACCACAAATGTACATGTTTGAATAATCTGGCAAATTTACTAGCATTAACTGACCGTTAATCCTAAGACAAATTGATACATTTTTGCCTTCAGCCAAAATCTCAAAGATCATTAGACCTAATAAAAGACATTGTCTGTCTTCTCTAATTAACCAAGCAGATTGGGTGCTTTAGCTATCAGTTATCCAACATTTCATCAGATTAATTTAATTACAAGTGCTTCTGCTCTTATGCACCTAATACAAGGCGGGGGGGGGGGTCTTTATTAATTTGGAGGTGGGGTCAGAATTTTTCTCAGCAATAAACAAAAGGGGGTCAGAAAATCATTTAAAGTATCAAAAAGAGAAAAATAAATAAGCGGTGATCTTAATAATCTTGGGGTGGGGAATTTCTGGGGAAAATATTCAATCTCTTTGCAAACTAGTTTTCAAAAGATTTTACCTTTAAAACTAGCAACACTATTTAAATTTTTGCTGCAATTTAAAATTACAACAAAAATAAATCAATTACTTTACTTTTTTAATCTAATTTTTATTGTGACTGACAAAATTCAGAGGTTAGCTGTTATATTTTAGAGGAACAAAAGTCAAAGGCTAGGTTAATCATTCATTCATTTTATTCTTTGTACAGGTATATCAATGTTAAATTAATCATAATCTTAACTTTAGAGAAATATAACAGGTAAGTTGTTTGATTGTACAAATTTTATAATTTTGTCACTGATTTTAGATTCTGGACACTGCAAGCTTAAAGAAAAACAATTTGATATAAATTAGAGTTTGTATTCAATAATATGATTAAAGATACCAAGATTAGTTCAGACAATTCAACTCATTGTATTGTTCATGTAGTTACTGCAATTTGACCCATTCTACAGCCATCTTCAGGTGCTTAAACACTAAAGAAAACAAATTTTTTTTGCAACAACATAAAAATATATATTTATGTGTCTGAACAAATCTTGCTTTATACATAATAGATTCACAAAACTATAGAGATTAAGTTTAATAATAATTATAAAAATCATTAATGCACAACAAAATGCATCAACCAGTAACTTACTGGAACTTACCATGTTTAAAGACAAGCAGGTTTTTGTAAACAAAATGATTAGTATTATAAAATGGAGCAAAAATAGTTAACAGATAAAAGTTCAAAGAATTTATCTTCTTACTTCAAGTTATGCAGGAGCACAGCTCATCAGATAAATATATTGAATTCATTAACAGATATTTTATAAAATTATTAATAAAGCTATAAGCATTATAAATAAATAACATTACAGATTTTCTTCAATAAATAGATTTCTATTTACATCAGTATATAAATTTAAATAAAAATAATTTCCCTTGATAGTCATATATAGAATATGAGAGAATTTTCTGTATTTGAATTAAAAACTAACATTTTCAATATAAACAGTGGCTATGCCAAGTTAAAGTAAAGATATACATTATGAAAAGTTATACAAAATAATTTTGTAACTGGCTTATTCTTGCCCATAGTGTGGTTGACAAGTAAACAGTTTATGAAATAAATTCTCATAAAAATGGTTTCTCTATTTCTAAAAAAATATCATTGGCATTGGCATGATTCTGTAAAAAGCAGTGGACTAAAGCCAAAGATGTTTAGCTGATCATATTTTTCTTTTATTTTCTTCAGTTGTCTTGGATTATGTAATGCCTATCTTATCGTGTGATTAGTTATATGAGTTAGGCAAAAATATATCTTAAAAGAAAATTTACTTTATGCTGAAATATTTTCCTTTTGTATTTTTAATTCATAAATACAAATACACATTCTACAATAAATAAAAGTTTATAAAAAAATTCTTTTTAAGAAAATAATTTGTTAATGTGGATTTTATATTAAGATTGATGCATTTTCAGATGAAAATATTTTTGTTAAAATGTCAAACAAACTTTTTTACTGTATGTTCAAGGTATATGAATGAAAATATCTTTCTTATATTTTTATTGAAATGCTGTAATCTCTAAATTATATAAATATTATAATCTCTAAAATATAAGCAATGTCATCAGTTCTCAACTCGTTATCTATGCTGATGACACAACAAGTTTTTACAGAGTTGGGTAGGGGAATTTTTGCCCGAGCCTACAGGCTTGGTTTTTGCCCTGAATTAAAAACGGCCTTGTGCCACATCCTTCCTTACGGGGAGGTAAGGTAAATAACCTTGCTTCACCTGCTTATTTTCATAGATACGAGATAATTGTTTTGAAAAGGTGCGGACAGTGATCTGAAGAGGAGAAAATTGTGTTGTTAGTCCAAAGATTAGATACAGAGGAGAACACTAAATACACAAACCTAATTTTACCTAAAAAGCCGGAGGAAATCTCATTTGAGGAGATAATAAAAATGTCGTCAAGAATTTTCAACAAAAGAGACACTTTGTTCCATACTCAATACAAGTGTTTAAATATTGTAAAACAAGAGAATGAAGACTTTGTGACTTATGCAGGGAATGTAAATTCACAATGTGAATTGTTTAAATTAGGCAACCTTTCAGTCAACTTGTTTAAATGTTTAATCTTTGTCCAGGGACATACAGCGGCAAAGGACAAAGACATCAGATCAAGGATTCCGACAATTATGGAGCAAGACCTTCAAATTACACTACAGAAGGTGATTTGAGGAGTACCAGAGGCTGATAAATGTAAAAACAGACAATACGCGAATTGAAGAAAAGAACATTTCTCAAGTCCAAGCGATAAAACGACCAAAATTTACAAAATATAAGGTGAAAACATCCCAGTGTGATGCCTGTGAGGGTCTCATTTAAAAAAGGACTATTTTTTAAGGAAAAGTTTGGCTATGTCAGTCACAAAAGCTTCCACTGCTGGTATAAACAGAAAAGAAAGAAGCAAAAATTTAAATAAAAAATAAATGTTGTTTTATCCAAGAACGAAATTGAAAATGGTGAAAAAAGGAAATACGTAAATAAATGGTCATACATTGAAGTTATTGTTGGATAATGGAAGTGATATTTCTATTGTGAATGAACAAACAAGGAAGAAAATAGATTGTCTATTATTGAGGAGTACCAAAAAAATAGCTAGAGGAGTGTCTGGTAAAAGGCTAAACTTCAGGGTCGAATTTAGCTACAACGTATCATTTATGGAGAGGACTTTCAAATCAAAAGTTTGTTCTTCCAGGTACAATGAATTTATTTAGTATAGATTGGATTGTGCTTTTTGATTTATGGGAATTACCTGTAAATTCATTTTGCAACAAAGTGGACAAGTCAGTAAAGGAAAAATCTGAATAAACAGAAAAATTTATTTCTGATCTAAAAAACAAATTTCCACGTGTGTTTTCTGAAGGTCTTGGACAGTGCACGAAAACCAAGGTCAGGTTCGAACTTAAAGACAATATAAGACCAGTATTCAAACCAAAAAGGAATGTACCATTTTCAGCTTTGGATTCAGTAAATCAAGAACTGGAAGGTTTAGAGGAAAGGGCTGTAATTTCTGAAGTTGGCTACTCAGATTGGTCTGTGCCTACATTGTATGTAAGGAAAAAGATCTGAGAATGTGCAGATTAAATGACTGCCTGAAAGACCACACATATCCTTTACCTTCACTGGAAGATAATTTTTCTAAGCTAAATGATGGCAAAGTGTTTTCTAAAATAGGTCTGTCTGACGCATATCTACAAGTGAAAGTAGACAAAGAGTGCTTGAAGTTATTAGCAATTAATATACACAAGGGACTCTACAAGCTAAATTGTCTCCCATTTGGGTTAATGGTGGCTCCCAGTTTGTTCCAGCAAATAGTGGACATCATGTTAGCTGGACTAGAATTTTCCATAGCATACTGAGACGACATCCTGATAAAGAGTGAAAACAACAAAGAGTACAAAAAACATATCAAGGTAGTGTTCCAGAAGATTGATGAATATGGTTTCAAGCTAAGTTTAGATAAATGCGAGTTCTTCATGAAGCAGATCAAATATTTGGGGTAAATAATCAATGAGAACAGAAGAAGACCCGACCCAGAAAGGGCTGAAGCGATTAAAAATATGCCACCATAAAACGTCACTAATCTTCAGGTGTTTTTTAGGTTTGGCCAACTATTACAGTATCTACATTCCCAAAATGCATGATCTTAGAGCCCCACTAAATGACTTATTGAAAAAGGGTGCAAAATGGATTTGGTCTAAAGAATGCGAAGATGCTTTTCGGAAAACAAAAAGCTGTCTGGTATCAGATTTATCGTTAGCGCATTTTGACCCTAAAAAAGAAAGAATTGTAGCATCTGACACTAGCAACTAGGGGATCGAAGCAGTAATTCTCCACAACTTTGAAGATGGGACTACAAAACAAATATCCCATGTTTCTCAAACCCTGCTTCCTGCAGAAAGAAGTTATAGCCAGATCAAGAAGGAAAGCCTCTACATGGTTAAGAAATTTCACAGGTTCATCCATGGAAGGAAATTTACATTACAGATGGATCATAGACCATTGTTAACAATTTTTGGATCAAGAAAGGGTATACCCACGCCCACTGCTAACAGGTTACAGTGCTGGGGAATAATATTATTGAACTACGACTATAAGATGGAATACCTACCCTCAAAAAAGCTAGGACACGCCGACAGTTTGTCTAGATTGATTCCAAAATTTGCAGAACCATTAGAAGGCACAATGATACCTGCTTTAAGGGATGAAAAAGAATTATCAGTTACTATGCAATACAATTCAGGGGTTACCTGTGACTCTAGAAGATATAAAAAAGCAGCTGAGACGTACGAATTCATTAAAAAAAATAAAGAAAAAGGTATGGCTGAAAGAAAAACTTAAAAAAGGATCTAAAATATCACATTTCTCAATCTGTGAGAAAGTGCTATTATATGCAGATAAAGTGGTAATGCTATATACACTGCAAAAGAAAAATCCTGAAGGAATTGCATATAGGTCATCTGGGTATGTCAAAATGAAATCATTAATGTGTAGCTATACATATTAGCCTAGGATGGACCAGTATATTGAAAAAAAATGAAAAAAGAGTTTAGAGGTTCTACAGTGTACTAAACGAGATTTTTAGTTGTTTTGGTGTACCAAAAACTTTAGTTAGTGACAATAGGACACAATTTACCAGCAGAGAATTTAAGGATTTCTGCACATCTTTGTCTATAGACCACATTACGACCTCTGTTTACCATCCTAGATCAAATGGGCAAGCAGAAAGATTTATGGACACTTTTAGAAGAGCTCTAAGAAAGAATCAAGGCATGGACACTGATGAGAGGAGTATACAAAGGTTTTTAGCAGTTTACAGAATTACTCCCAATCTGAACATAAATTCAAGCCTATCACCAACTGAACTGATGCTTGCGAGAAAAATTCAGTCAGTATTTGACAGGCTTAGTCCAATGAAAAGAATGGTAAAAAAAGAAAACTTTACGACCAAATTTTACAAATCAGAAGACAGAGTTTTCTTCAGAAATTATAGAGGTGGGAAAAGCTTCTGGGAAGACGGAATTATCACCAAAAGACTTGGCAGAGTGATATACATGCTCAAAGGAAGAAGATTTGAATGTAAGCAACATTTAAATCAGTTAAGGCCAAGACATATGAAAGATGTTATGCCTCATGAAGAATTACCAATGGATGCAATATATGACGCATTTGAAATACCAGTTCCCATATCTCCACCAGTACCGATGACTGTATCTCCATTTCCACCAGTGCTGGAAGTATCAGCTCCCCAAAAACCGCTCATGCCTCAAATCTCACTAGCACAAAAATTGGTGAAACGGAAAAGTACTAGAAAGAGGAAAAAAGTCAAACAATTATGTCCTGACCCCAAGAAGAAGAGGTACTGAGCAAAATTTCATGGGAAAATTAGCTCAGGGGGAGGTGTTGTAATGGAATGTCCCACACTCCCTATCGCCTATGTGGACTGACTATATCAGTAGATATATATATAGTGAGCACAGGATATACCTGGTGACTTGCTTTAGGAATTACTAGCCTGCTATCCAATTCCCTGTCTTTCAGTAGTGTATTCTCTTTTACAATAAATCTCTCTTTCTTTCATCTATGCATGTGTTGCCGTTCCTTCACTTGAGTACCCCTTTTGTCTGTTTGTAACCTCTTTAAGGATAAAACAAATCTGTAAAATATAAATTAAAGATCATAAATTAAAATAAATATTTATTATTCTATACTTTTTTCTAAAGAAGCTGTAAAATATCAAAAGAAAAATATTAAACCAAAAAAATATGGGAGTTGTTTTTTTATTTTATTTTTTTAATTTATATATTTTCTGCTTCTAGTTTTATTTCCTTTCTTGTGTAATATAAAATAAATTTTCTCAGACCTGTTTATGTTTTATTATATATATAGTTGACTGCTCATTTCTGAGAATGGCTGTCAGCTAATATGCAAGCAAGTCCCTGTTAATGACTCCTGCTCAGGCACATTTGTGTTTGTTGAACACCCACAGAGCCAACCTGTGATTTATACTGCAACGCTATTGAACAGATCATAGTTACAATTTGTCAGAGATAGTGCATAATCAAGTATGATCAACTGTTTGAGCAAGGACAATATGCTCAAATCCTTGGTCACTTGAGGACTTATGACTTTGCCCTAATCAAGCCATCAACAGCTTCCAAACAGTTTCATCTACACAATTTCACTCACAAGGCTTGGGTGTGGTTTTTATGCACTTCCCAACAGTGCTGCATGTTGGATCATCTCCCCAGGCTGATATTATAAAAAAGTCACTTTCCAGTAAAATTGACTATGGTGAGATTCAAGCCCAGACCTCATAGTCAGAATGCCAACATTCTTACTATTCAGCCATATATACATGTATTATATTTTTTATTATATATCATATTGATTAAAAGTTTGGCAATTTTTAAACTTTGAGCCCACAAAAATATGATATGTCTAAAGGGTGGTTTTTCCTTTAACACTGCTATTATTTTAACTACATTCACTCTTTGGTAATATTTATTGTTTTAAAAAGTGATGATTATGATTTCAATGAAACCTAAACATATGAAAGTGAATTTATACATTTTCTTCATCTTGAGAAAATTTGCAACAGAAATATTAATATTGTTTATTAAGATTGTTTATTTACAAGAATAATTTTATATTTACAACATTCTAAAAACTAATACAATTATATTAAAACTAATACAATGCAATATTTATCATTTACCAAAATATGAAGAAATAAATATGAAAACAATTTTTTATTCATAAATTTATAAACATTTGCTAAATTATAAAAATATATAAACCAACTATAATAAAATCCATGTTATTTACCATTTTATAAAGTTTAAATCATTTGGTAATCAACCAATGTTTTGCCAATCATTCCTATAAACAATCTCATAGTGTTTAATATTTTGTTGCAAATTCTCAAGAATAAAATGTATAAATTTACTTTTGTATGTTTAGGTCTTATTAAAATTCTAATCATCACATTTAAAACAATATACATTGTCGAGAAGTGAAGGTAGTTAAAATAAAAGCAGTGTCAAGTGAAAAACCATCCTTTCGACACACCGTTTTTTTGTGGGCATGAAGATTAAGCATTGCCAAAAGTTTTTAACACTCATAGGAGTTAATTTTCTTTTTTCGTTTTAAAATACAAGAAATTACTTTACAACTGTCATTTTCTTATTCATTAATATTGAGAAATTTGACAGGAAAAACAATTTTAAACCATATTTTCTTCTGTTGTATTACCATTTTCTATAAGAAAAGAATCCACCCTAGCAAATAAAAGCAATTATATATCAGCTTTATGCTATACTTATATAAAAACACTTTTTATTCCAAGGTGTGATTATGGTTATCTTCAAAACAGAATAACATGTGTATGAATGGATTTTTATGTGAGTAAGGAATTGCAGATATCCAGGCCCACCATCTCAATGTCCCCTCCAGAATTCAGCAGCGAGGTCTGGCTCAGTAAGCTTCAGTAAGATGCAGTGAATGGCCAGACTAAGATTCATAGCCCCATTTAAATTTCCATTTTTCTTCTCCAAGACTGGCTACCATCCAAAGCAAGTGAATCATGTCTGCAATGTTATTTAACTGGAGAAGATAGATTTATTCCTTTTCCAAGGCTATTAGTATTAAGGGGAGATAACAGTCCGAGTCAGAATTTGAATTTGTGGGTAGGGTAACTGTTATGAGACATGGAAAGAAGAATCAACATACCCTATATACTGGTGTACATGGTGTGGGTATATAAGACAACCCCCAAATTTTCCATTTAATATGTAGGTTTCAGGTTATAATTGCCATACAAAATTACCCTCTCCCAAATCATATTTTAAAATATATTGAATTTAATAAATAAATTTAGTAAGCATATAATTTCTTTTCACTCAAATTCTAATGAAAAAACAGTGGGGAGATATTATCAATTAACTACCACAATCTACATGGAAAGGGACAACTCAAAACCGCCAACACAACACCAATGACTGAACACTATCAACTGAGCATAGGGGCAGCTCAGGACTGAGACATAACTTTTTCAGAAAGACATAACTTTTTTATAAGCAAATAAAAGTAATTCATTAACGATTAAAACATTAATTAGTGACTACATTATAATTATTTTTAATAAAGTAAATCGTAAAGAAATTTATTTTTTAGTAAAGAAAAAATATTCACTAATTAAGGCTATAATCCTTAATAAATTACATTGATTAAAGATGATATATTCCTGATATTAATTCTCTGAGTACTTTCATCTGAGTTCACCATCTTCGGTAAGTAAAAGTGTTTTCAACTAGGGTATATATTTATTTTCTCTGATGTCTTCTTTTGATAATTTATATTTTAATTTTGATAATTTATAGTATTATATTTTGATTTGATTTTTTTGTCATGTCACTTGTTATGGCTTTACATTTTGAATTATAATTTTTATCATCACATCTTTAAATATTTTCATGTGGGTGGATCAATGTTATCCATATAATAATCATTTCATCCCAAGCAAAGCAATAAAGCCACTATGACATGAGAGGTTACCGAAAGTGAAAGAATAAGAGAAAAATGATTAAGAAAAGAGGACAATAAAACCATTGATTGATTGATTGATTTTCTACAGCTTATCAATCATTTGCAGGTTATTTAAAGTCGGAAAAATATTTTTAGATTGTAAGAATTTTTTTTTGAGATAATAATGATTTAGTGCTACAAATCTTACTAATTAACCCATAGCTGTAGGGAAAAGAAGGGAATTCATACCTTTCCCTTAAGTATATGCACGTAAGTGAATAAAACAAACCTAATGGAAATTGGAACTTGGCTCTCTAGATAAAAATCCTGAGCCAGTAAAAATTACACCACCTGCACATCCAAACTTATAGTACCTGGTATTCCCAAGTGATCACTCATCTAGGTACTGACCAGACTCGACATTGCTTAACTTCAGTAATTGTACATGAAATGGTGTTTCAATGTGATATGGCTATAAGCATAGGACAATAAAAGAAAATGATTCAAAGAGACAGATGACAATTGACATTGCATTTAAATTTTTTAAGATCAAAGGTTGCTGGAAAGCAAGAAGCTGGAAGAGAATTCTACAAGTGAGAAGTGAAAGGGAAGAAACTGTAAGAAGAGAACTGTCAGTTACATTTTGCAATTTCAACTCTAAAATGATAAGACCTAGCTGCCAATGTAGTAATGCACTTAAATCTGTAAAGTTAAGATACCTTAGAGAAAAGCTAATCAGAATAATTACCATGAAAATATTTCTAGAAATGACACAGGGAAGCTATGTTATGGTGATGGAGATGCCAGATCAGGACCAATTTCATTACAGATTTACACTACAATACTTCTTGGTAGACAATATTCTTTGTCTTTCCCTGTGGGGCATAAACAAACAAATTGGTTTTACTTCCCACATGTGAACAACAACTGCTCATGAGAAAAAACAGGATTCTTCTAACTGTAGTTCAGTAACTGATAGAGTCTGGCCTTGTGCTTTGTTAATAGACATAACTTACTTATATTGGAAACTGAAGTCTCCTAAACATGAATGGAATATCCGACCCTGATGAAATAAGGGAAATCCTGGGAATAAAGACATCTTTGCCTTATCCAGTAAGAACTGATGCCTCAATTACATGTGACATCAATTTCTTAACCACCAGTCTGGTGCCATAAAGTCTTGGTGTGTCCAGATTCCATAATAACATTATAGGCACTCCCATCTTAAGTTCCTATCTATGTGAAGGTAGTCCAGGAGGTTCTAGAGAATTCAGAAATTCCATTGGATAATTGACCACCTGTTCCAGATCTGGAATGGTATCCACTAACCTATAGATATATGAGATATTTCCAAGAGGTACTGCCACAGATGGTCATTGATTCTGTCAACTGCTTTGTTCTTTGGAGCTAGTATTGCCCTGTCACATAACCAATTGTAGTTTTTGTAATTATGTTGGAGGTTTGGGAAAACCTTGGCCTTAAGCTCATCAGCAGTAATGACAACATTGCAGACTGGGCTAATGGTCATCTCTCCATTGGCATCTAAAGGTATGTAGTCATTGACAAGTCTCAAAATGCTGCAGGAGAACTGAGCAGACAGCTGATCTCCAAATAACTGTGCTCTTATGTTGGTACTCAGACTCAGCGTTTGGAATATGTTGCCACAACAAAAAAGATTTGAGACATGATCTGACTCCATCAGCTCTGGTGCTTTTTGTTATAACTGGCAGTATTTGCCTGAAGTTTCCACATAGAAGGAGTGTTATACCTCCTATAGGCAACTGACAATCCCTAATGTTGCTCATGGTTCAGTCCAATGCTTCCAGAGCTGCCCTGTGTGCCAGGGTACATTCATCCCATACCTGCACCTTTTTAGCACTTGGGCCATTTCAGATGTTTTGCTGATACCACAAATTAGATTATCTGATGAAGTCCAGTCCAATGGAAGCTTAAAAGTTGAATGTGCAGTTCAGCCACCAGGCAGAAAAGTTGCAGCAATACCAAATGAGGCCACTGCCAAAGCTATGTCCTTGTGCTGTCAAACTTTGGCCAAAAGCACCTTAGTAACAAATGTCTTTCCTGTCTCTCCAGGAGCATCTAGGAAGAACATGCCACCTTTGTAGAAGTGGACACTAGCAACAATAGTGTCATAAGCTCCTTTTGGTCGAGAAGCAACTTTCACTCACTTTCATCAACATATGCACACAGGGCATTGATGTCATAGTATGTTTCTCTCAACACCTCTGTGGGTAAGGTATTGGTCCCAGTCCAATGAATTTTGGGCAACTCATATGTTGCTAAAACATACCCTCCAATAGAAATGACATAGTTTTCTATAATGATTAACATGCTGTTGTAAATTTTATCATTGAACTCTATTTCCATACTTGGAAACTGGAGTTGGACTTGGTGCTTAAAGTCTTCAGATAAGCTATCCCTATACTTATGCCGCAGAGAGGCGGGATCATTTACCTTTTTGCCTTTCCAGATGTCATCAGATGGCATTTGGGAGTACAAAAGGGTGCAAGCAAAAGGGTCATTTTGGCATAGTTTAAAGAAAGATGTGAGTGTAGTATCACTTGGTGTGTGTGTCTTACGTGAACAGCATTTGCTTCAGTGAAGTAGACACAGTGACCATTTTGTGAGTGTAGTATCACTTGGTGTGTGTGTCTTACGTGAACAGCATTTGCTTCAGTGAAGTAGACACAGTGACCATTTTGTGAGTGTAGTATCACTTGGTGTGTGTGCGTTACCTGAACAGCATCTGCTTCAGTGAAGTAGACACAGTGACCATTTTGTGAGTGTAGTATCACTTGGTGTGTGTGTCTTACGTGAACAGCATCTGCTTCAGTGAAGTAGACACAGTGACCATTTTGTGAGTGTAGTATCACTTGGTGTGTGTGCGTTACCTGAACAGCATCTGCTTCAGTGAAGTAGACACAGTGACCATTTTGTGAATGTAGTATCACTTGGTGTGTGTGCGTTACGTGAACAGCATCTGCTTCAGTGAAGTAGACACAGTGACCATTTTCCAAATATACTGCAAGTTACACAATAGCCGAGTGTCTTTCATGTAGTGGGAAGCCAAACATGCACAAAAATGCCTCATTACTACTGATGTATCTGCCCATTTGATACTGGGTTACCTCATCTTGGTTATTTTCCTGCTCAAAGCCAATGATCCCTTGTTGTCATACTTGTAAACATACTTGATAGATTTCACCAAGTTGCAGAACTCAACATTAACGTGGGCATTAAATGTCTTTGACAGCAAGAGACAATAGGGTATTATTCACTGGTTGTCAACCTCATGTCATCCAACCTTTGCTGAAAACCCAACATCATCTGGGCTTCTACACCTGTAAGAAGGCTATCCGTCATTACCAGTTTGTGTTTCTATAAGAAATCTCTTGGAAAACTTCTTTGAGCATACATTGTTCTCCAGACATGGTGAGTTGAGGCTAAAGCTCCTCCCACATGGGCCATGTACCATGTTCCTTTTAATAATTTCATAGAACTCCTTGTCAGTTGATGGATTTGGAAAATCTGCCAAGATTATCCTGTCAATTTCATTAAAGTGAATTTTTGTTGCTAGCCAAAGCAGAACGTGAGTATGTGGTAGCCCATGTTTTTGCCTCTCAGTTGTGTACATGTCACACTTTACAGACCCAAATTTTCTCTCCATTTTAATCAGATTCATAAACTTCTCCAACTTCCAGTGAAAGAATCTGGCAAGGAGGTCAGGTCTATCTTTGGCCTTTTGCTACAGAAAACGTTTGTTTTCAATTTCCTTCCACTTTAGGTTGCATGTAAAAGTTACGAAGAGATCTGGCCTATCATAGTGTTGTACATAGGTCATGGCATTCTGGTCCTGCTAGTTAAAGGCAGCATGGTGGCACTGCTCCCAGGTAAGGACAGCTCTTCCCTAGTTCTGCCATCCTGCTGCCTTTTTTGCCTTTATTCAGGAGTTTCAGCGGATCTGTGAGCAGCACTCCAGGTTCTATCAGCTTGTAGTCTTTCATCTCTTTGCTCAGGAGTTTCAACTGCCCTGCTAGCAGCCTTCTTATCTCTAGCAGCCTGAAGACTTTCCTGTCTTTGCTCAAGAGTCTAAGCTGCTCTGCAGCAGAGCTAACTTTTTCCTTCCAAAGCTTTTGCTGTCTCTGGTTCTTTTGGTTTGCAGTCTTTCTTCCGTTTGTTCTGATGTTTCAACTGCCTGATGTAAAGAATTTTGAGCACTTTTGGGCTGCAAATATGTTTCTCTCTGTGTTCTGGTATCCTCCATAGCTCTCCTTGCATTTGCTTTCCCTTGAGTTGCTAAAAGTCTTCCATGATGTTGTCCTATAGTGGCTTGGAACTTCGGGGTAAAAATGAACACAGTTGGTCTTTTACCCACGCGAAGAAAATTAATGATGGATGGCAATGACGAGGAATACCAAGCTTTCTTGGATAGTTCTTTAGAATGCCAAGTGCTTCGTTAAGGCCAATAATATAATCAGCGAGCAATTTGACTGGTGAAAACCTGAACGCTGGACACATGAACAGAGATGAAAATTTTCATATAACTTTGGACACTCTTCTCTTTTTAATTTAATTTTTCTCCTTATTTTATATCAAAAAGGATTTTACATAGGATCATTATTTTCTTTTATTTCTTTTTCTAGGCTCCATGGTTAATTCTTGTAAAAACATTTTCATTAGTCCAAAGAAAATTTCACATAGGTTTGCAAATTTGTTTCATCTTATTCTTCAGCTCACTGGCCAATCTTTTTTTTTTTCATTGGTCCAAAGAAAATTTCATACAGATTTTTTCTTTATGTCTTTTTTCTCAACTCACTCAAATTTGAAATGAATGGTTAAGGGAGTTATTATTATTTCATGTTTATGCAAATCCAGAAACAGTGTAAAATTCTTTTTTTAAAAACGTTTGTAATAAGCTTTTAGATTTATGATTAGCAAAAATAGTTTTACTTAATAACAGAACATTGAAACTGAATTTTAAAGCATTTAACAACTTTATAAATTATTGTAACTAAAATTTAAAAAAAAAAGAAAACAATTCTTGTAAAAATTCATTTTTCATCAGAAATTGTTTTTGCCTTCAGACAATATTATCCTTAACCATAACATATTTTTCATAACAGCAATTAAAAGCTTTTCTAATTCAATAATGTCTTAGATTTATTGTTTTTTGTATTTTACAATTCGGAGCTGATTTTTGTTAACTGGTCGTTCGATTTTAGGTTGTTTGTTTTTATTATACTTCTTGTTTGTTTCTTCATTTTTTTATTATGCCTTATCCTTTATTAATTTGTTTTATTTTCTGGTCATTTTTTACTTAATTTTTTAGTATATCATTTTAGTATAAGTTTCAGTTGGTGTCTTTGAACTCAAAGTTTTCTTTCAACTAAGGTGACCAAATTCTTTCTGTCTTTTTCTTCGGCTTGCCCAAATTTGAAAGGAGTCAATAAAGGGAGTTATTATTAAAAAGGCATGTGCTCAGTCATTGTACAAACATACATACAAACAGACAAAATCTTTTATATATATATATATATATATATATATATATATATATGGAACCTGAGGGCAATACTAAGAATCTACAGTTTGTTTCATGCTTGAGCACAATCTTGAGGACTGAAGCTTGTACACAAGTATGAAACAGATTGCCACTTCTTAGTGTTGACCTCAGTGTCCACTTTTATATTTACATATCCACTATACATGATATTGAGCACTTTTACCCATAAATATAAAATAACCATAAAACTATATTTTTATCAACTATATATATATATATATATATATATATATATATATATATATATATATATATATATATCAGTGGTGACTTTGCAGGTTGGTCTTGTCTGGCTAAGCTCGAGTGAGTCAACATTCAAGTATATCTATTTCAAAGCAACAAAAATCTTTTGTAGTGCATCGTTTTCATTCTAGATTTCAACTAGATCCAAAATGAATTTTTTAACTCTGTGCCTCAAAATATCGTCCTAATAAAGAAGAAAGAAAGAACAAAGAACAAAAAATTAAACAAAGAAAGAAAGTAAGTAAAAATGGAATGAAATAAAATTAATGTAGTTAATTGGATTGAGAAGGTATCAGCCTAATCAAAGTTGGAGACATACTTAATAGCTAATTTATTTTTTGCTTTAATTTTATAAATAATCTTTTAAAAACCTCTAATGACTTTTATGCCCTGTTTTTCAAAGAACATTTTTATTTCAACTTATTGTTTTCAAATATCCATTTTAAATAATTTATTCTGTACAGTAAAATTTTTTTTAGCAGGATGTATCTTTTGAGAAAGGGCAAATTGAATTTAACCCAACTTAAATTTGGCAAAAATCAAAACAAGTGGCTGCCTTAACTCGTCAATTGGAAGATTGGGGTGAGGAGTGTGACTAGAGAAGTGTTGAGGAAATATGATATCAGCAGTACTGATCATAAATGTACAATAATTTAAACAAAAAATTCTAAGACAGATATATAAACACACTAATGCATAGACATATATACAAATATACACACTACCATCAGTGACTTGATAACCAGGCTATAAAACAATAAAAAAACAGAAAGGGGGCAATAAACAGGCAATAACATATCAAAGACTTTGTCCTACCTTTTTTTCTTAAATGTCTGTAAAAAGTTTTTTAAATAAATGTTTATTTTTATAGAATTATTACAATTAATATTTAAATACCAAAATGTGTTTTTTAAAAAAAATTATATATTTCAGTTAGGAATCATTTTAGCATCTAAGTTATACCAATAATATATTTTGTTAAAGATTGTAATTGGCCTGACAAACATTGATGACTTAACATGATTAACAGTCTGAACAAGGCTAACACACTCAAACCCTCTGTTACAATGACTTATGACTTCATGCTAACACAACCACCAATGGCTCCCAAGGGTTCTGTCTACCCAATTTCACTCACAAGTCTTGGGTCAACCCATGGTGTGACCTTCCTGACAAACTGACCATGGTGAGATTCAAACCTGGGTCTCATGGTTAGAAAGCGAATGTTCTAACCACTTGGCCAGATGCTCTCTCCCAAAAGCAATAACTAAGTTCTGCTCAGCATAGTTGCAGTATAAACACAGGTGGGCTCTGTGGGTGTTGAAGAAACACAAATGTACTTGAGTAGGCATCTGCAATGGGGATTAGCTAGCCACTCTAGTAGACTGGCATCCTTGGTTCCTTGGTTTGAATGGCTGTGCCATTTACCATTTATTTAACTTTATATATATATATATATATATATATATATATATATATATATATATATATATATGAATAAAAAGACAAGAGGAAAAACCATTCTTAGCCAACATGTTTTGACTTTTAAAAAAAATATTTCTTGAATATTACTCACCCTCTGATCACTCACCACAGGAGAACTTTTACTGATGTTTCATTGTACAGACTGCTGATCTGTTGTTTGTCTCTTCAGTCTTGTTTACGGATAAGACAACATTTGGAAGAGATAGAATAACAAATTTACACAAACAACATTTGTGGGCAGACTGGAACCCCCATGGTACAATACAGGCTAGACACCAACATCAGTTTACAATTAATGTGTGGGCTAGAATTGTAAGTGACTGTCTGGTTGATCCATATGATCTCCCAGCATGTCTTACAGGAGCTGTCCTCAGAGACTTTATTTCAAACACATTTCCAGTATGTACCCTTACTAATATGAAGATATATGTGTGTCATGCATAATGGGGCTCCAGCACATTGTTCACAGTGTTCGCGATGCACTGGCTGGTATCTGCCATGAAAGATGGATAAGTAGGAGAGGACTGATTTCATGGCCTGCATGTTCCCCTCTGATCTCAATCTTTTGGATTTTATCTGTGGGTCCACCTAAAACAATTGGTTTATGCAACAGACATTAATAATGCAGAGACGCTTCATCACTGTGTCATGGGGGCTGCAAAACCATTTGACAATGTGTGGTTAGAAAAGGTCTGCCAGTCAATGATCTGACAGGTGCATGCATGTGTAGAAGCAAGTGGAGGACAATTTGAACATTTGTTATGAGTTGCTGTATTGACGTACAACGATGGCCTTTTGGACATATATTTATATGGACATTTTCCCTTGTTTGATGTCAGGAACCTGTCCCCAAAGTTTGTAAAAATATTATTGGATTGTATCTTGGATTTTATAGAGTGCGATGGATAAATTGTCATCTAAATTATACAAAAATGAAAATAACACTGACATCTCATTTTAACATTTCACCAAAATTGCACAAAAATATCTTGAAATACTAAATAGTAAATTTATTTAATAAAATTACCATTGACTTTAACCATGGCCTCCAGACAACTTTGGGATCTCCTGCAACACTTCTAAATGGTTTCCTTGTTTAAGTTAGTGAATGCTGCCATCATCTTTGCTTTCAGTTCATCCTTAGTGTTGCAAGAAGTTTTGTTGGTCTGCCGCTCAGTTGCACCTGACATATACTAATCAAGAGGGTTGTAGTCTGGAGAGTTAGGTGGCTAAATCTAAGGGGTAATTTGGTTGCAGAAATTGTTTGACAGTTATGACTGGGTTCTCCTGCTTGTGTGGCATAGTGCGGAGTCCTGTTGCCAGACATAGGGTCTTCTAGCAGTCACCCTCTTGACCCAGAGAAGCACTACCTCGTCAAGCCACTTGATGTAGGCCTCCATGTTGAGTCAGAGGCCCTGTGGGAAGATGAATGGAGGCATAACATTTCTATCACTAGTGATCACTCCAAATACCTTTGTAATCATGATTAGACTCATCTCTTTCTGAATCCTCTGCACTGTCCTCAGATTGAGACCCAAACACTCTGAAATGCTCATATTGGAGCTTCCGGTGTGAATGCCAAGCAATACAGCATGCTATTTCAAAATTTCTGGTGGAGTGAATTGTGCCATCGTGCTCTTTTTCTTACAGATGGTGCCCAACAAGTGCAGTAGAAAAAATCAAAAACAAACAACAGACATGCGCAAAATTAAAAATATAAAATGGTGACAATTTATAAATCAATCCCAATATATATTCCCCAATATTGTTATTTATATATAAAATATTGTTCTTGGTATATAAAAATATATATTGTTATCTCATATATATATATATGTATATATATATATATATATATATAATAAAGAGAAAGAACTGTAAGTTATATAATCCAGTGTTCTTATTAATATTTTTATTTTTACAAAACAGTGCTCAATGCAAAGCTACAGAGCATAAATATTATAAATTTACTTATTTAAAAATATTACTTACGGAAAATTTTTGACAATGTCAGCAAAGAATACCTATTTCATTTCTTTGATTAAGCAAATTTTTATTTTTTATAAACCTACTAATATATAGTTTCTCATGTATGCACAAATGACATGGGTCATTTAATGACCTACATATTCTAGCTTTTCTTATTAATTTTCATTACACAGTAGGTGTTTTATTGGTTTCTTTTAAGTGCAGAAATATTTCGATAGGGACGTTTAATTTCGGTATTTATTTATCCTAAAAGAACTTTGATGTTGGTTAAACCATTTTTTAACTCATGGCTTGTGCATCCAATGTAGATTTTTATGTTGTTTGGATCCTCAATAGATGAGATATTGCATTGGTATACTAATGATTCAGTGTGACATTTATTATTAAGAGGACAGTTATGAGGATTTCTGCAGTTACATAATTTTTGTTTTTCTTCATCACTTTTTATTATTATACTGTCTAAATTTCTTTGGTCTTGGTCTAAGCGTTTATTCAGGATATTAGCATTATGTTTCTTAATAATTTTTTCTAAGTTTTCAGTACAACTGTAACTTAATTTTAGGGTACTTTTATTGAAAATAGTACTGAGTTTAGTATCTTTAGGAAAATGTATGGGGGTATATACCAAATTATTTTTCTGCTTCTGTTTTTTCTTTGCTTTCCATTTTCATTTTTTATGTAAGTTAGCTTTGGGCTTTTGTAGCCACTAAATATATATATATATAGAGAGAGAGATTTTGAGATTACCAATATTTTCATCTAAGTTAAATTTTAATACAGATTCTAAATATTAACTCAGCAATGACTAATGCTGTAAACAAAACATATGTAGCTGTCTCTGTTTGAAGGAAAAAAATTATTGTGCCATTATACCAGTATTTTCATATTTCTTTTATTTTTTATTCAAGTAATTGCACAAAATGGCAAAATCAAAGCAGCTAAGCATTAAGGTAAGAACACAGATTGAAATTTTATTCAAAGTAGGCTACTCTCAAAGACCAATTGCCAAAATGTTGAAGATTTCTAGACATAGTGTGCAATATTCATTAAAAAGGCAGTTAGAAACTGATGCAAATGTTGACAGAAAAAGAAATGGAAACCAAAAGTGACAACTGCTCGAATTATTGAGAGCAAAAGAAATAAAAGGATAACTGCTCTAGAGTTGATAGTTGAACTTAATTTTTCTTGGCAGCAACCAGTGTCACTCTCAAGTGTGAAAAATCAGCTTAAATCAGTGGGGAACATGGGGTGCATAGCAAATCAAGAAACCCCTGTTATGGAAGGTAAATTAGCAGAAAAGACTGTTATGAGTAAAAATGCATAAGAACTGGATATTTAAAGAGTGACAAAATATATTGCGGACAGACAAATCCAAATTTGAACCTTTTTGGTAGTAAGATGATTGTGTATGTGAGAAGAAAGACAGGAGAAAAAACTGAATGATGAATGTGTGGTTTCAACAGTTAATCATAGTGGTGGTTTTGTTATGGTGTGGGCTGTTTTGGAGGAGAGAGGGCTGCAGATTTGCTTCAGGTCAATGGAATCTTGAAAAAAGAACAATATCATTCAATTTTACAAAGACAAGCTATACCTTCTGGTTTCTGCATAATTGGAAAAATTCACGTTTCAACAAGACAACAATCCAAAACACTCATTAAATAATGTCAAAATTACCTTAAGTCAAAAAAAGGAACAAAATTTTGGAAATTATGACTTGGCCATCTCAATTTTGAGACATCTTACCCATTGAATTAGTATGGGATGAATTAGATAGGAGAGTTTGGAAAGAATACCCAAAGAGTAAAAGTGAGCTTTTTCAGTGCTTGAAGAATGCTTGGAAAGGTTTGCCATCTACTTTTTTTCAAAAACTGTTGGAAAAAATGACAAGAATTTGTAAAACAGTAATTAATTAGGTGGTTTTATTGATAAAACAAAATATGATACTGTTGTATGATACCTTTTTACAGTTAAGTGCTTATTTTTGTCAAAATAAAAGTAAATAAACTGTAGTTACTGAAATTTTATCTTTTACTCACAAAAATACAAAGTCATTTAATTTTAAGGTGTTTTTTTAAAGAAATGCAAGAAGTGATGATCTTAAATTTTTTGCCTGCAGTATACTAAAGAAAAATGTGTTTCCCAACTGGTATCAAGCTTGTGTTCCTTGTTTCCATCCAGTAAACCATTCCTTTTGTTTTTGCTGGTGTGCCTTACCAATTAGGTCATGAGAAACCATCATGATAAAGTAAGGTTTAATTACCTATTGATGAAATGCACATCTTTCATTAGAACCTTTCAAAGTCTATATTTGCTACTTTTATTTTTGTACCTGAAACATAAACAAAGTCATTTTTAATCAGTTAATGTATTTTTCAATCCAACATTATTCCATATACTTATAGACATTAATTGTAGTAGGTACACATCTTTGAGTTGACACTTATGTTATAAACTGTTTAAAAATAACAGGGATGTCAACTTAAACATGTATCCTCACTGAAAGTAACATTTATAATCATAAGAAAAAGTATGAATGCATACTGCTGACAATACTTGCATGGCCTGATGATTTTTAATTTATTTGAATTAATTACAAAAGATAATTGAACAGTAAAATTTTTCTGAAAAACAGAGCTGATTATAGGAACGAGGTCAGTAAATATATATGCAAAAACTTTTAATGTTTAATTTTGAATAATTGTAAATGCAAAAATTGTATGCCCCAAATTAATGGTATTAAAAAATTGTACATCCTTTTTGAGCTCTAACTTTTTCTAATCTTTACGAATTTAGCACAAACATCACCATGAAATTTTTGCCATATACATGTATATAATCTTCAAGCTGTTGTAGATTATTTGGTTTAAATGTCTTTTCAATTTATCCCAAAAGTTTTCAATTGGATTCAGTTCAGAACTCTGTGAATGCCAAAGTAAAACTTTTATATTCTTCTCCTGAATATATTTCTAGACTACAAGTATGTTTTGGATCCTTGTCAACTATGCTTCAGTTTCAAATTTCTAACACTTTCACGATGAAATCCAATATTTCACAATAATCATCTTCTTTTCATTATACCATTAACTCTTACCAAGTTTCATGATCTTTTTCCAGAAAAACACACCCAATGTATGATACTTCCTCCCTCATGTTTTGTTGCAGGAATAGTGTTCTTTGAACTAAAAGCTTCACCTTGATATTTTCAAACAAGTTTCATGTCATTATGCCCCAAAAGTTCTAGTCTTGTCTCATCTGAATACATTCTCACAGAATATGTTAAGCTTATCAATATATTCATTTGCAATCAGATTTCAAATGGCTAGCCTCTATCGACTGAGGCAGAGAAATTGAAGGAGAAATTAAAGGAGAGTTTCCCCGACGTATTTTCAGCCGGCCTCGGGAGGTGTAAAAAAACAGCAGCCAAAATTGAACTAAAAGAAAATGTACAACATATTTTCAAGAAGAAAAGAAATGTACCTTTTGCATCACTAGAAAAAATCGTCGAAGAGTTGGATAGACTCGTGAAAACCGTTATATTGACAAAGGTGGAATATAGTCAATGGTTTACGTGAAAAAGAAGTCGGGTGAGATACAAGTATGCACTGATTTCCCGACGGGATTGAATGCAGCGATTAAACATTATCACTATCCTCTCCCTAGTCCAGAGGAAGTTTTCACAAAGTTGAACGGAGGAAAATTTTTCTCAAAGATAGACTTGAGCGAAGCCTACCTACAAGTACCAGTAGATGAGGAAAGCTCGAGGTTGTTGTGCATAAACACACATAAGTTCCACAGATTACCATTCAGGATCAACATTGTGTCGACGATATTTCAGCAAATAATGGACACTATGCTAGGCGGACTGGATTTTACGATCACTTGATGACATCCTGATAAATAGCAAAAATATTGAACAACACTGGGAACATGTTCAAGAGGTTTTCAGACAGATACAAAATTACGGTTTTAAGGTAAAGGAAAATAAATGTGACTTCTTTATGAAGGAGATAAAAAAGAAGGAAGAAGACCAGACCCAGAAAGAGCCAAAGCAATAAAAATGCCGGCTCCAAAAAATTTAGCTGAGTTACAAAGCTTCTTGGGCTTAGTAAATTATTATCAAGAATTTATTCCTAACATGCACAAATTACGCACACCCCAAAATGAACTGTTGAAGAAGGAAAAAGTTTGGGAATGGACATATGAATGTCAGAAAACTTTTGACAAAATCATTATTTTTAGCGCATTATGATCCCAAATTGGAAATAATAGTCACGAGTGATGCGAGTGCCTATGGTGTTGGGGCATGTATACTTCATAAAATGCCAGATGGGACACTAAAACCCATCACGCATGCATCAAGAACATTACTACCAGCCGAACAAAATTACTCGCAAATCGAAAAAGAAGAGCCGGGATTATTTTTGCGGTTACGAGATTCCACAGATATATTTACGGTAGATTTTTTACCTTACAGATGGACCACAAGCCATTATTGACAATATTTGGATCAAAGAAAGGTCTACCTGTCTACACTGCTAATAGATTGCTAAGAAGGGGGACGATTTTATTAAACTATAACTTTAAATTGGAGTATCTTCCATCAAACAAAATCGGGCATGCAGATGATCTTTTGAGACTAATACCAAAGAAAATGGATCCATTAGAAGATTCCGTAATTGCAGTTCTATGATATGAAGAAGATATTAGAACATCATTATGTAGTACAATTCGAGACCTCCCCGTCACATTACAGGAAATAAGAAATGAAGCCATGAATGATGAATTTATAAAGGAAACTAAAACAAAAATTGTAGGAAAAGATAAGCATATATCAGACATTTTTCGTTATGTGATAATGTTTTGCTATATAATGCAAGAGTAGTAACCCCAAAAATGCTACAAAGGAGAATCCTTAAGGATTTTCACATGGCCCACCCAGGAAAGAACAGGATGAAATCCTTAAGGCGAAGTTATGTGTACTGGCCAAACATGGATCAAGATATTATACATATGGTGAACAAATGCAAGGGCTGTTCCATAGCAGCCAAGGCACTTCCGGTCACTCATAAGCCATGGCCTAAGACAGATCGACCGTGGTCGAGAATCCATGTAGATTTTGCAGGTCCATTAGAGGGTTTCTACTACTTGATTGTAGTAGACAGTTACAGCAAATGGCCAGAAGTATTTCATTGTAGAAAATCTACTTCTGAGACTACAATAAATTGCCTTTACGGGCTGTTTGCTCGTTTCGGAGTGGTTGATTGTTTAGTCACCAATAATGGGACACAATTTACACCTGCAGATTTTCAAGAATTTTGTGAAACTTTTCAGGTGAAACACATCAAATCCCCGCCATATCACCCAAGATCAAACAGGCAAGTGGAGAGGTTTGTAGATACATTAAAAAGAGCACTAAGGAAAGCTTATGACGTACCAACAGAAAAGGCTTTACAACAATTCTTGCAAGTGTATAGAATTACACCGAACAGTACTACGCCATCAGCATTATCGCCAGCGGAAGTAATGTTCACTCGAAAAATTAGATCGGTATTCGACAAATTATTGCCAAAATAGACAAGGCAATCACCAACGTCGTTTGTACCAAAAAGAAAATTTAACCCAGGGGAGAAAGTTTTTTTAAAATGTTCGAAAACAACACATCCTATTGGGAGCCAGGTACAATAGAGAAACGAATCGGAAACATGATTTACATAATTCAGGGTCTGAAATTCTCGCATAAAAGGCACTTAAATCAGATCAGAAAGAGGCTGTTAGAGGATTTTAAACAAAATATACACATATATATTTCTGTTAAAGAGTATTACTCAACATACTTCCTGCTCTTCCCTAATATTGTAACAAGAGACAGATCCTACTTATAAATATGGCAAGTAGCCACATTAGAGGAGGATTTTGAGTAGTATTTCCATTCTATGTATGAGTATTTAATAAACCACTTCTTTGTTTCCTTTACCTACTTTTCTGTTCCTTCAATACTCTTTCTAACTATAGTCTTCCTAATTCTCAGCTTTTTGAAGAAAGACAACATTACAACAATTTTTTGTTACTATAAGCATTATTTTTAGTTGGAGTTATTTTTATTAAACAGTGAAATTTATCTCAATTAGCCTAAATTGAGAAGTCCTACTAAAGAAAGATGTGCCTCTCAAAAGGAATTAAACCTGGACTCCATTTTTCAATCAGAGAAACCACTCCTATAGCTGAATTGTGCCCTTACCAGTTAGGCCTTGGGGGAAAATGACATGATATATCAGTCAGTTATGTGCCATGCATGATACATGCTTAGGTGTTCATGTATCTTTCGATGCTTGACTGACAAAGTTGATGTTTTTCCTGCAGTAGGTTGCCATTTCTTTCTGTGGTAGACCAGTAGCCATCCAAGACTATAGAACCTGGTCTGTCTGACTATTTACCCATTGCTGGAGGGAGAAGAAGAGGATTCATACCTTTCCCAAGGATATTAGCATGTAAATGAATGTAATGGATTCAACTGGAATTTGAACTTGGCTCTCTGATTCCTCAATCTGAACTGCTATCCATTACTCCATCGTACCTCCTCTATGATATATAAGTTTCTTATTAAGATTATTATTACTTATTTAAATCATTATTCACCATTTCACTATGATTTAAGGTAAAACATTGTCATTCAGCTTAGAAATAAACCAGATTATCTTATATATTTCATATTGAATTTAATAACTCATTGTTAGGCTGTGTTCATTTTTATTCTTTATAAAAATGATATATAAATTGATCCATAATGAAAGTAAGTTTCGTTAAAACAACTCCCTTCAAATATTTTTGTTTGTTTATTTAGTAGAAATAAAACATTTAAAATTTTTGTACATTAATTTTATTGAACAGCATATTTACTATCTTGTTCCATTCACGTTTGCCATCTTTGAGACAACTTCATAATTCCATTCTGTCGCAGTTAGCTCCTCCTCATTTCCTTAACCCTTCAACAGGGGTCTCTCTCTCCTGGGAGTATAAATACTGGCTGACCTTTCGCCTCTGTCACTTTCCACGGCTTCGCACACGTGCGGCCAAACTGCCTCTCCTGGGGCCGCAACCTCGCGCGTGAGGCAAGGTAAAAAAAATAAAAAATTTTTTTCCACTTACACCACTATGTGATCCTCTCACACAAGCAGTGTTTCCCATATTCTGGGAACACGCTTACGCGTTCGTACGGACACTCAACACTCACACAACTTTCCATACAACACTGTAACGTTTTATTCATGTCTTCAATGTATTTGTAATTCATGTATTATTAATATATATTTGTTCGCATACATGTATAGCGGTCTTGTTTGTTTCTTTGCCTTCTTTGGACTCCATTAAAGTCCAACATTCTTATGTAGCTGGACCCACCAGCGGAGGTCTTAACCAGAGAGATAACTCATCTTCTCTTCTCACATTCACACACCGCATGGTCCTCTACAATTCTATCATAACTGTTTATCTTTCTTAGCAAATAACTCTTGAGAACTCTTTGGTGAGTAACATCAGAAGAATATTAGTCAAGTACAAACATAGGTGACTTAGCAACTGAAAAGGTCAGAACCTGACAAGCTGACTGGTTTTACAGGAAATTGTCCTGACTAAAGTTCCGAGAGATCTTTTGATAGCAGTGAATTTATGAAGATCAGGATTGAAGCCAAATTGTAAAGTTTAATTTAAAGACAACTGTCACTCATACTATCACTTCTATGTGCCATGTCCTTTCAGGATGTTGGCAATCATGCCTCTCCACAACTTCCTGTCTTTTTTAGCTCTTAATAAATATTGTCTTTTTGTTTTCTCTCCTGAACCTTATTCTGCTATCCATCTACTCAAGCTGTCCTGTGAATATAATATTTTCTAAGCCCTCTTTCCTCATTATGTGCCTTAATAATTTCAACTATCTCTTTCTGATGTTAAGTATGAGTGTCATTTTTGTTTCCATTCTTTCTAAAACTTTGTCATTGCTTACATGTTTGGTCCATGGTATTCTCAGCATCCTTCTGTAGAATCACATTTCTGTTGCTTCAAGTTTTTATTTGTGAGGAGATTGTTCAGCATTCACTGCCTTATAGGAGGACTGATATCACATAACATTTCAGTACTCATTTTTTTTCTAATGACATTTTTCTATTTTTTAATACTTTGCTTGGCTTTTGGAAGGCAAACTTTTGTTATCCCAATGTACCTTCAGATTTTAGTGTCACACTTTCTGTTCTCTTCTAAAACACTTCCTAGATATTTGAATTTTTTTACTTGTTTGGTTTTGGTATCCCCAATTTGTAATTTGACTGTTGAGCTAACAACCATGAATCCTTTCTTCTTGCAATTGATGTTTAGTCCTTTCTTCTTGCTTTCCTTCAATACATTCTGTAAGAGTTCTTGTAGTTTCTTTTCTGGGTCTGCTATTAATACTATATCATCTACATATCTTATGTGGCCACTAACAATGAATCCTGGTAGGACTCCTAATTCTCTCAGAACTGCCTCAATCTATAGGTTGAATAAATCCTTGACTTTCTATTTTTGTATTTAATGAATTCATTTTCTATCTGTATGCAAGTGGTTTTCTGACAGTATAAGTTATGGATTATTCTAATCTCCTTCCTAAATCTATCAAGCTTAACTAACATTTCCAACAGTTCTTTGTGATGTACTTTATCAAACGTCTTTGCATAATCAAACGTCTTTGCATAATCTATAAAACATAGATATACATCCTTTTGCATTTGTATTGCTCTTTCTAATATCATTCTGAGCATAAATATTGTTTCAGTGTCTTTAATGAACACACACTATTCTTGCCCTATTTCCAGTCTATTTCTCCTGTACACTGTATTCATTAGAATTTGGATGATAAGTTTTGTTATATGACTCATTAAGCTGATTGTCCAATAAAGTTCTCATTCATTTGTGCCTGGCTTCTTAGGTAGTGCTATGAAAATAGATCTACTTAGGTCTTCTGGTATATCACCATTGTTGTATATTTCATTTATTATGTCTAAATCTTGTCAATGCCAAAATCATCTAAGGCTGCCAGTACTGATTTCACTTCAGATTTTAATATTTCTAGTTCTTTGATATTTCTCTTTCATTGTGGAAGTATTCTCTGATGTATTCATTCCACCCATAAAGAATTTTTTTCTTTCTCTAATATGATTCTGTCCTTAGATTTTATTCATCCTGTTCATGTGTATGTCTTTTGTTCCGTTAGTTCTCTTATATTTTTATGCATATCTACTCTATCTGTGATGTTCATTCTTTCTATTTATGTGCATTTTTTGTTGAGCCATTCCTCTTTAGCCCTCTTGCATTTGTTTCTAATTTCTTTGTGCAGTGTCCAATATTCTGTGCCATAGATTACTCATCTTTAATTATTATTATTAAATTTGTCTAAAATTAAATCTTAATTTTCTGCAAGTAATTCACTAGGCAGTATTTGACTGGCCAGTGGCAAAACATTATATATTCACTAACCAATCAGTGAAGCTTAAATAAAATGTTGCCCGGCAGAAGATTAGGAAGAGAGAGTGAGGATTGCATGAGTGGGTGTGTATGTGTGTCATCACTGGAAGGAGTGATTGAGGTTGGTACCATTTTTCAACTGATGAGATTCAATATGATTGACCATCAGTCTTATTCTTTGTACTACTCATTTCCACTTTTGGGATAGTTTTATTTTATATTTTTTATGTTGTATTTATGATAATGAAAAATAAAACCCTTGTCACATATGCTTCTCAACACCACCACCAGCTGTATGCAACTAGACCAGACCAGTTAGACAAGGTCTCAACAAAATGCTGGAAAAATGGTTGGTTCATTGTACCACTTCAATAAGTATCTGACTCCCCTTGCTATACTCTATCTTTACAAGAGCCAGATCAGGCCAGTAGAGTTTAAATAGCATTAAAACACAATCCAGTAGAATTTAAGTAGTACAAAAACACGGTCCAGTAGAATTTAAGTAGTACAAAAACACGGTCCAGTAGAATTTAAATAGCATAGAAACATGGCTCATTAGAATTTAATTAGTGCAAAAAGAGGGTCCAGTAGAATTTAAGTAGAACAAAAGCTGGGTCCAGTAGTCTTTTTATTAACATTATTCTCATGTACAAATGGTTAATGTTCTTATTTGATTGTTATCAACCTCAACATTCATTCAGAAAGCTTGGAGGACAAACCATCACAATCTGGTTTTAGCATGTCCCATCATTTGCATTTTTTTCTCCAAAACCTGTACATAATATTCTGAAAATGTGGCTTATTTTCTTCTATCTTCAACTTCAGAATCAATAAAAAAAATACCCAAGTATAACCCATTCAACTGATGCCTCAACCACATTTAGGCAACTGTTGGGGATATACAGTATCATCCTATACTTTTCTATGAAGAGCACTTTCTGGAAATCCAGATTCATTTGCTTCATTGGCCTAAATAACATGCTTAATGAAGTGATTTAACTTCAAGGACAACAAACTACTGATTTGGTGCACATTCTTCGGTGCACATTCTTCAATGTATCAATGTGTAGCTTAGTGATATTTTATATACATTTGGAGCCTAAATAACTTCAGATAACTCTTTGCTACTGTTGAATGGATGTTTGTGTATCTCTGTTTTATAATAGGTTTTTCCATTTGTCATGCATAAAACAAAGATTTCTATATCTTTCCTTATCTGTATCATTTCCAATTTGTAGCTTGCAGCTTTTTCTCTTGCTGACAGCTATGCATTTAATCTTCTTAAAAATTGATAGTTACTCTTTTCTTATTGCGTTTCTTTACCATCATGTCTAGGAGGTCCGCAGTTTCTTTTTTTTTTTTTTTTTGCCATTAACATGTCATCTGCATATGTGTTGTGGTAATTTACCCATGCATGCAGGGACTCTCCCAGCTATACATAGGAGCAGGTACTGCCTTTCGGAGAGGGAAGTTCCCAGATGTCATCTCTGACAGTCGGACCGAACATTCTTGCTGTAACACTCTCGTTTCCATATGTTTGTATTACTGTTTCTGTTAATATATTTGTTTAACTCAGTTCCTCTCTTGTGTCTTTATTTCTGTCCCTAACAAGGCCACAAAAATATGTTATATTGATAAGGTTGTGTTCACCAATGCTAAAACTTGGTAGGACTTCTAATTCTTGTAAGATTGCCTCACCTAATATGTGGGAAAAACTTTTTGACTGGTAAACACTGAGCTGAGAAGCAGTGGGAACAATCTTTTACATTACACACAAGAATCTAAGGTCCATGTTCAGGGTCCAGAGCAACACACACACTGACCAAATAGAGTGAAACAAAATGTAATGTTACATAAGCGATTCAGTGTCTTGTTTTTATTAAGTGGAACAACAAAATATTGTAAAAACCCAAGAGAAATAAAATCTTGCGGCTGCAGAGATTTTGTCCATCTGATATAATCATTGGAGCTAACACTTTCAAATTATCATTTTTTAATCATGAGAACATTTTCTTAGTGTCAAGATATTCAGAAATAAAGAAGATATCAGTACATATCTTTTAGCTTCCTCTTCTGGAAAAAGCTTAGAATTTTAGCTAAGGGAATGCAGCTACATTGGGCTACAATAATTTCTAATTGTTATAACGAGCAAATGATTGAAATTTCAACAGCATGTATTGAACACATATAAAGAATATATATATGTAGCTGTGTGGAAAGGTGGCAAAAATTGTTCATATGCAGTTCTTTAACTGCCATTGGTAAGGGAATCCATAGGTGTAAAAGTGTTGTTGGTAAGGCCAGGAGTTGATTGATTTGTTGGGTTGGTTGGTTGAGGTCATGGTTGATGTCAGGAGAGAGTCCTGAAGTGGATTAGTGAAGCCATGTGGAGTGTCATTGATGGAACTGATGTATACTTTTCTTCAGGGTTGAAATCAAGGTGTTAATGGACTGGAAGTGTGATGAGGTAAAGGTGTTGAAGCTGAACTGCCTGTTGTCACTCGGGATGATTCATAGCATTGTTGAGTTGATTGATCAAGGTCACAGTGGTGTGTTGATTCATGATAAGGTCTGGTAAAGTGTGTTAGCTGGTTGGTTGACTGAGATCACAGTGGTGGTGACAAGGGAGGCTGGTGTAGAGAGTGAAGCTTAAATGAATGGAATGTCTCTGTTGGATTCTGGTTGAATGGGAGATCAAATGGAGATGGTGTCACAATGGTGATAGTAAGAAAGGCTTTGAGTGGATAATGAAGACGAGATGTTAGAAATCATTGTGGTGGCATCAGGAGTCCACTAAAGTCAAAGCCAGCCAGTTGGCCACATTTAGTATGTGAAGATTCAGGTGAGAATAATGAAGCTTGGTTGGGGTCACTTTGGTGTGGACGATTCAGCGCACTGATGTTGACAGATGTTCTTTCAGTCTGCTACTGTGTCAGTCATTTATGAAGGGATTTCTTCTAAGTAAATCTGGTGGCTCTTAATGTCTTTTTTGTGAAAACTGTTGTGATTGGCTATTTCATTTTGTTTTTTGGGGGAATCTATTTTGTCAAAGTTTTCACAAATACACAACAAAGACAGAAATATTTGTGAACATATGACAAGATCCCTTGGTCAGTTTATCATTGATAATTTCACCCCATGTGTTGTTTCAATCTTTATCTATGCCAGAGAGCTTCACCCCATGCAATGTTTCAGTCCCTATGTGTGAAAGCAACTTAGAAAAGTCCTAGTGTAATTTCACAAGAGAATAGAAGGTGAAATAACACAAACACAAACAAATCCTTTTTTTGATATACTGTGTTCTTTCTTCACTGAACAAGTTTGAATTTGATTTAGCACTCTCTCTGGCTATATGGAGGTGGCACTTAGGTCCCTTTGTTTCTTCTTCCTTCTACCAAGTCAACATGACTTGTTGGCTGGATGGCTCTTCTCTCTTCTTGTTCTAACTGTGAAATCTCACAATTAGAAGAACTTTGCTGTTCTTGAGTAAAATATCACAAAGAATTCTGTAATTGTCTAGCCTTTGGCATAAGACTAGTTAAGAGAAAACCACCCATGACTTTTTTATATGGTGTGTTGATTCTAATTCTAATAAATAATTACTTGCAATAGATTTATCACCAAGCTTCATTGGTTCTTGTAGAAAAAAAAACATGGGTGGCTAGATATTAAATTGATAAGAGCATCCCAATCCTGTATTCCCCAAAGATTTTCTTTTAACTAGAGTTTTCCTTAGATTAAAAAAATGGGGGGAAAAGAGAAAGATAATCATACAGCACATGTCGAAATATATTTATTAATCATTTCAGCCCTAAGGTGATAATGCCACTAATACGCAAGGGATTACTGAGAATGAAAAAAAAAAATGAAAAGACATTAGTGAAGAGAAAACAAAAAATGGTGATTGACATTGCATTTAAATTTTTGAACATCATAAGTGATAGAGAAGTAAGAAATTGGAGGAGAGTTCTACAGGCAAGAGGTGAGAGAAAAGAAACCATTAGAATAGAACTTACAGTTAAACACACACACACACACACACACACACACACACACACACACATATATATATATATATATATATATATATATATATATCACTTTAAATATTATTTTTAATGGATACCCATATTTGAGAAGATGGTTTATTTATTTTAAGCAGTATATTTATTTTCGTCTACTGGGCTGAATATTCGAGAAATTTTATTAAAGGAAAATATGTGCTATCCAGTAGGATTTGAAACTGTGTCCCCCTGAGGGCACATTTTCCTTTAATAAAATTTCTTGAATATTCAAGCCAGTAGACAAAAATAAATATACTGTTTAAAATAAATGGAGCATATGCTCAAATATGGGTAACCACTAAAAATAATGTTTAAAGTGATCAAAATCTGATGGCATAATAAATAAAAAATCCATTACGTCTTTAGAATTATATATATATATATATATATATATATATATATATATATATATTAATACATGTCTCATTAAATAATATAGATAAGCGTTGTCTATATATTTTATGTAAGTTTTTTTCATATAGTCTGATAATCTTAATAACATTATCATTAAATAATGAAAGAAAATCACAATATTGATACATACTTTTTTTTTATTTAATCCAATCTGAGCTTTCGGCTTACATAAGCCATTATCAAAGATGACAATTACACAATATATTTATGCAATACACGAACAAGAAATTGATGATAGTATTATTTATATATATATATACACACACACACATACACACACACACACACACACACACACACACACACACACACACACACACATACACATATATATAAGGAGGCACAGTGGAATAGTGTATAGCGGCTCGGATTGCAGAATAGGTGAGCCGAGTTCAAATTCCAGTCGAATCCATTACATTCACTAACATGCTAATACCCTTGGGAAAGGTATGAATCCTCCTCTTCTCCTCCCAGCTATGGGTAAATAGCAGGACATATATCACCTGAAGAAGGCCGGAGCATACAACAGCCAAAACATTGTGAATATAGGAATAAAGATGAGGAGAATTGTCCAGACAATGTAAATAGTATAAATAGTTACAATACCACATCTCAGAAATATGGACTGATAGTACGGTTCAAAATTCCAACGTATATCACCTGAGGAAGGCAGGAGTGTAAACAGCTGAAATGTCATGAATAGGGTAATAAAGATGAGGACAACAGTCCAAAAAAAGTAAATAGTGTAAATATTTGTGATACCTCTTCTCAGAAATATAGACATAAGAAAAATGTCTGTTTTACATGCATTTTGTGGCAGTTTAACATTTATATATGCAGATAGTTTTATAACATTGAGATTGGCTTGAAAATGGAAGACATTTCTGTTTTTTTATGTATGTTTTTATATTAAGACTTGTCCATCCCTATTTCCATTTCATATTTCGGTATCATGCAGTTAAGCTAAGTGCAAGTCTACAGCATTATCATATCTGATATCTCAACCTTGCATAATACATCTGAGATATATTTTATGATGCATTTTGTGGAGAAAATGTAAGGTCTTATATGTCAGCAAGTATATTTTAGTCTTGTTTATATATACGAGGTCTGTCTAAAAAGTAACAGGACTGGGTGTGCTGTGAGAGCTATGGGTGAAAGAGGGATAAGCGTATTGTGTTATCATCTAACATGATCTTTTGGAAGTATATAACTGTAATCTTAGCATTTAATTCACTCAGTGCATGAAAAGAGATGAGAGTTGTGGCAGGACAAATCGTGGCTGCTTCACCACAACAATGCACCTGCTCACAATGCACCTGCTCACAATGCACCTGCTCACAATGCACCTGCTCACAATGCATCTGCTCACGATGCCCTGAGCAT
>OZ038512.1:21399660-21412160 GCA_964036315.1 Acanthosepion esculentum | reverse complement strand
TTAATTTGATTTTTATTTGGATTCATGACAGAGGAACCAAGAAGACAGTAGATAATGATTGACATTGCTTTTAAATTTTTGAAGATCAAAGTTGGTTGGAATGTAAGAAGCCAGAAGAACCCCAAGCAAGTGAAGAAACTGTTAGAATAGAACTTATGGTTACACCTAGCCATTTCAGCTGTAAAATGATGAGATCTTGCCACCAATCTGGTACAATGATTAAATTCATAGAGTCTAGGTACCATTGTTCATCAGAACAATTACCACAAAAAATATTTATAGAAAATGCACAGAGAAGAAAGAAAATTAGTGACATTTATAAAGAAAAGATACAAAATAAATATTAAAAAAAGTCACTCATTTTCGATCTTCTTTAATCATGAGGGAAAAACTACTATGATTCATTATTTAAGAAAACACACAAATTCCCAAATACATTTATTTCTTTTTTGGATCTGATAAAGTCTAGAAAGGCAAAATGTGTAATCAAATCTATTTTTAATTAAATGTTTTTCATTTGCAAAATTTTTAAATATATATATATATATATTTAAATTTATATGTATCTATGTGTGTGTGTGTGTACATAGTGATTAATTTCTACGACCAGCTGAACTTTCAACTTATAAAGGTTGAATTTAGCTGATTCAGCAAGAAACTGCTTTTGAAAAGCTCTTTCTTTTAGACTTTTCTTTAAAAAAAGACTGAAACTAGATGTTGTGAAATTGTAAGATCAGTAGTAGAATGTCAAAGGAACTTTTATTTTTATTAATTTGAAGCATCACCTTGCATATAACTAACCTGAAAAATGCATTCTACCAGAATCTCTACTTGTCAACACAATTGATCATTGTCTATTGAAACCCTTACATCTTATACTGACTACTTCAAAAGTTGAATGGTATTGACACCCACCTTTGTACATCTAACTAGCAAAGATACCCCACAGGTTCTCAACTGGATTGAGGTCAGGAGTATGTGCTGGCCAATTCATAAAATCAGTATTGTGGTTCTGAAACCATTGTATTTTACTTTGTAATCAATGGATTGGAGCATTGTCTTATTGGAACTTCTAGTTGGCACCAACAATTTCTTCTGCATATGCAAATGAGGCATTGGATAAAAGATTTTGATATCTGGAAGCATTAAACTGAGTGTTGATGAAAGCTACCAGTATTTTTCCAAGTGGTCCAAAATTTGTACTGTGCCAAGACAGCTGAAGAACTCACCTGATCAAAGATTCTCAAGGCCCCCCCAAAACACCATATCTTACAAAATTTTGTATTGGAACTTCTGGCACAAATGGCAAGCAGTACAGCATGCCATTTCCAAATTTCTGGAAGAGTGAATTGCATCATGGTGCTCTTTTGCTCACAGACAGTGTCCAACTGACCCTACTATACAGTGCAGTCGACAAAATCAAAAACAAATAATGCACATATGCGAAATCAAAAGTATAAAATGGCGACAATTTACCCATTACACCATGTATGTATGTATGTATGCATGTGTGAATATATATATATATATATATATATATATATATATATATATATATGGAAATACATTGTACTTTGTATATGTAGATTTTCCACTCCAACCAGGTGGACATTCATGGAAAGTAGGTATTTCTGTCCAGTTGACAGTTTTCCATCCCTGAAAAATAAATGTTTACCAAGCTTAATTTAGTCTGGCACATGGTTAAAAAGTTGAGTATTTACTCTGGCAAATAAACTGTGAGAGAACCATGGCACTGTGTCAGATACCATTGAAAGGAAAAAGAATGGATTTAATAACCACATCTCTTGAGAATGAACATAAATGTATTAAGTTATAGTTCTTTGTAATGTCAGTGAAGAGGAAGACAAAGAATCAAAGAAAGAATTAACTGACAGATTTTCTTCAATGATTTGACCTTTTATAAATTCACTTTAAATTCACTTGTAAACTTGAGCCTATTTAATAGGTAAGCCTTTAGAGAATTTGAAAAAGAGAAGTTTTCCTTTAAATATTTTGTCATGAAATTTGGTAAAATTCTTTTTTCTCCTTTTAAGCTTTCTGGATGTGTTATTTTGAAGAACTTCAGGTTACAAGTGAATTTGATGTATACAACTTTAGGATTATTGAAACACTCCCTTTTAAGAAATGGATTAAGGCAATCTTTGATTTTGATGGTTTATCTCTTATAATTTGAGAATTTGCTGTATCTTCATGCACTAACTGACTTCCAACTTCTATATTTAATCCGAGGCAATTTCTAATTGATTAGAGACAAGCATTCTTAAATATATATATATATATATATATATATATATATATGATTTTAGATAGCTGTTTGTAATGACAGAGAAGGTTGACTGTTCAATTCAATGTTTTAACTTATTAGAAAAAACTCTTATAATTTTAGGCTATTAAAATATTCAAGATTCTGACTTTGTAAGAAAATTCAATTTTAACTGAAAGATATTATAATGTTTTAAGATTTCTTATTAGATTTTCTGTAGAATAAACTGTTCTTAAGAATTTAAAATATTGGTAAAATCTGAGTTTTAGAAGATAAAGAATATTCTGGTAACCTACAAATATTTTAAATTTTGTTTTTAAAAAAATGTAATATTTTATCTTTGTTTATTCAGCTCCCTACAAATGCAAATATAATGCAAGAACATTTTATAATATAGATCCCTCCCTTATATGCTATTTTTATCCAGAAATTATCCATTCCTATTTGTTTTTGCTGTCATTGTCAGGGCATATCTTTAACCATGCCACATTAGTGTAATGGGAAGGTTCTACCTAAAAGATGGGTCTCAGAAATCAAGGACATTGTCATTATTATTAAGGATCTCTAGCTATGGCTGTAAACTTTGATCTTGTAAAGTTGCTACTTAAAATATTGTTTTATGAACTGATGTTGTTGCAGTGATAATAAAATAAATTGTCTCAGAGGGTTGACTTAGAACAGGGGTTCTGAACTAGTGGGGAATTCCTCCCCTCCAAGTGGAATTTCAAGATTTCAGTGGGGAGGGGAAAATCTTTTACTTTTACTTGTTTTTTATTTTCAGAATTTTGTTTATTGAATTTCAATACCCTGTCATTCTATTGAACATTTTGTTTATTGAGGTATACTTCTGTTTATTTATTTAGTAATTAGTTATGAATTAAACCAAATTACTGTACATGTATTCAAGTTTAAAAGTCCATCAACATTTTCTATTGTTAATAAATTTGTAAAACCCCTCTATAAAAATAATCCCTGTTAATATATATGTAGTAATATGGAAAAAAGAATGAAGATTTTAAACAATATATTCATATTATTTGGAATGCATCTTTTGAGTGAGACAATCTTGGAAGTGGGGAGAAGAATGAGATTCTGATTTATGGTGAAAAGGGTGCATTGGGCAAAAATGGTTGAGAGCCACTAACCAAATAAAGATTCAAGCCTTAATGATAGATTGGTGGGTATATCAATATAAACCGGACATCAACCAAACCGAACATAGGACAAGAGAATCAGATAATAGGAAAATAAATTCCCGACTAAGAGGAAAGAGTGTATTCTTCATGTCTTTGTAAGAAGAAGATTAAATGTTTGAAGAAAGTCTCTAAAACTAACATTGGCCAACATTAATTTGACTGTGTTCAAAATTAAATAAGCAATTATTACTTTCATGCACATAAAAAAATGTAGTCTTAAAAGGATGGTTTTTCTTTTGACACCATCTTCATTCCTCAGCAATGTTTATTCTTTTAAAAAGCAATGATTAGAATTTTAATAAATTCAAATATATGAAAGTGAATTTATATATTTTCTTTGTTCTTGAGAATTGACAACACAAATGATAAACACTATTTATTTATTAGATTGTTTATTGGAATGGTTGGCAAAATATTGAATAAATGCCAATTTATTTGAACTATAAAATGATTAATAATACAAATTTCCTTATATTTGGTTCACATATTTTAATAATTTAGTAAATGTTTATAAATTTATGAATAAAAAATTGTTTTCACATTTATTTCTTTATAAAGTGGCAAATGATAAATATTGCATTGCATTAGTTTTAATTGTATTAGTTTTTAGAACGTCGTAAATATAAAATTATTCTTGTAAATAATATTTTTGTTGTAAGTTTTCAAGAACACAAAAAAACATAAGTTTTATTACAATTCTAATCATTCCTTGTCCAAGTTTTCCCAGTTATATTACATATGAAAAATTTAGTCTTATATTCTTATTAAATGTTAGTATTATGCTTCCACAAATTCAGTCATGAATATGTACCATGTTCCTTGCCATATGACATGCATCTATATTTTGGCAAGGAAAGTTTAGGAATAACTAATAATACTCAACACATAATTCAGCTATACTTGTATATTTATTTTATATTTCAATATTATTTTCATTTGTAATCATAATTTAATCATTTATAATCAATATATATTTCATTCTGGAGTCATCAGGAATCTAGTGTGTTAGACAGGGGTGCTTAGATTTTATTTGTTTTTGTGACAGGGTTACATGCATATCACTCAGTAAAGCCTCTGTTCTAGGAGAAAAATCAAATGTGGGCACACCAATTAAGTCAAATGTTGATTTGGAAGAAAACTTCTGAGCAAAGCATTCAATCTTATCTGTTGTAAATGTCAGCACTTCAAATTAATTGAATAGATGAGAGATCGAGGTTTTGCTGTTATTCAGCAGACTTTTGCAGAGCTGCCAATAATCTCTAGAATAGAACTTGTGAGATGCTATACATTGTTTCATTTTATAAGCAAACAGTAGCTTCACTTCTTTGAGGACACACTTGCACTCATTACGAGCAGAGACAAAGTACTGCACTTAAATTCATAAAGTCTAGGTACCATAGTGAAGAGTTTCTTATGATGGGCCTTATTTGATTCCTGTTTTTTGGTCAGTAAAATATACATATATACATCATAGCAACAAAATGAGACATTTATATATATATATAAAGATCTATCATCAGAAGTGTTATATTCCGTGCTAATAGGAATATATACTTGAAAAACAAGGTGGATAAAATAAGTAAAGGTTTATTGTAAAAACCAGTACAATAAGAATAAAGGAAACAGTTATGCACAAAGGTCATCATAAGTCAATCTAGTAGTGCGTGCTACTAGTGGAAAGGCAGTAGTTCTTGTGTAAGTCTGAGTCGTACTCAACAGATCCCAGCAAGACTCCTGTAGTCTGTTGCGTTACGGATACTTATAGGTAGTTACTACCTATAGTGTAGTCACTCATGGGGGTGACAGGTTATTCCATTACATCAAGAAGGATAGATATATGGTTGTACTAGTTCGGTAGATATATGAAAGTTCTTGTAATGTGGTTGTTAGTAAATGTTCTGGATTTTTTGTTTTTGTCATAGTGAATGAATAAATTATGTGCAAGTGATAAGTCTATCATTAAAAGGTAATATTACACATGAGAAAGTGATATTTGTGTAAAACTTTTCTGTAGTCTTTGTTTCTGGAGCAGCTCAAATCCATGTGCTCTGTTTGTGAGGGGGGGAGATGAAAAAGGGAAAGTCTCTAAATCTCCTGCCAGTACAGTGGTTTCTTTTTTTTGTGGAATCATGCAAATTAGGGGTTTTTTTTCTCATGATTGCAAGATCATTACAAGCTCATCTGAACAATTACCATGAAAGTATTTATAGAAAAGGCACAGGGAAGCAACTTTATGGTGGTGAGAAAGTGACTGAAACCAGGATGCCAGGTCAGGACCAGTAATATTGCCAATTCTTTGAATTTTATCAAGAATGTTTAAATATATAGCTGGACCATATGTGATAGCAATATTTGAAGCATGGATGAATGGTAGACTTATAGATATGTCAGAGAGTTAAGTCCCATGATTTGGTGTGGTGAGAAAATCCCTTCACAGCTGAGCCACTGACCAGCTCCCACCACATATCTCAGTTACATACAAATGTCTTCCAGTTCCCTCAGTGACATTGGCAACTCATATTTTTCTCTGCCTGCTGCTTCTTCACTTGCCTAAGTTGGCACCTTGTAGGATGGTAGGGAAAAGATTATTGGCTTAAATTTGTGAAGTCAAGGTACCAAAGAAGAAGGCTCATCAGAATAATTACTATGAAAATATTTATAGAACAGTTACAGGAAAGATACATAACTGTGGTGGGAAAGTGACCGAAGCTGAGATACCAAGTCAGGACTGATAAAATTGCAAATTCTTCTTTGGATTTTATCAAGAATCTGTACATACATAGCAGACGCACCAGATCAAATGTAACAGCATTATTCAATGTATCCAAGATAATTTCTGTAAAGAAAACGACTCATAAACCAACTATTGGAACATAAAAAAGAGGGGGATTTTTGGAGGCATTTTTTTTCATTTTTTTTTAAAATATACTTTATATGTTGGAAAAACAGGATATGGCAGCTTGACAACAAAAAATACCTATTTTATTTTATTCCCTAATTCGCAGCTAATTATTTTATAAAAATGGAGTTTTATGCATTGTTGTTTTGCAGCCCATTGCTCTACCATTGAACATGATCAGCAAATGCATTCTGTGCAATTGAAAACATTTGAGTGAAATTCCCTTTTGTCTTTCCTCTTATTTCATTTGAGCTTTTATTTATTTAGGATCAGAATGATTAAAATGTTTGTCAATTCTTTTCCTCCTCTTTACTGCATTTAGCACAAATGAACAAATTCTCTGCTTCTTGACGTTCAGTAGAAATAGAAGCCCAAATCTACTCAGATATTTAGGCAAATTAGTGACTGGTTGATTCACACAGCAGAAAATCCTTAGCAGCAATTTGGCCATGCATGCGCGCACGCACGCACACACACACACACACACACACATACGGAGGTGCTAAAAAATTCTCAGCCCAACCAAGAGATTCTTCCAGCCTAAATTCTGATGTATGGTTTTTTGGTTTAATTTTGTGAAATAGTTTAAGTTAAAAACTTTTCCGCACTCCTTCATATATATATATATATATATATGAATTGGGGTCAAATATAGATCAAATATGGATCAGAATCTGATAGAATGACAAGATAAGAAACAAATAGGAAACGTTAATAAATCTAACATGTTTCGTTTTTATTAAAACATCAACAGAGGATGAAATATGTATATAAGTGTATTATAATTAGACTATCTATATGAGATTTGGATGATAATGTATATTTGTGTGCATGTCTGGTATCATTTAGATAGATTACTTTTTGATTGCTTTATTTTTTATGGCTTATCAACCCTCTGCAGATTATTTAAAGTCAGAAAATAGTTTTAGATTGTAAGATTTGTGGGGGTGGGTATAATGATTTACTGATACAATTCCTAGTAATTAACCAATAGTTAGGGGGAGAAGAGATGGATACATACCTATCCCAAAGGTATTTGCGCCTAAGTGGATATAACAAACCTGATTAGATTTAGAACACAGCTCTGTGATTTCCAATTCTAAGATGTTATCTATTAAACCATCTGCCCATCTGAGCATACAGCATCTGTTATCCTGAAGTGCCCCCCCCCCACATCTAGGTACTGACCAGGCACAGCATTGCATAACTTTGGTGATTGTATGGAAACTGTTGTTTCAATGTGATATGTTCGTAAACCCAGATAGATAGATGTCATTTTATTTATCTATTAACCATATATATGTGTGTGTGTGTATGTGTGTGTGTGTGTGTGTGTGTGTGTGTGTGTGTGTGTGTATGTGTATGTAAACTATTTTCAGATAGAGTGTTTCTATAAAGGAACAAAGTGAAAAAAAAGAAAGAGGAAAAACTATTCTTAGCTGATGCGTTTTGTCCTCTGACACATATATACACATGTATATATATATATATCTATACACACACACACACACACACACACATATATATTAAATATATACTTTAAAAGTCAGGAGATCAGTTGAATCTGTCACCTTAGTTTCAATCTTACGGTACATATATATATATATATATATATATATATATATATATATATATATATATATATATATATATATGCACACACACACACATACAAATATAGATTTAGATTACTGCTAATTCAATTGCTCATGCTTCTACTCCATTATAGCTAAAAGGTTTTTTTTTTATTAAAAACTTTCAAGAAGGATTCAACTCTAAATTCTTGTTTGTATTTCTTCTTTCAATATTCCCAACCTTCCCAAATTTTAATATTTACACTTTCTTTTTACCCAACAATTCAATTCAATCATTCTGCTTTTCATAGTATAAGCAATATACATCATTGTCAGCTACAGATCTCTGTTCTCTATTGTACATTTTCTTCTACTATGTGTCATATATATTCATCTGTAAAATATCCCATTTATTTTAAACAGCTTGAAAAGATTTTTATGATTATCTCAGAATGCCATCAAATAAAAATCAATTTAATTCTTTCCAGAACTGGAAATATTTGGTGTTATTCTATTATTAACCAGTCTTTTATTGAATGCAAATAAACAAGTCCATCCCATCTGACGTAATTGAAATCATTAAATTTAAATTTACTTAATTTTTTTAATTAGTTAAAACTCTCAGCCATTATTCTTACTAAATTTATCCATGAGTACAAAATATTAGTACACAGTTAATGTTTTTGGATTAGAATAATCCAGAACTTACACTGTAAGCAAACCATCTGCATATGGACAGAAAATGAATTTGGTAAATGCACAAAAATAGAATGGGGTGTAAGACAAGGATATGTAATCTCACTGGACTTATTCAACCTTTACAGTGAGGGGATCCTGATAAATTTAGAAGTCTGGGCAGGATTCATTATTGGCAACCACAATCTTAACAATATGTAGATGAAAATATTGATAGCAAACATGAAAGGAAACTACAGAAAGTCCTACAAAAGGTAGTAAAGGAAAGCAAGAATAAAGGACTAAACATCAATTGTAAGAAGAAAGAATATTTTTTTTTGTTTCTTTTTAATCATTTTATCCCAAGCAAGGCAATAAAGCCACTATGATCCAATGGATTACTGAGTGTGTAAGAATAAGAAAAAGAAAAAACATTATTAAGGAGTGAGAACAATAAAAAAAAGAATTCAAGAAGACAGTAGATAACAAGTGACATTGCATTAAAAAATTTTCAAGATCAAAGTTGAATTATGAATTGGAGATACCAACATCAGGCAAGCATGAAAATTTAAATATCTAGTGTTTTACCAGAGGCTGGAAATTGTGACACCAAAATCTGAAGGCACATTGGAATAGCAAAAGAGGCCTTTCAAAAGCTCAGCAAAGTATTAAGAATTCATTAGAAACAAAGAAAAGAGTACTGAACTGTTATGTAATATCAGCATCACAACTGGAGACACTTGAGACAACTGAGATGTGGTTCTGCAGAATGATCTTGAGAATACCATGGGCTGAACATGTGGGTAACAAAGAAATCTTATGGAAAATGGAGACAAAAATGACACTTATAGTTAGAATCAGAAAGAGAGAATTAATTAATTATAACTAATTTGCTTACTGGCAGAAAAGGGATTAGGAGGTAGCAAAAAGAAAAAACTTACCAAGAGCTCCAAAGGACAGGAATTAGTGGAGAGCTATGATCACTCATACGCTAAAAGAACAGGGCACATAGAAAAAGAAGATTAGTACCTGTCAAAAATGATTGGTAATTATGTATGGATAGCAAATATCATAGTATCTGTGCACTCTGCTAAGGATAAAAATTCTGCTTCCTGGTACTTCTGCTAAGGATCAGGGATTCTTTGAGCTTGACCTAGGATCAAAGTATCATTTCTTGGTACTTCTGCTTAGAATCAGATTATCTTTGCCTTCTGATGAAGATCAAAATTCTGCTTCCTGACACTTCTGCTAAGGATCAAACCATCTTTGTGCTCTTCCAAGGATCAAAATGTTATTTCCTAGCACCTCTACTAAGGATCAGTTTATCTTTGCATTTAGTCTTAGATCAAATGCTACTGCATTTTATTTCTACCTAAGATCAGTGTAATACTTGCACAACATGGAACAATTGACACACACACACACACACACACTATATATATATATATATATATATATATATATATATATATATCAACTAGCTATCTATTAATATACCAGAAATGAAACAGGGTAGGAAGGTGTAAAGGAAGTATAGTTATGATTAAGTCTCCTTGAACACATGCTGTTCCTAATTTTCATTATCAACCTTCCTGATCTCATCAGTTCTACACTTGTTATCTATGCTGATGACACAATTGTTTATTCCCATTTTAACATAAACCTAATCAGTTCGATGAGGTAAAATTGACAGCTGATCTAAAAAATGACCTACATTCTGTTGTTATATGGGGCAAGAAATGGCTTGTTAATTTCAATACTTGCTGACTTGAGTGTGATTAAATTTTGCCTCTTTGATCTTTTAAAAATTATATAATTTTTTATAGGTGCATTATGTTGAAAGATAGGTAGATACTACAGTATTAATATATATGTGTGTGTGTGTGTGTGTGTGTGCATGTGTGTCATATACTCATGCCTACTAGATACAGAAATGTTTTTCAGTGAATGCTGAATTTTAAATTCTAACCTACTCTGCAAGTTCATTTTTCTGAATGGTGTATTACGCACTTTTTTATATATACGTCTTTGTTATGGTAATTTCCCAGTCTATTTTACATACATTTTGTGTATGCGTTTATATATATATATATATATCTATATATATATATATATATATATATATATATATATATATATATATATATATTGCTGTTATAATTACAATGAATTTTGCTGTTAAAATGGCAAATATAATTTCTATAGAAAATGTTGTATGGGATTTTATCAATAAACAATTCCAGAAAAATTTGGTGGCTAAAAACAATATAGATATGGATATATTATTCCACTCTGTTTCCATAGAAACAACTATCATCAGATACACAAGAGAAAAAAATGCTTCTGTCACACAGCCTCGGCATAATTCTCCCAGAATATATATAATATAGAGCTTTGCATAAAGAGTTTAAATTTGAGTGATCTTAAAACTGATAAAATTTAGAAATAAACTCAGTCTGGGAAGGGTTAATAAATTTAATGCTAACAATAGAAAAAAACACAATGTCAGAAGAAGAGATGTTTTTGTTGAAGGATTTTAAATATAATATTTGCTATGGATATATCTTTTAGAACATGTCAGCTAGAAGCAATAATTCAAATAAGGAAAAGTTAAACAGGCTTCCATCTGTGTACATATTCCTAGAGTCTAGCAGAAAGAAATTTGATGCCACGTAACATTAATAAATACAAACAGTTTAAATCTATTTACATATTCCCACTTTTCAGTGGGAATATGTAAAGGTTTTGGGTCTCTTCATGATGTAGGCGATCATGGCTCTCCACAACTTTCAATCTTTTGTAGCTCAAAGTAATGTTTGTGTCCTTATTATCTCACCCAGTCCCTGTTCTGCTATCCATTTATACAAGCCAGGTTGTTTCCTCTGCTTCTCTTGCCTTCATATATCGTGTGAGTTAAATTCTCTAAGAATTTTTCCTTATTATGTATTCCAGAAAAATTCAATTGTCCCTTTCTAATATCAAGTATAAATGTCCATTTCAGATTCTATCCTATATAGTGTGGAGAAAACTTATAATTTCTTGCCTTGAAACATCTTTTTCTGTTTGAAATATACATCATTTAGGAGGAAATGTTAGAGATACAATTATTATAGTTTTAGAGTTTTCCCTTATTTTGAGATCTTTAGTTCTGTATAGAGTCCTGATAATAAAAACAAACAAATAAAATAAATCATTAAAATAAAAATAAGATATATAAAAAAAAATTAAAAAGAATTAAAAATTAAAATAACACATTTGCACTTTCCTTTAAAACCTTTATCTCTTTCTTTTTCTCTCTCTAAACTTCTCTTTCTGTATTTCTCTCTCAACTAACAAGAAGGCAACCCTCAGATAAAAAGAGGAAGAAGAAGAAAACCTGAATCTGGCCAAAAAACACTGGAAGTTTGCAGGATCTGATCCTACATATTTGTGACTGAAAAATACCAAAAATCAGGGAGGCTTCCACCTGTATAACTTACTTTATAAAAAAAAAAACAATGAAAAAGAAAGGAAGGCTGGAAAATAAAATTATTTGGGCCAATCAAGAAAATTGATAGAAAGAGACTTTTGATGTTAGCCAAAACCAATGTTTCTGCCAGAATATTGGAGCAGTCAAAAATATATAAGCTGACACCTCTGGGTTAGAACAAGAGGGGAACAGCAGAGAGACGGCAAACGGACATGTCTGGTTTCTATTTCTACCGCATAGAAACCAGCCATGCATGACATGTGAAGAAGCAGTTAAGAGGTCATTTGCAAATGATATTTCTGCCCTGCTTAGGGCCAAGAAGGACACAGTAGATTGATACTGACCTATTTCTAAGATTATTACTATCATTATCATGTTCTGACATAAAAACACCACTACATTT
>OZ038512.1:21377160-21394660 GCA_964036315.1 Acanthosepion esculentum | reverse complement strand
CTGCAGGAATTATAGCTGAGTCAAGGGCAGACAATTGAGTTTTGTAAAGTTACAACAATCCACTTGAAGATATACTTTATCACAAGATATAGTAGTATAACAGTGAGTTCAAATATTCAGAAATCCTTTAGAAAAATCATTGAGATCAAATTTTAGCATGATTTAACAAAAATTCTTAGTAAACTGACTATTGATCCATATTTCATTGTATTAAAGGGAATAAACCCTATTTACAAACATGCCAAAAAGATTCCACAATACAACACACACCATTTAAATTAAAGTGTCTATTGGTTAGAAATGACTATCAGCATATGAAATATTTGACTAATCAAAAAACAATTAAAACTCTATTCTCTTGAGACTATTTAAAAAAAAAAAATTCTTAGAAAAAACCACAGATTTTGACTTTCAAGGAGCAGAGATATGACTGTCTCCAAGTTGAACACAAGGGAAGATGTTGCTACATAGCTTCCCCTACCAGAGTGTGTGCTAAAAGAATCATGTGTCAACAACTTCAAATGAATCAGCTGCAGCAACAACAGCCTTGACAGTGAGTGAATCTTTGATCATGAATCAGTGACTTTAAAGGAATTATCTTCAACAACAACATCAGAGTCAGTCAGTGAATCTTTGCTGATGATCGTGTCAGCAATTTCAAATGAATCATCTCTAACAACAATAACAAAGATAGTCAGTGAATCTTTACTAACAGTAAAAGTCTTTTCTCAACTGCAGATTTTTTGTGAACCAACTACATAAAGATTTTAACTCAAATAAAAAATATTTTGAATCCTTTTTTTAGCTCTTTTGAATTCACGAAATTTTGTAAATAAAAATGATTTATTTAACCAGCATACCTTTGTTTTCTTTATTTTTATTGTATTAATTTTTGGAATTTGGACATTTAATATAAAAAAAATCCTGTACAACTGAATTTCCTATAGTATCACATGGCCAGATCAACATTTGAGGAAATAATATCAACATTTTGGTCAATTATATTGCACAAAGGTAAGAAGCCTGATTTATTAGGAGTATTATGTAAACAGTGAGCTACATTTGGCAATGCTGAAAACCATGATTCTTTCCAAAATATAATTAATATTTTAAATATACAGTGATCTCTCTCTATTAAACTGTTCTTCACAATCTATGAATACCAGCCATTTTTGATAGTTCTAAAAACAAGTCACTTTCAAATTGACTTCCCATATCTATAATGACATGGTGTGGAACTCTATGACTTGCAATCCATGTATTTACAAATAATTCAACTACTGATTGCATGGTAATTTCAGTTAATGGTTCAGCCTCACAAACAAATCAAACTTTCAATTTATATTAAAAGATATTTAAATGGACTTGTATATGAATATAGATCATTAAAAATGGAAGGGGGTCATCAGACAATATCTATATGGACTGTTGGAAACATGGTAAAGGTAGTTGAAAATTTTGAATGGAAGATCTTGTATGTAATCTTCAATGAACTGCGATGGCACCATTTCATAAAATCCTATAGTAATGCTTATTAAAATCTCATGGCAATCTTCAATAAAATCCAATGTTCATTTTAATAAAATCCAATCAATCCTTCAATAAGCTCACATGGCAACCTTCAATCAAATCCCATTGTAATCTTCAATAAAATCCTACAGTAATCTTTAATATATTATCGTAAGCTTCAATAACATTCCATGATACTTTCAATGAAATCACATGTCTCCCTTCCATAAAATCCCATGGCAATCTTCAAAAAAATACCTTGGCCATCATTAATAAAATCCCATGGTAATGTTCAATAAAATCACATGCCAATCTTCAATTAACTCCCACGGAAATCGTCAATAAAATCCCACAGTAATCTTTGAAAAAATATCATGGCAATCTTCAATCAAGTCCCATGGCAAATTTCAATGAAATCCCATTAATTTTGATTCATTCATTTTCTACGGTTTGTCAAACCATTGCAGGATATTTAAAGCCAGAAAAGAAGGTCATGTAGTTTTCTTTCTGTGCAGAGTGTTATATGTGTATCTTAAGATTACACCTACTGATAATAAATCCAGGTAGAGTTTCCAACTCTCTTAGGAAAGCTTTGCTGAAAAGAGTAAATAAATCCTCAGGGAAGATGCATCCTTGTCTCTGCCCCTTTCTGTCTTTGTGTAGCTACTCAATACTTTTTCTATTCATATGTAGGCAGTTTGCTCCCAGTATAAGTTCTGGATTATTCTAACATCCTTTCCAAATAGATTGTGTTTTCCTAACAGTTCAAATAGGTCCTTTTGTTTTTGCTTTTGTGTAATCTATAAAACATAAGTGCACATCTTGACAAAATAGCACTGTTCTTGTCCTATTTCTGGTCATCTTCTGGTTCATGTTTTACTAACTCAAAAATGACCAATATTTATCTATACTTAAACAAATAAATGTTTATAGACTCAAATACAGTGTGTTATGGGTAAATTGTTGGCATTTTATAGTTTAATTTCATACATGCACGTTGTTTGTTTTTGATTTTGTCAACTGCACAGTATAGTAGGGCACCGTCTGTGAGAAAAAGAGACTTTGGCACAATTCACTCTGCCAGAAATTTGGAAATGAAATGCTGTACTACTATTCACACTGGAAGCTCCAATACAAACATTTCCGAGTGTTTGGATATCAATCTGAGGACAGTGCAGAGGATTCAGAAAGAGTTGTATGATACATCCAGTCAACATCATGGTGTTTGGAGAGATCATTAATGATGGCGGTGCTATGCCTGCATTAATCTTCCCAAAGGGCTTCAGGATTAACGCAGAGGCCTACATCAAGTACCTTGAGGAAGTAGTGCTGCTCTAGGTAAAGAGAGTGGCTGCTGGAGGCCCCTATGTCTGTCAAAAATACTCTGCACCATGCCACACAAGCAGGAGAACCCAGTCATGACTGTCAAACAATTTACGCAATCACATTACCCCTTAGATCTGGCCACCTAACTCTCCAGACTGCACCCTCCCTTGATTATTATGTGTGGAGCACAGTTGAGCGAGAGATCAACAAGACTCCTTGTAATACTAAAGATGAACTAAAGGCAAGGATTATGGCAGCATTCACAAACTTAAACAAGGAGACCACCCAGAAGAGATGCAGGAGATTTCGAAGTCATCTGGTTGAAACCAATGGAAATTTTATTGAATAAATTTACTCTTTACTATTTCAAGATATTTTTGTGCAATTTTGGTAAATATATCTGTTAAAATGAAGTGTCAGTATTATTTTTATTTTTGCATCATTTAGACGACAATTTATCCATCGCACCTTGTAAAACCAACCAATATTCACTTGACCCTGAACAAGTAAATGCTTATAGACTCAAATATAATAATTTAAAAAAAAGACTAATTTTAACATTAAATAATCCAAGGCTGATATGTTATAAAATCAATCAATCCAATTCATATGTTATAAATATATTTTTATACAAAATTATTATGTTGCCAATGTACAAGAAAATTTACAACCAGAAGAATTTTGATCAGTTTTAGAATTTCTAACATCAAGAATATTTTTTATTTTTCAAATAGTTTTAGTACTTAAGTATTTTTTCGACTGTATTTTGCTGATATTTTTTGTTAGATGCTTGAAAAGAAAGACAAAATAAAACTATTTTTGTCTTCATAATTATTCCATATACAATATAAAAATGAATGTGTCTATATGTGTGTGAATATATCTACTCTCTGTGGAAGAAAAACTGTTAAAAATGTTAAAATCTAATGTTTACTTAAAATATTTCTGTTTTCCCACAATTTAGGTTTTCTTTTGCAGAATCTTTGTAAATGTATTCAGATTTATCCTTGGAAATGCTTGAATCAATCTCAACTAGAATTTTGTTCATTGTCTGAATTCTTACTAAATTATCTGAAAAAGAAGTTTTTAAAATATCAATTAATTAAAAAAAAAGTACTACTACTAAAATGGTTATAATGAATGTGATATGAATGAAAGATGAGGTGGTAAAAAGTGAAGATTATGAGGATAATGTGTATAGATAATGATTGACTCATGATTTGAAGAAGTTAAGATCATAGTTTTCAGACATGCACACATGCGGGAGTCTGTTCAACAAAGTAGCAGTTTTTGGGAAAAGCTGTCAGCAGAATTTTCTCTTTACAATTGGAATACAAAGGAAATAAGAGGGATTTGACTTTGTGGAAGTTGTAGCTATAAAATTCTGAACCAGTTGAACTAAAGAATGAAGCTCATCTAAATATTTTCTATGGAAATAGTGACAGAGTATCAGTGACCTTTTGTTGCTGTTGGTGAGAAAGAGGCTACAGATTGGAGAATGTCTCCCTCCACAAGCCCTAATTAATGATTTTGAATTCTATCAAGACAGGAAAGGGAGGATTGAGCAGCCCCAGTTCAGATATGGCAGTAATACTCCTGGATGAAAACAAAGACATGTACATATGTTTGAGAGAAAACACTTTATATACATATTTACAAAATTCAAAGCAGTTAAACAGATACACATTAGCGATATGAAAGAGTGAAATGGATTAAGGTCTTACTTGTTAGTTGACTTGGTTGGAGACCCAACCAGGATTTATTATCAGTGCGTGTAATCTTAACAATATAAGATACACAGATGATACTCTGCCGATGGCTGACATGGGAGAAAAACGACATGACCTCCTAGACAAGGTAGTAATGAATAATTAACAGATGAGCTAATTCTAAAACAAGAACAAATATTGCTACACTCACAATAATATAATAAAAATATACAGCATCCACAACAGCTTCTGGATTCAAATCATGTGGTAAAGAACGAAGGCCTAAAATGTGCAGAGATCATATTTTTATGATTCCATGCAAGAACTTGTAAAACTTGGTGTAAATAATAGAGAAGCAAAGTAACCTTCAAATGTTAACCAATTCCTGGCCATGGTCCCATTCCAGAAGCATAGCTAGATGGTGGTGGCAATCAATGATGATATGATACATGTTGGTAGGTATAAATTAAAAATGCATTTGTCATAGTTTTATATAATATTTTTACACACACACACACACACACACACACACACACGCACACACACACACACACACACACACACACACACACACACACACACACACACAACTTTATGTATTTAATTAATTTTCTGAAATTTGAGTGCACATGCAATCTCTGGGTTTTATATTAGATTTATTTTTTATTTTTTTATTTTGTTTAGCATATTATAATGCCCAAAGTTAAGTATGATGTGACAATAGAAGATTCATATTATCAATAATGTTTTCAGCAAGACTTGTTATTAATCATAGTTTCTATGATTGCAGTAATTTCGAAAAAATAATTGCATGGTTTTAATGATAACAATTGATGTTTTTTGAATCAGAAAAATAAGTTTATGATGAGAATATGTAAAAAAAATAATTACATAGTTTTATTAATAACAATTGATATGTTTTTTGAATCAGAAAAACTTGGTTTATCGTAAGAATATGTAAAACAAAAATAATTACAATAAATTTATGCAACAAATATCTAATACTTATTGTGTAAATTTATTCTGTTTAGTTGCTTTTCTTTGTTTTAAATAATAATAAATTGTGTTAAACTCATCTAATGTCACAAATAAAGAAAAGAAAAGCAGACTCCAATCTCTTCTCTTTTCCACATTTATTGCTAAGACATGAAGATAATCAACTATTCTCTTTACCATACCAGCAATGTGAAATGGTGCTCACTTATCAGGGGTAAAAGTGTTTTTGAAAATATTGATAGTTCATTCTAACTTCAGAGGAAACACATATGTCTACTGTCTCTCATTGTCAATCAGGTGGAAATATTACTAAACAATTGTTGTTTTCTACCAAAACAACTTTTGCGAGCTTCTTTGGATGGGGAAGGCAGTTTATATGACACTATATGAATCATATATGTTGGCTGGCTTTCATAGTATAATTGATAAGCCCCTGTTTAAATCTGGCAGATTCCCAATGTTAGTTCATATCTTATTAGAAGCTAATTTTTTATTTTCTAATCCATATTGCTTGCTTAATAATCATAGAATGTAAAAACACGCTGCACATTGCAATAAAAATCAACAAAAGTATAATGAAAGAAGAACTAGTAAAAATTGAATGACAACAATGCTTCAAGAAATTTAGACAACTTAAGACTCTTATATCTGCACTACTCAGATAACAAAAATAAGATGAAAGAAAAGTTAATAAAAATTAAAAATAATGACAATGCTTCATCAAAGTAATTCAGATGAGTGAAGAGTATGTGGAGACTAGCAGAAGTATCCATACTTATTTTTGTTGAATTTAATTTTTTCTGGGAGTGAATGGTAGAAGAGAGAATGTCCATTTTTACTTCAAATATTAAAAAAGGCACAAATAGTAACTGTTATATCCCAGGTTGTAGAGATGAACAAAAAACGAATGAAAATAAATGACAAGTGTGTTTTAACACATCATTTTATTCATTTACTGTCTGAAACAGCAAGGATTTGTTTGGATTGAAACCACAAATTGCACCTGAATGTTAGTTTGTCCCTATGTTCCATCTGGAAGTGCCACACCTGAATTCCAAGAGAAGGAAAGTAGCTCAATTGCATTTTGAGTTATCATCTATTATAGGGGAAGTAAATTAGCTTCCCCTAACAGTAACAAAGACTCAAAACTACCTTGTGAAATCTGAAACTGACAAACATTTATTAAAATGATACAAAACAATATAACAGAGTACAAATTTTACAAAAAATGCTGGCACAAAATTTTCTTTTATGCACTTTGTTAAGAACAAAGCAAGATAGCAAAATTATAGAAACCATTAGCTCTAAAAAAAGATTCACGATACAAATTTTTTTAAATCATCAAATAAAAAAACTTTGAGAAGGGGAAATGAAAACTGTTGGAAAAAAAGAAGAAATTACTTACAAAAAAGGTGCCCCCCCCCACCCCGGTAAGCACAAAAACCTATATTTTTTTCAATGAGAATCCAATGGAGGTTTAATGATCTTTTGCAATTTTTTTGTTAAAGTTTCCCTTTCATGGTTATCCTAGGGGTGCTTTTTGTTCTTCTTTTTCAGCTCTGTAGTTTTTATGAATTCTGAGACCTTTCTGCCCTTTACTCTGCTGGTGACTTTCTCACATGGAAACCTTTGTCTAATCCACAACCAGATTCATATCTGCTGTTCATCACTTCCTGCCTCCCTTCTCTCAGCCAACCTTGGTCTCTTAAGGCATCTAATCCCTTCTGTAATATATCACTTCCTTATGTCACAGCCAACAGGCTTCTTCCCTTCATCCGTCTAATCACCTTCTGACTCTTATCTGCTGACCTATGTTCTTAAATACTTTCAAGAGCAGCTCAACAGACCTTGACTTTAAGTTTATTATGGCAAAAGCCACCCTTTTCATTGTTTTTTTTCTGAATATGAAAAATGAAAAACAGTCCACCATGATAGTTTCTTCTGGTGATTCTTTTAGAGCCAATTCTAAATAAAAAACTTTTACACAAATAATAAACATTTTTAATAAACTGCCTGGCTTTTATTTAATGTACTTCACCCAAAAGTAAGTGTGCATGACAAAACTCAGACTATTTAAAATTTATTTACTCACACATTTATTTAATTATTACATTTAATTATTTCATGCTACTAATAAAAAAAATATATTGTGGCTAAAAATATAGGTGACATTGGCTACTTTTTGACCAATGAGAATTACTTATGGGAGTGTATAAAAAAGAGTAGTGATCTCCCTTCTTCTGGTTTTTTTTATCAGATATGAATGTCACACTGATGACTCCAGAAAAGAGATTTAAACTATTACACAATTTTCAAGTACAGACTCTTAATGCATGAAGCATATATATACATTTCTTTCTCATTTTTTTGTATGTTATAACATTTTTTCTGTTTCACACACAAAGAATGATTTACTTTTATTCATTAGTTGTATCTCGGCTCATATGACTTTCTCTTCTAACCTGATTTGCAACTCCTACTAAAATTTTAGGATGAAGGAAGCATAGTAATAACAACCATGACTTATGGGCAGAATGACCATATAGCTGCATTGAAATGGAATTTAAGGAATTACCCTTTAAAAGGATACTTCCCATAGTGAGTATAATCTACTATTAATCTACTAATTATAATCTAAGTATAATCTACTATTAATACTAAAATAACAAAGATAAGATTAATAAAACATTAATGATAATGACAATGCTTCATCTAATAAATTCAGATATCTTAAGGCTATTATGTCTACTGCTACAACTCTGATACCAAAAATGACATGCCAGAAAAATGAGTTAAAATCAATGATAATGCTTCATCTAAGAGATTTCGACAATTTAAGTTTATTATGAATAGTATTACTGAGACAAAAAAAACAAAAACAAATAAAAGAACAATTAGTCCTAAATTAATGATTATGACAATTTGGGGCAGCTTAAGACTATTACATCTACTACTACTACTACTAGAATAACAAAAATAAGATGAAAGAAACATTAGTCAAATTTAATAATAATGATATAGCTTCATCTAATAAATTCATATAATGATTTATTTTCATTTATGACTATTATGTCTACAACTACTATTCTGATAACAAAAATAAGATTAAAGAAAAACTAGTTAAATATTAGTAGTATATGAAGTAGAATTTGTCAGAGCAAATCATATATAAATCATAGATTGTTTGAGCTGATATTTGCTTTCATGCTGAATGTGTTATTAATGAGAATATATTGTGTACTTTGATACAAGATTTAGGAATGTAATCTGACAAAATTATTGCTACAGAGCAATCAATCACTCACATAAGAGAATGGTTTAAAAAGGACGAGTAAAATGGACAGTGAGTTATTCACATGCGCAAAAAGTGATTAGCAACTTCTCTTGTGATAATTGTTTGTATAGGATTGACCATGATCAATATTGACTATTGATTACAACTAAGTCATTCATCCAGAACTGCTCTTACTCAAACTATTGACTGAACTGGACAGATTCACTAAATGTGAAGAGTAACATAAAAACCCAAGTAGGTGAATTCAAACCATGATATTTGATAATCAATGAATCTGCAAGTCCATAAAACTAACAAAAGTATGTCAATAAAAAATGGAGGGAGAAATGAGCAGATGATATATCCTAGCTGATCAATGATGCAATATTTTAGATATCAACAAAAAGTATTTTGGTCTCATAATTTATAAAATGTTGTGTACAAGAAAATATATGCAGAGAAATTTAATAAAAGCTTTCTCCAAATAAATCAAGATATAACTTAAGATTAAACAAACACTAAATATAAAATTCTGGATGAAACTTGAAATTTTACAAAATCTTTTAGTATTATCTTTATTCAATTTTTTGAAAACATATCTAAATTTATAACAAAAAGTGATTTATATATAAGTTTCTTGTTGAAAAATCATAATTTCAAAACAAAGTAAATAAATTCAAAATTTAAAGAAATTCTGTCTGAATTTATGGGATGAGAACATATTATTTACAATATTTACAGTCAGACTAACATCCTCATCATTGTTACTATCATAACATTTCAGCCATGGAACTATCATCGGGTGTTTGTTGATCTATGTAACCTTCAGGAAGTTTAAAACTGAACACTTTATTTAATCTATAAGGTGAATTGTTCTCAATTCACATTCTATGTCTAGGGATATCTCACCTTATTCTTTTAGTATTGCTCACTTATTGCTTACCCCATTTCTACCAAATATAAGTCTGTACTACTTGGACCAGGTTTGAACTCACAATTACTAAAAATATTTTTACTTACATTATTTACATTTGGGCCTGTCTTCATCTTTGTTCTTCTTATCACAGTGTTTCAGCCATTGTATCCTCCGGGTTTCTTCAGGTGTCATAGGACAATAGCCAAATGGATTAAAGAATTAGTTTGGGAACTTGGTGGCATAGTAATTGTGAGTTCAATCTTTACTGTCAGACTAACATCCTCATCTTTGATATCACAATATTTCAGCCATGGTATCCTCCAACTGCCATCAGGTGTTTGTTGATCTAGGTAACGTTCAAGGAAAGAAAAGAAATAAAACTACTTATGTTTACTCATAGGCATCAAGTAATGTTTCCTGTTACCATTACAACGGAATATCTCATTACTAAAACTAGGAGATCAGGCTGAGTAACCAATAAATATATGAGGTCACAACGTTTTTTATGTTATAATGTAGGATTACCCCATCTTGTCTTCTAGGGGATTTCTTTTAATGATTAAAAAGCAGCATTATATAAATCAGTGTAAGGGACGCAAATTCTCTTTCATTTCTTTTCGATCTTTAATCACTGGATGTTACAATAAGAAGATGTGTCTCATTTCCCCTTAAAGAGACTCCTTTCTCCTCATGAAAGCAATTTTAATCTGAATCAAACCATGTGGTGCATTGCATGAAGCACACTATATTTTTCTCCTTTTTAGAAAATATTTGTGACAATAATATCTCACTACAATCTGACACATAAATATGTTTTACTTTCTTTTATCAAGCTATGTTACACCTAATTCAGTTAGAATGGCTTGTAAATTTGAATGCCTCCAAAATAAAATTGCTTTCATTTAATCACCATTGAGAACTTTTTCAGCCTATCATCAGTGTGAGCAACTCTTTGCAGCTTCTTGTGCTCACATTCTCCACTGACACAAAATGGAATGATTATATTGAATCATTTGCTAGGTATACTGCTAGGAAAGTTAGTTCACTGTGTTGTTCCAGACAATTTCTTTTATCACAATCCATCTTGTACATTTATAAATCTACCATTTGTCTGTATATTAAATATTACTGCCATATCTGGTCTGGCATGCCTACTATATATCTTGAGATTCTTGACAAAATTTGAAGGGTCTGTTATATAATCAATCCTGACTTGGCATCTCAACCACTCATTTTCCTGCCAACATGATGTGGCTTCCCTGTGTCTTTTCTATAAATATTTTCATGGCAATTGATCTGATGCACTTACCTTCTTGATGCCTTGATTGAATGAATTTAAGTGTGCTTCTAGACTGGCAACTAGTTCTTGCTATTTTACTTTTGAAATAACTAGATGCAACAGTGTGGTCTATTCTAATAGTTTCTTTTCTCACACTTCTTGCCTGTAGAATTCTTTTCTGGTTTCTTAATTCACTGCCACTTACAATTTTCCAAAATTTAAATGCAACGTCAATCACCATCTTCTGTCTTCCTGAATCATATTCTTTGATTGTCCTTTCTCTTTACTTCTCATTCTCTTTTACTCCCAGTAACTCCTTGCTTGGGGTGAAATCATTAAAAAATAAATAAATCTATATAAAAATCCATCTACCCATCTATGTGTTTGTTCCACTGGAATTAGGGTGGAAAGATAAGTTATATGAGACTGGTTGCTGAAAAGTCAAAACAACACTAAGACGACATGAGACATGGTAAACTTAGCAACTTATCTATTTAAACTGCCTGCAGTATTCCCTAGTGACACCGGAAGTGCTTATCATCATCATCATCATCATCATCATCATCACCATCATCACCATCATCATCATCACCATCATCACCATCATCACCATCATCATCATCATCATCATCATCACCATCATCAATATTATTGTTATAACAGTGTTGAGTGTTTTATTTTGAAAATGTTGAAATATTCTACAAAAGATTGTTACAATTAGTAACCCAATTTTGTCACAATAGAATATATTATTTAGATCACAAATTGCATCTTTAAACTGTTAAAACATTGTTTTAAAGAGACATATTAAATCAAATGGAAGCCATTATGTTTCTACCAAAGTTGGAATTTTATTTATTCATTCATTTCAAGAATTCATTTTGAGTTTACTGTTTTTATTGTAAACAGTTTTTTAAATTAGGATTTTACTCCTGCCTATATTTCTGAGATGAGGTATTGTAACTATTTGCACTATTTGCATCATTCAGACTGTTGTCCTCATCTTTATTGCCATATGAATAAAAGTGTTGGTTGAAGTAATTCAGTAACTTGACCCAAAGAGTTGTGAGTTCAATACCTGGTCACAGCAGAGGGGAACAAAAACTTGAAGAATTGAGTTACTAAAGGAAAATAACTGAAACTGAAATATCCAGAAAATGCATAGCATGTGGAACTAAAACAATTTAACCCAGTGGATGAAATAAATGATTTGGTTCAAAATTCCAACGTATAACACCTGAAGAAAGCTGAACACTGTAAATAGTGTAAATATGATGTTACTGTTTTTATTGTATTAAACAGTTTTTTTAAATTATGATGTTACTGTTTTTTTGGTGTAAACAGTTTTAAAATTATGACCTTACTGTTTTTATTATATTAAACAGTTTTTAAAATTATGATGATACTGTTTTTATTGTATTAAACAGTTTTTAAAATTATGATGTTACTGTTTTGATTGTATTAAACATTTTTTAAAAATTATGATGTTACTGCTTTTATTGTGGTAAACAGTTTTGAACTGACATCATATCTGTGTACATGCATGTTCACAAATTTATTCTACTTTTTCCAGATCAACTATTTCATTTTCAGAATAATAATTACAAATTCTGTATTATTATTATTATTATTATTTTCTTTGATATCTGGCGTTTACACATTTCTTTCCGGGTCCCGCCCAGGGACCTAAGGTTAGAAATGGCATCATGACACTTTCCACTGCAAAAAAAAAAAAAAAAAATAATTACATAGATAAAGCTCTTCGTAAAGTGTGGGCTGTACTTATCAGAACAATTTTTTGTATCTCTTTGAGGCATGGACTTCCAGGGATCCCTTCAATTAGCCTACTGGAATCTTTTCCAACCAGTCCAAGGGCTCCAACTACAACAGGGATTGTTGATGTTCCCATGTGCCACATTTTTGAGATTTCTATTTCAAGGTCCTTGTATTTTGACAGTTTTTCGAATATCTTCAAAGATACATTGCAGTCTGCAGGGACTGCCATATCAATAAGGAGGCACTTATTTTGTTTGTGGTCTTTAATAACAATGTCTGGGCGGTTGGCTTTGATTGTTCTGTCAGTGTGTATTGTGTAGTCCCATAGAATTGTAACAGGTCCTATCTCCGTAACCGTATTATTATTATTATTATTATTATTATTATTATTATTATTATTATTATTGTGGCCGATGACATCAGAGGTAGATGTTGGTGACATAATCATAAAAATTGAACATTCCCTCCAATAACCCATATTTTTGGTGGGGTTTGTAACAGATAACAGCAGGATTATTTAATAATATAAAAATCTTTCTGCTAGTGAAAAGACAGCTGGCTTTGCTTTCAGAAAACAAGCACAGAAAGTGCAACTTTAGTGTATGGCCTGATGACAACTAATGACAACTAAACTCCACTTTTAACCATATTCTTATCCACATATGATGTTATAATTATGTTACATTTTTAGTCTTATAAAAATAGTGTAACTTAGCTGAAGTTGATTTAATTGCAAACTGAATAAAAACTATGAAAAATTTATCTGTTTTATAGTTAAATATCAATTTTGCTCAGTATTCTGAAGATGAATAAATATCAAAATATTAACAAAATTTATCAAATATTGATTTGTAAAGAGCACTGATTTGAAGTAAGAAGTATGAAGCACTTGCCCAAATACCAAATATCTTTTATAAAAATATTTTGTATAAAAAATTTTTATTGACTTAGTCCAATTTCCAGGTTGTGCAAACATGACTCATAGCTTCTATTAATTTTGTTGATGTCACAATTTTCTTGGCCTAGCAGTCACTTAACCCCTTCAATAATTTTGGTAGTATGTCTATAGGACTCATCCTGATGGCCTAAGGTGTTATGACATTGCAACTCTCTCAGCCAATGCACATGGATTCTTTATGAAATCATCACTAACCAATCACTTTCTTCAAAGGGGTCACCATAAAGACCCTGTGATGCCTACTTAAGAAATTGAAAAACTTAAGAAATGGAGTTGAAAATTTCTACCTTCAGGGCACATTGTTGCTAGCAGCCCAAATTCCTGGCACTGTGGGAAGAGTAATAATGATAATTAAGATCTTAGATATTGATAATGATAATTTAAATAAATTGTGGGAGGTACAGAACTGAAATATAGCCAGGAAAACAAAGAATTTGTTCCTAATAGGCATTATGAAAAATAAAAAAATAAGAGATGAAAACTCTAACAAGACAGACCAACCGGTTTCATTCCCTAGCTTATCAAGGTCAACGGGGAACATAATAATTTATTTTATAATAAATAGCTTAAACTCTCACAGACAATCTTCATACAATTAAAACATTAAAAGATGAAATGAATAATTTGTATGAGGGGGGAAAAAAATTTAACCGAATATCGCAATTTCCCGCAGCAAAAAAAAATAAAAAATAAAAAATAATATATAGAGCAGGAAGGTAGGGATGGAAGGAGAGGAGGAATAGATTAACAAACACTAGTAATAACATGAAGACCAAGGAGACAGTCTCTTTGCTTACAAAGAGACGGTCCCCTTGATCGTATATACAAAGACTCTAGTGCTCGTAAGTGAAAAAGGGAGTGCGATCTCGCCAGAACAGTGAACAAGTTCGAACTAAAATTAATAGCACAAACCCTGCTATTTATCAGATGTTCAGTAATAGCTGAACCGGAAGTATTCACCAGTTGGCTCTTACGGGCTTCCGGATTCAGAACTCTTAATGGGACATGCTGCCTAATCCTACAATCCAATCGCTGGGTTGTTCTTCCAATGTAGTTGTTACTGCAACCACAATTGAATGTGTCTGAGGAGACATGATGGGGGGAAGACAATCCTTGCACATAGATGGAAAGGCAGCACGAGTCGCAAAATGAATACTTAGTTGAGCCGAAAAATAACACATTTGGAAAGCAGATGAGATACGCTTAGCCAAAAGCTCACCCCGTGAACCAATAAAGGGAAGACGTAGGTAAATAGGAAATTTTTGTACTCCATCTTGTTTATCATTCCAAAATTTAATGATTCTATCTCACATGACATTATGTAGAGTATCACTCGGATAACCATTTTTTAAGAGGATGCAATGGATTAAATCAAATTCCTCATCCAAATACTGTTCACTACAGATCATCAGGGCCCTGTGAGTTAGGGTCCTGATGAGATTGATTTTGCGTTTTTTGGGACAAAATGAGTCCCGACGAGTATACAAACCGGAAAACTTTGGTTCGCGAAACACAGAGGTAAGAAATTGAGACGGAGTCCAATGCACAAGGACATCGAGAAAAGAGATACAAGAATTAGACTCCTTTTCAATGGTGAACTTCAAAGATGAATGAAGTTGATTTATTACTGATAGGAAGGAATTGGCTTCAGGTTCACTATTAAAGAGACAAAATGTATCGTCAATATACCGCTGGTACATAGACGGAGCATTGTCATGGGTGAGGAGGGACACATCATAAAAACCCACAAAATTGTTGGCTAAAGTGGGACCTAAAGGGGAGCCCATCGCGACCCCATCAATTTGTCTGTACATAAAGTTATTGAAGCTAAACTCTACAGACACAGTCGCAAATTGCATCAGCTCAATAAAGACATTTACGGGGATATCTGGAGGAGACATGTGACTACGATAAAACATGTCGCAGCAGATTTCGATAGTTTCCATTACTGGAATGCAAGTGAACAGAGAACACACGTCGAAGGAACACATAAATTTATTTTTAGAAGGAGTTTCCTGTATAATCTTAACAAAAGAGAAAGAATCCTTAATAGTATACGAGCTAAAATGCTCAACGACGAGTTGAAGGAGATCTGAGAGAAAACCAGCAACCTTGTTTTGAGATGAGCCAGACATTGACAGAATGGGTCGAAGGGGTACATTATCTTTATGAGTCTGAGGAAGACCATACATACGAGGGCAAATAGACCCAACAGGTCTGATATCATCACCGATCTCACGGGTTAGAAAACCCTGTTTAACCAAAGACAAAAGTTTCTTTTGAAACTTGATCTCAATAGGTATAGTGCGGTCATGTGTCTCTGCTGGACCAAGAGGAAGAAATTTTGTTGTGTCCCTTAAAATGGTATGCATTTTGGAAACATAGTCCGAATGGTCAAGCAGGACAATACCAGCACCTTTATCAGGACGAGTAATTACCAAGTTGTTATTAGCTTTAATAGTCCTGACCACAGAACGCTGCTGTTGACCTCACTTGGACTCAGAAAGAGCTACTGGAGTTGCAGCATATGTATGTGCTAAGTTATTCAGTGTAGCCTTTAGGTTCGAAAGTGAGTCAGAGGAGCGAAGTACCAGTCGACACAGCTGTGCAGATAACACTTCAAATTCTGAAAAGATTTTTTCCTTATCAGAGACCCTAGATGGAATGCAATAATCAAGGCCATGGGAAAGTATACTAGACTCCAGCTCGGAAAGCTCATAGGTGGACAGGTTAAGAATAACTCCCGAAATTGGTTCAACAACATGTCCAAACCGTTTACTAATAAGGTGCTGCAGTTTTCTTTGTGTGTCACTCGCTAATTTTCTTACAGATTTAAAATGAATAGAGCCAACATAACGAGAGAACCTATCAAAAAATGACAGGCAAGTAAAACATTCTCTACGAAGAATAGTGAGATCACGCGTTATTTGAAGGATTCTATTTTTACAAAATTGAATAGAATCTCTCATGAAAATCTCCTCAATTTTCAAGCCTGGTTGAAGTTTTGCACTCCTAATTCTGAATAAAAATAATAATGGTAATTAAAATCTTAGATATTGATAATGATAATTAAGATCTTAGATATTGATAATTGCTAAACAAAACTTTTCAAAAGTTATTTCATGCAAAAAAGACTGACCTATGTTCACCTGTACAGAAAGAAGAAAAATTGAATAAAAAAATTAAAAAATATCCATTGTATGTGGCCTTTATCTACCATTGCATGCACACACACACAAACACACAAACACACAAACACAAACACACACACAAACACACACACACACACACACACACAAACACACACACACACACACATTGTAGTCTGTTAGCACTTCCATATATTTTTAATAAGCTGAATCAATAGATAAAGAAATGTAGCTTTTTTCTTTGAATATCAATGAAGTCAATTTTCTTCAAGTTTTGAAAATTGTGCTTTTACTATGGATTCTGTTCCTTAATCTATATTCATGAACATACTGGGTGTAATAGCAAAATTGTCTGACTCGTGTAACAGCATGGGATAATTGTCCATGCCACAAAATGTTTAACATCTAAAAAAAAACGCAAAACTAATTGAGTTTATTTTTTTCCAGGTTTTCAGATAAGACATTTAGCCATCTTGACACCATTTGTTGTAAGAATCACTGAAAAATCCTTTGAGTTCTTCAGCTAGAAAGAGAACAGCTTAAAATCATTTTGTGTCAGCCCCACTATATCTTCCCAACTGAGCAATGGTGAGAGAAAAGTAATGATC
>OZ038512.1:21122160-21374660 GCA_964036315.1 Acanthosepion esculentum | reverse complement strand
TCAGAGAACCGAGTTCACATTCAAGTGGAATTCATTACATGCACTTACATGCTAATACCCCTGGGAAAGGTATGAATCCTCTTCTTCTGCCAGCTATGGGTAAATAGCAGGACAGACTGGGTTCTATAGCCTTGGATGGCAACTGGTCTACTGCAGAAAGAAATGACAACCTACTGCAGGAAAAAAATCTGCCTCGTCAGTCATGTATTGAAAGATACATGATTGCCTAAGCGTGTATTATGCATGGCACATAACTGACTGAATTGAGAATAAGTTATAATACTGGGCCAAAACAGAAGTTCACAATATTTTAAGAATTAATTTCAAAGACAATATTTAGATATTTGTATATAGATTTATTCAACCACATATGTGCCATTTTCTTTCACTACATTTTGCCATCTTTAAGGCAGCTTTATGATTTGATCCTCTCAGATCTTGGTAACTTTCTTGGTTATGGGCTGGTTCAAGTGGTTTTTATAGGTTACCAGAGAATTAAAGTCCTTCATATTAAGAGATATCTGTAGGGTTTGAAGTAAATGATAATCTGAAGTAAAAAGGTCACTTTGGTGTAGTAGCACTTCTCAAAGAAACTTTACTAATTTCTACCAGGTCTGTGAATGCTGGTTTTGTCCTAATACCAGATGTTACCCTTGTGATTGGCCAATTCTAGATGATTTTCATCAATTGCTACCTTTAATCAGTTAAAATAGAAACAATATTTGTCTGAATTCAACATCTAATTTTATGGAAGGAGCTTGTAATGCACAATGCTTTTCCAATCTTGCCACATACATAATAATACCTTCTTTGGATGCAGACTGGCTTTTGGAGTGGTTAACTCATTTCATTTTGTCCAGGACCTTTTTCTTTATGTGTTGTTGTAAACAATCTAATTTTCATTGCTCATGATTGTTCTTTACAAAAAAAATGAGTTGTTTTTATTACATTTGAACAGTTATTCACATGTCCAAGTGTTGTTCAAATGCCTGACAACATTTATATAATATATGTGGAGTATCTCTGCAATAACCTGTATCTATGGTCTGGATTATTTTTAATCAATGTTAAAATTTGCTCATCATCAATGACTGAAGGCCTGTCAGAACATTTCCAGTCTCCCAGATCAAAATGTCCCTTTCTGAATCTTGTGAAACTCCTACAAACTGTATACTCATCTATGACATATCTTTTTGCTATTTGTATTACAAACTGTATACTCATATCTTTTTGCTATTTGTATTACAAACTGTATACTCATATCTTTTTGCTATTTGTATAATAGTTTTTTTTTCCTTTCTAGAAATAAAAGGACACGAAGGGATAAAAATGCATCTTATTTTCCTTTATTTTTACTTTTAACATAAAAACATTTAAAATTCCCAAAATGAAAGAAAGATGCATTAAAATGTCATCTTTCAGAATATGTATGTTAAAGATTTCAGTCACATGTGAAATGGAATCATGTGTTTCAAGTTACTCATTGAAGAACTGCATGAACTTTAGCTCCAACCCAATATATATACCGTATATACTCACATATCATGTCATTTTTGAAGACTTAATTTTGAAGCTAATTTGACTACAATAAAGGGATATATAGTTTGGTCAATGGCATAGCCATGGTCAGCAGTACATATGCTAATTTTATCTCACATGTATGATGTGGCCCCCCTTAAAATTAGCTTCAAAATTAAGTCTTCAAAAGTTGCATGATATGCTTATATATATATATATATATATATATATATATATATATATATATATATATATATATATATATATATAATAATAAGAAGAAGAAGAAGAAGAAGAAGATATTTTATTAAGATATTGTACGTTGGAATCAAAACTGCATATAAACTGTCTTGTATTCATGTTTTGTTCTGTTTTTGCTCATGTACTTTTGGCCATCTCTTTTCATTATAAAGAAGTGAGTGTTGTCAGCATAGTAGACAAGATTTTGCTGACTATACATCCTGGCATTTTTGGAAACATTGAGATTCAAATTAATCCCAAGTACCATCATTGTTAAACTGAGCTAGACCACACTGGATATATATATATATATATATATATATATATATATATATTGATATGCAACATACTTGCTGTTGTGATGTAGGGCCTGGCAAGACACAGCACTTATCTTGATTGACTCAGTTGTAATAGTAGTATTCAATACTCAGCTAAACAAGTCACTGCAATAGTATTATCTTCTTCTTCTTCTAGACAATTACCCAGGACTACTTATCATGAATGGATCAGTAAGGAGGGTAACTGGCTCTTAGCACATCTCCCCTTTTGAAACTTAATTTCTGTGGGAGTTATACATTTTTTTCCTTTTGGTTTGAGATCCAAAAGTGCTGTAGTCTGTCTCTACCTTTTACTGGAGCATGTGGTTTCTGAGGCATAGCTACATCAAAAACATCCTACAGAACCATCATCAGCTCCTCCTTTCAGAAGCTCTGTTCGTCCAACTATCTTTTTCTTATTTGATTTAGATGTATTTTATGCATCCATGTAAACCCTTTTATCATGTACAATAACTTTCCAATATGTCTCTCAACTAGCTTGTCTTCCCAGCATTCCTTTCCATTTTTGTAAGTTCAAAAGAATGCTTTTTTCTTGGTATCGGATATTTCTTGCTTTTGACATTTTTTTATTCGGCAGTAGTTTATCAAACACCAATCTAATTTTCCTTGTGAACATTAATTCTGCTGAGGACATACCTGATACAGTGTTAGGATTAGGTATCACCTGATATACATGTAAAAACTGCTCAAATATCATATCTTTATTTTTACCTCTATTGGGTATGCCTTTTGAATGTATTGACAAATTGTTCTGCTTGCTCATTCAATCTTGGATGGCAGGGGTGAGTTTTGATATGTTGTATCGCAATGGTTTTACAATTCTTTCAAACTTTTTGGCAGTGAATTGCATGGTGTTGTCTAAAACAATGGTATCCAGGATACCATTTCTAACAAATAATTCATACAAGAAGTTTATTGCAATTGTAGAAGTTGAACACTTGCATTTTAAAATTTCTTGCCATTGGGAAAAATTGTTGAAAACGATTAGGCAGTAGACACCATTTATTGGCCCCACAAAATTGATGTATAATCTTGACTACAGTATGTCTGTCTTTGGCCAAGGGTGGAATTCAACTGGTGGTAATTTTGCTGCCATGGCACAACCTGTGCACACTTTTACCAATCTCTCTATGTCTTCCAGTAGACATAGCTGTGCATGAAGGAATTAATTCTAGAGATACCTGGATGACCTGTATGGAATTCTTTTCAATACCCTTTTATGAAGAGATGCAAGCATTACCACTCTTTCACCATACATTAAGAACTCATTGCAGATTGAGAAAATATTGTCACTATCAGTTTTCAATTTGATTTTTTCTCCTTCAATTTTCACCTTACTTGCTTCTTTTTTTCTCTAATAAAAGTATCCTTTTTCTCTAATAAAAGTATCCTTTTTCTCTAATAAAAGTATCCTTTTTCTCTAATAAAAGTATACACATGAGCTTTTATTTTAATTTCATTCAGTGTCACTGGTAGATCACACACGGTATTGCAGAGAAAGTTTTTAATTTCATTCTCAGTTCTTAGTGCTGCAATTACCATATCTTCTAAAGTTTCACAGAATTCAGATATGAGTTTTGACAAGCCATCTGCATGACTTAGCTTTTTTGATGGCAGGAATTCCATTTTAAAATTGTAATTTAACAGAATTGACCCCCATTACTGCAGTTGATTCACTGTATATGTCAGGATACCCGTTTTCAACCTAAAAATAGATAACAATGAATAGTGGTTCATCTCTAGGACAAAAATTGTACTGTGGATGAATTTGTGAAATTTTTCACAGCAAAAATTATTCCCAGTGCCTCTTTCTCTATCTGGCTATAATTCTTCTCAGCTGATAAAAGTGTTCATGACGCATGTGCTATCACATTTACAGAACCATCTTTGTGCTTATGCAAAGTTATGGCACCACTACCATAGTTACTAGTGTCGCTCACCACAATTATTTCTAATTTTGGATCAAAATGCGAGAGAAAAAAGTCTGACATTAAAATCTTTTTAATTTTTTGAATGCTTTTTGGCATTCAGTAATTCAATTCTTCTTAGAGTATTTTTTTTAGTAAATTATTTGATGGTGCTTGCAAAAAATGCATGTTCAGAATAAAAACATCATAATAATTTGCAAGACCTAAAAATGCTTGTAAAGATGACACATTTGTTAGGGAGGGCATATTTTAAATCACACTTGCTCTTGATGGGTCTGGTTTCCTTCTGTTTTCATTGGTGATTTGGCCCAAATATTTAATTTTCATCATGAAAAATTTACATTTCTCATCACTCAATTTAAAGTTGTATTCATTTATTTTTTTTAATTTCTCATTTACATACTGAATATGCTGTTCTCAATTTTCACTTTTTACTAAAATGTCATCCAAGTAGGCAATTGTAAAATTTAGATCGCTCAACATTGTGTCCATGACTTACTGGAAAATTTCAGGTGCTACCTTAATTCCAAAAGTTAATCTGTTAAACTTGTATAACCGTTGTGGGTATTTATTGTTAACAGTTTTGAACATTCTTCATCAACCTGGATTTGCAAATATGTGTCTGACAAGTCCAACTTTGAAAAATGCTTTTCATCATTTAATGTTGCTAAAATTTCTTCTGGGCTTGGCTGGGAGTAATTGTAAGCTTGTAGGCATTCATTCATCTCCATGGACAAATCAGCACATACACGGATTTTTTTCTTTTTCTTTTTCACGTAAATGGTCGTGGAGGCCCAATCTCTATAATCCACTTTGGCGATCACTCCTATATTTTCAAAGCAATCTAATTCCTTGTTTATCATATCCAAAGCTGAAAAATGCACATTCCTCTTTGGTCTAAATATTGGTACCACATTTTCCTTTAACTGGAATTTGGCATTACTTTTTGTGCATTTTCCTAACCCTTTAGAAAAAAACTTCTGGAAATTGATTTTTCAATTCTTTTTTTAGCCTTTCAGAATTACTAGAAGAGCCATCCACTTTATTACAAAAAGAGTATATGGGCAAATCCTATAAATTGAACAGTTGTATCCAATCTGTTTGGAACAAATTATAAGTTCTTTCCATCACAAATCCTTTAGCCTTCACTGTTTTCTCATAAAACAATACATCTGATGTGAATTCAACTTTAAATTGCAGTTTCTGCCTGAGAAATGTTTTGGTAATGTTAATATTGTTTTACTGATTCTTTCCCACGTGTCTTTGTTTATAATAGTTAAATCTGACCCTGTGTCTAGCTAAAACTTTATAGTTCTTCTATTTACTTTTATGGTTATAAATTTTCTTTTTTGACCCTTGTCTGTGTTGTCTGTCACTGATACTACTTTTACAGTACTCTTGAATTTTGACTTTTTATTCTTTTTAACTTTACAATGCCAACTTTTGTGTCCCACCTTTGCACAGTTGAAACATTTTTTGTTCTTAAAAGGGCAGTTCCTCTTTAAATGTAGTTTGCCACATCCGTAACATGGATTTGGTTTTGTATTTTGTTTTTCCATATGATTTGGGATGAACCAAATTTATGTGAGATACATCTCTTTCCTCAATTCTAGTGATATCGTGTCATAAGTTCACTATTCTTTGACACTCTTCAACTACAGCTTACAAGGTCAGTTTTGAGTCCTGTTCCAACTTAGTCAAAATTCTACAATGGATTTCTGCATCTCTATTTGCTGTTAACCCTTGTACGAAGATCAAGAACTTAAATATGTCGAGTTTTAGTTCACTTAACTTGAACTTTTCACATTCCCTGTTTATGATACTATCATAAGTGATATATTTATACGTGTTTATGATACTAGCATAAATAGTATAAGCTTTATATTTACATATTACCTACGTGTATGAACAATGAACTTTGTTCACTGAAAATTTTACTTAACAAACTTCAAATGACAATTCACTTGATTTTTTTCAGCAGGATGTAATTCATGTATTTTCCTGTTCCATGGGCTGTAACTATCTTAGTAACAGGTGCACTTTTTTCTCATCAGACCCCACCCTATGCAGTCTTTTTTAAAGATTTCCTCATAGTATCCGTAGTATATGGTAAATGTAACCTCTTCATCGGGGTTATATTTAAATTCATGAATTGCATCTACCTCTGAGTCCTGTGAGAAAAAACAGATGTGTTTTAGTTACTTTTACTTTTCATAAAAAGTTCTAGTATTTTTTGCAGTTGTTCTTGTTGTCTCAACAATGTTTCCTGGAATTGTTGTTGTTGTTGTCATTGTTCTTGCAGTTGTTTTATTAATTTCAACATTACTGCTTTCAAGTCCTCCATTTTTAATTGTTTGACTTAAAAATCTGCTTCCAATTTATATTTTAGATGTTTTAATGTTCTGTTCTTTCTGGCGTAAGATTTTTATTTTATTTTTGACATGCTGATTTTACAAGTTGAAAAAAAAACAAATTTTTATCCATCACTATTATAATAAATAGTGAATCACCCTCGTCAACAACTGTTGTGATGTCTGTCAAGACATAACACTTACCTTGACTGAGTCAGTTGTAATAGTAGTATTAAATATTTAGCTAGCCAAATCACTGCAATAGTATTATCTTCTTCTTCTAGACAATTACCCAGGACTACATTGTGAATGGATCGGTCCATTCATGATAGTAATGAAGGTAACTGGTTCTTACCACATCACTTGCTGAAAATGCAAGTATAATACACACCTGTGTAAAAAGACAACTAAAAATAATAGAATCACTCATCATCAAAAACTAAAAAAACAACCTTTAACAACATCAACTATGAACACAGCCATAATATACTGATCATGTTTGGTAATAAAAGATATGCCTTTATCTCAGTAACCAATAACATGACCAAAGTTCTTGAAAATGGCTAATAGATTAACTGGAAACACTTGGAATGGACAATCATTTGGATGATCTCTATATACATAAGTGCAAAAAGAGATCTCTTGTACAAAAAGAAAAAGAAGAAAAAGCTTAACTGAAGTACGATGACAATCATTTTTAACGAAATATGTGTTATATTAGGTAAATGAAGGTGGAACAAAGAAGAAACAACAAACGTTTAAGAAATAAACAATTGTATTAACATAAAAATACAACAAATGGTAAACTGGTGTAAATGTCTCTCGTTGAAAGAAAGAGATAAGTAGAATTATAAAAGTCGCCCACAGAGGTATATGGTAGGAGAGGGAGGGTGAGTTGTGACTTACTGTGGCAATGACCTTTGGCGAGTTGTCTTTGGAGATGGGACATTGTGTTCCGACGAGCATTGTGAATCCTGGCTATTGTGCCGTTCGACTGCCGAAGATGTTCCTTCGATGGGCTTTTATGTCCTTTTCTTAGGCTCATATCAGCTCCAATTTTTATTTTGTTTCTTTAGGCAAGAGTGGGTGATATTGGGTGAAAATTCTGGGTTGTATTTTTCTTTGAGTGTGTGACTAAAACAGAAGCTATGTGTAGAGCCAAAATCTTGGTTTTTAGACCGTTCACATGTGGCCAGTGGTGGAAATTAGTGTAGCATGAATGAGAAAAATATCTGGTTTTAGGAAGATTATAACACATGTATTAGAGAAGGATTGTTGTCCAAATACACACCTATATACAGTGATTATCTCTCAAATATTTCATCTAACTTTTGAGATTGAGAGTTGTATCAAATTTTTTTAACTATTCAATTATATCTGTTTCTTATTTGTGTGATTTTAAGCAGAAACATTGAATCAGAGACCACAAGATTGATTTTGATTGTTTGTTGGTTAGTGAACAAAGCAGAACACTTTGACAGCCTCCTTTGATCATTATATTTCCCAACAATATAAAAGAATATAGGTGATGCCAAATAATGAAACTTTTTAAAGATAATCATTGACACATCATTAGAAGTGCCCAGTATTCCATTATATAAAAAAAAAAAATCCAAAACCACAATCCAATCTGAATTATCAGCTTGAAAATGATTACATGAAGCAAATTACCACCTGAGGCAACTAAGCGTGAAATTATCTCAGTCTTTTTGTTTTTTGTCAGAAACTGAATTTGGCCACTGAGTGGAATGAAGTTGATTCATTCCTCGGTGTTCCTGATTTATTGCTTCATTGAACAAAGAGATCAAAAGACTTCAATTTTCAGTTAAATTTAGTTAAGATATCCATTTTCAGCAGATCTTCCTTCCAATAAACAACTTCCTCATCAGAATTGTGTTTTCTTTTTCTTATCAGCTTTCAATGTGGAACTTTTGAAAATACTTGAATATTTGCCACTGGGAGATAACACACATTTTGTTTTTCATTCATCAAACTAACTTTGATGCTAAGAATACTTAATAATCCTCCTCTTTTTTAATTTTCTATCTCCTTCACCTAATTATCTAATTATGTTGCTTTTCTTAATTTTTTTTATTGAAGAGTTCTAATCTCTTATTCTAATACCTTCAAATTCCTCTGCCAATAGCTGTCTTTTAATTCATACTGGCTTTGATGAGTTTATACCTATTTATTTTCAAAGAGTTAACTAAGCCTATTTTTTATTATATAATATACTCATGTTTTCTTGATTCTTTAATATTAACGAATGTGCTGGTCATGTAATTGTAAGCAGTTTGAAACAAGAAATTGGCAAATCAAGAAGTTTGAATTCCAGTCATTATATTCTGATTTCCAAATGTGTCTGACAACCAGAGCAACACATCTCTCTCCAATATTTACTGGTAAACTCTATTCACTTTCACTCTTTCAATGAACACCAAAGGCAATTTCAAACCCTCAGAGGCCACAGCAGCACAGCAGCCCAAACCATGATAACAGTTGGTTTTTGTTGCTTTCACCACAGAACTTAATTTCTTCACAATTGAAGTTCACGATGACTTCATTTCTTTGCTCAAATTGTACCACAACATCATAAGAGCTTCTTTCAGGTCTAACACAGTTGGATATGAGATATATAAAACAACACTCTAGTCCAAAAGTCAGGCCAAATTGACTTATCAAAAAATGTAAAAAAAACAGTAATGTCTCTTGCACCAGTTCCGTGCCAAATTGGCTGTGTGTGTGTGTGTGTGTGTGTGTGTGAGAACTCTGTCATCAGTGAAAACAGAGAAATTTTTAAATGTAGCAGACAAACAGGGCAACACATCTCTCTCTAACATTGGCTGGTAAACTCTGCTATTCACTCCTTCCTCAATGAACACCATGAACTCGGATGTGTAGGTGTTGGAATTGATAATGGCTTAGAATTGTTAGCTGGAAAGCCAAGTTTCACTTCCCATTGGGTTCATTATATTCACTTTCAAATACCCTTGTAAAGGGTATGAACCCACCTCTTCTTCTCCCAGCTATGGGTTAATTAGTAAGACTTGTATCCTTAAAACCATTAACTCAAAAAATAAAATTGTGTACAAAATATTTAGATTTTAGGGAGGAGGAGGAGGGGGGAGGAGGAGGAGGAAGAGGGGAAATCAAGTGTAATGGAAATGTATCGGTGGGGGGGGATTAGATGAAATATGCATACATTCTTTTTATTCCACTTCAAATGAACTCAATGATTTTTTTAGTATGAATACAATGGGACATAATTTCTGATCTCTGGCTTAAAATTTTTTTGGGGTCTGGAAATGTTATTATAGCTAATTTTTCTTGTTGACAAAATTTGCAGATGTTGCTATGATTGTTGTAAGGTCTTGCTGTTTTTTAAATTTTCCGGTTTACAATTGGATCATTCTTTATTTTTCTCCTTTAATTTTCATACATGATTGGCTAAGTTATTTATATATAAATTAATATTTGGGTTTTCAATTGTTGTAAAGAACTCATGTGATTGGCTGCATAAATTAACACAATCTTTCTTGTTTGGATCCTGATGAGTGAAGAATCACAAAACTCTGAGTCAACCTCCAACAAGTATCATGAACTTTCATTATTTTTGATACAATAACTATTTCTCTACATAGCTATTGAGCACTTTACTTGTAGAAATTCTCTTCATCTTGACATATGTTGAATTATATCATTTTTACATATGTCAATAGGTGTCATTACTATTATTGTTATTATATATGTAGTTTAAAAAGAAATGAACTCTGACATTAATGTTTTTAAAAAAAATTAATCTATGATTCCTAAAGTGAAAGAAAAGGTTACCTTTTAGTTAGACTTTAAACCACAAAAACTAATTTTGTTGATGTGCTAATAACAGGCTTTATATCAGTAAGATTTTTATTAAAATTTATCCAGTCCTTCAAGTGGAATAAACAAATGAATCTCATGCTCCTGATATTAAACAGTTAATCCTGACTTTTATTGAGCTTATACCTAAAAACTGCATAATATGAATAAGTGATAATAAAATGAAATTGTTTTAAATGTCGACATAAGAAAAAGAAACACCTATGTTTTCAAACAAGTGTCTTTATTTTTGGTGACTTTTCTTTTGAAAGAAGAAAACTGATGTCTCACATAAACATATAATTTAAATTAAAAAGTAAATTCTTCCAAAATTTTCTTCAGACAACTGAACACTTTTTTTGTGTAGAGGATGTTGTTAGCAGCATTTCAAGTAGTCTCTTCAGTTTTCATTAAGTTGATAATCTTTAAGAAAAGAAACTTTATTTTATTGGAAAATTGTTACAGAAAAAGTGACTAGCTGAAATGCTATGTTAACAGCATCACCAAGATAAAGAAGGAATACAAAAGTCTGAACAAAATTTTAAGAACTCTTCATCAAGTTCTAGAGAAGATAAGAAACAGTCTACCCCAGTGAGCAAAATAAAGGGTTCAGTTTGACATTCCAACCATCTAAAGAAGGCTGGAGCATACAACAACCGAAATATTATAATAAATATGGCAATAAAGATGAGGACAATAGTATGAATAATGTAAATAGTGTATAAGAAAATTCATATAACATTATACTGTGTAACATGATTTTTGTCTTTAAGTAGCAAATTTCCTATTTGCTTATGCCTAGAAAGTATGAAAAATTGTTAATATTTCCTTCAAACTCTGCTTTTCTGATTAGGATAATAATATTTAAGAAATTTACTTATTCCCATTGGGAAAACTGGCAAATGTGAACATTCTGTTTGGAATGTAATGGAAAATAGGTCAGTTTCAAAACATCAATGTCAAGATAACAAAAGCAAAGTTTGAAGAGAATAATATCTATTTGCTTTGCTTTCTAGACAGAAGCAATTAGGAAATAATATTTATTGACCAAAGACAAAAAAGTCAAAGTTTTGTTACACAGTGTTATTTTTTATCATTAAAAAGAGAGTCTAAATAAATATAGTATAATATTTGATTATAATCAAATAATTGATAATAGCAGATGTTCAAGCAAACTGCATTCCTTGGTTCCACCAGTTCAGACCTTCACAACTAGGATTCACTAGGCCATATACATTGAGTTGATTCATCCTCATTCCTTTCATATTTCATTGGTAGGAAAGAAGTTCCACCCAGAGAGCTCCTTCCCCAGAATGGTTACATTGTGGAACAGACTCCTGAGAAGATGTTTCCCTCTTGACTACAATGTTAACCTCTTCAAGATCAACTCTTACATATCCTGTACATCTTCATAATATTCATCTCTTATTCCTTTCCTTACAACAACTTCATTTAGTAACCCTCTACCTTGAGTAACTCTTGGGCCTTGTATTGGGTGAACAAGATTTATAAATAAGCATTAATGACCATGTATATATAAAGAGACTGAACAGTGGTAGACTGGATCTAAAAATATTGGTTACTAGGAGACAAAGGGGTCCGCTAACAACTATAATGCTACCGTTTAATTTTCATAATGAATAAATAATTTTTTAAAAACATCCATATGGAAAAAAGAGTACCATTAAAATTTTTGTGGAAAAAAAATGTGTATTTCTTAGTAATTACACTTACAGTGTACATGCACAGTACATAATACTCAGTAATAACTTCTGGTAGTAGATACCAAATGTAAGTACAGAATGTTATAACTGAAGTTATTTATTTATTTTAATTTTAAGTAATTTTAAATAGTTTACTCCACAATTTACACATTAACAAATGGTTCAAATGCGCAATAAAGCATTGCATGCAATCCACTATATTAAGTTTGTGTCCACGAGATGATTGTTTGATTCTGCCAATTCCAATGGATAGCAACATGCATGATTCCAAATTCTCCTCAGGCAGCAAATTTCTTAACTTTGTCGTTACGATCTTTAACTTTGAAAATGTTGTTCTATCCTGTCGGCAAATCCCACAATTTTTAAAAAACAACTGGAAGGAAAATCTGTCAGGATATAAAGAGGATTCAAAAGCAACGACCCCCCCCCCCACGAAAAAACAGCAACTGTTCTGTGTTCAAGGTGACGAGGATCAAAGTGTAGTATCTGTTCTTTGCAGCTGACAACCAGTCCCATGGCTCTAGCCATCAGCCTCCAGCACTTCACCAGCTGCTGCTCCAGTTTCCAATGCTCCAGCCATCTCCAGTAGGTCTCCAGCTCCTGCCATTCTCACCAGCAGCAACGATATAGATTAAACTATGCTTTTCAGGACAATACTCTTCACTGATTACAAAAACTGTCCTCAGGACAATACTCTTCACTGATTACAAAAACTGTCCTCAGGACAATGCTCTTCTCACCTTCTACATGAGCTTACAGGATTATATTTTTGGCCTAGTAAACTGTAACATTATTTTTGTTCATGTATTTTTCTTTAACAAAAATAAACATGGGAATTTTTTTTTTTACTCAAGTCTTTGTTTTGTTTGTTGTTGTCTTTCATCATTCAATATCTGTTTGCAGGCTAATATACCACCCACAACAATGCCATCTTACATCGAGCTTATGTAACTGATAGCATGCAGATGACATTAGGTTCTTATTCCTTTTAATTACTAAAACTGTGTTTGTTTTTTTATTGCATTTTTATTTGATGTGGCGTGGGGGCACACTTGCCATTAGGCAAGCTGACATCCTGGCCAGTCCCCCACGGAGACTGAATTATTTTTTCATGATTGACTGAGTAAAACAAGGCAATGAACTTATTGAACTCATTAACAGGATAAAATATATTTTTGGTTAGACATTCCAAAAAAGGACATGACAAAATTGGTTACATAAATCAGTCTCTATTTATAATGAGATTATTATAAAATATGGCAGCAAACAAGTACAAGAAAGTCAAAGCTGAGCTTAATAAATAATTTGAGCTTTATATTGTTAAGTTTAGTTCATTGATGATACCAAACTTGTAATTTAGATAGAGTAAGGAATTTGTTCCTTCTTCAGGAACACATAAATGTGGTGGCCTTGTACCAGACTAAGCAAAGATTATAAATATCTTTTGTGCTTTACAAAGTTAAGCTTACAAAATATCATTTCATCTATGAGAAGTAATATATCTTATATGTCCTATAGATGTAGCAACAATGAAGTTCACCCTGTACAAGACTCAAGAGCCACTCGAGGTAGATGGTTAGAAGGTAAGAGGTGTCACTCCAAGCAAGGTGATAATGCCACAAAGAAGCAAGGTGTCGCCAGAAGTGAATGAGAAGGAAAAAAATTTAGAGGAAGCAGAAACATGGGATAAACCTCTACACCTGTTCAAAAGATCGGGGAGGAGTATGAACTCTATTGAAGAAAATATGTAAATAAATAGTAAATAATATTGCAGAGTTTTTAGAAGTAAAGATTGGAAGTAGACTTTAGAGGGAACCAGAAACCGAATTTAATTTTTAAAGAATAAAGTTGATAAACAAAAATGGAAATTAAGTTGATAAACAAAAACTCAAATTAATAGTTTGTGAATTTGCATTTGCATCTCATGTGACTGGAGTAACATAAAATTGAATCATATCCCCTGATGGTTATTGAGGAATTCACTTACTTCTCAATTCGTAAATTATTTCAAAAGTTAGAAAATATAGAATTTAAATTTTGGAGTATTTCAAAATTTTCACTAAAATTGTTTATAGTTTTAATCTTTATACAAGAAACTGGGACTTGTCACCTCTGGAGGAGATTGCTTTTTCCCTGCCAACAAACAATTTTAATTTCAAACAAAGCACATAGACATCTCTCTCTCTCTCTCTCTCACACACACACACACACACACACACACTAAGTGTACATACATATTTTATTTCCTTTTTTAACTATCTCAAAAATACACATGAATTTTCTCTTTCCCTTCTCTTGCAAATTATGTCATTCTTTATATTGATAAAAATCCTTCATGTTTTAAAACCTGACCAGTTCAATCTACATTCTGGGTTGCATAGATACTTTTTGAACTCTCTCAAGACAGGCATGTGAGGACTGGGCAGCTCCAGTTCAGATATGGCAGCAATACTCTATTTTTGGTCTGATCTGGCTCTTGTATAGATCATGGCAGGAAGTGTCAGATACTTACCAAAGTGATATAAGGAACTGACCATTTTTCCAGCATCTTCAGTGATGGATTGTATATATTAATTCTCTTTAACGTCTGGTAGCCTCCTTGTAAGAACAACCACTGAGGAAGATGAAATAACTCCAGGGCCATTTATGAAAGTTGGCACTGATTATATTGAGAATTTCATTCAAGATTTTTCAGAACTCACAAATACCAAGACTCTTGCTTTCAACCTTGGCTTGGACTGACTGTGTATAGCTGCTCCTTGCATTTTCTAGAACTCCTTTGCAATGATTGTGGGAAGTTTTGAATACAGCAAGAGTCCTACTACACCATTCCCTGTGGTAGAGATGGCAGTAGTGGTTACCGAAAACTATAGCTGCAGCATATTCTGTTGTGAACCGAGGCTGGCTATTTGGTTTCTGTTGGTATTTTCTCTGTGGGATAAAACTTGAAAGAATCAAGACAGACAAGTGTGGTTGGAGAATTGAAGGAAAAACAAATGAAAAAAAAATGGCTGCTCATCAGGCACATATTTAAGAAATTCTCACAAATATGAGATTTTGCTAGAATCATAGAAATTTCAGACAATCGAAGAGGAGTTAAGCAGAATGGCATTACAAATGGGGAAAGACAGTGTTGTGTGAGAATGTATGATTGTCGCAGATTCGAGTGTGGTTTTTTCTGCTGTGAATGAGTGGTAAGAGCACAGACATCAAGAATGGAAGAAACGTAAGAAGAGATTTCTTGTTGCTAAAGTGAACTCAAATTACAACAATAAAGAATGCCGGAAAGAATCCATTCAGAAATGAGGGAGGCAGTTCTTGAAGCTTTATCTTTGAAGAAAGCTGAAAGGGAATCTTTCACAATGTAAGATCTGAAGCTGTCACAGTCAGTATAACATTGATCAGCAAATGGGCAGAAGTGCCCAATGGAGTGAAGCATTTTTCAGTGAAGCATTTTTCAAGGCGGAATGTGAGAAAGAAGTTTAGGAGGTTTATGTGATGATCTGTTTTGTCAGGAACATGAGTGGGCTTATCAGTGAGCTGGGTCAGTTTGTAAGCAATGCAGAAGTCATGACAGTATCTGCCTTTTTGTTTGAGTGGACTAACCACCTCTTGTAGTGAATATTGAAGTTGCCACAAATATGAAAGCTAGCTGAGGGATGATCAGAAAGGAATGCATCAATCTTCTTAGCTATTCTGTCAAACATTGCAATTCAAACCATCCTGTAAATAACAGTGAAAATGAAAGAAATACTATGGATAAGGGTCATACCAAAGCACATGAGTGGGAAATGAGAGTCCTCATTTTTGTGGCCTCTGTCACATGGAAGCCCATCCTTAATATAGGTGCCAAGTCCATACCAATTTTGAAGGTTTTGTTCTACTGTTAAGGATGAGTAGCCCAGGATTGTGAATTCCTGCATTGGGATAGAGAGACTAAGACCAGTTTCTGACAGGAACTGGAACTTATGTTTCACCTTGCAAAGATTGAGTTCAACTTCTGGAATGGTGGATTGTAGATGCTGATTCTGGGATATACATCTGTTTTTATGTATCTTCTATTTGATTTTGTTGTGGAAATGGTTAGATATATTGAGATACAGGTAAAAATGAGGTAGTGAAACAGCCATACCCATGAGTAGTATGTGCATCAATTAGCTGGATTAAATCATCCAGAAGCACAACTGTAACTGTACACTTCATAATGGCATTGAGAGGCCTCACCAGAAACTACTGCATAGTCCAGATCTGAGTCACAAAATGGTAAAACAACAGCCTCATTATTACACACTTTCTGATGGGATAGCCTCCTCAGGATTGAATGAGATTTGAATCCCTGACTATTAGCTGGCCAACCCAGAAGATTTTTACTTCCAGAATCCTTAATGAAAAGATAAACAATACAGGGAAGAAGAAGGTATATAATGTCAAATGTATTTTTTCTATAAGTAAAATATAATTTTATCTAAGTAATATTATTTTAACAGTAAGTAATTACTAGTGATGTGCAGGTGGTGTAATGGATATCAACATGGAAAGTAGAATCAGCAAACCAAGTTCAAATTACAACTTCACCCTCTGCATTCACTTTTGCACAAATAACCATGGGAAAGATATGAATCAATTTTTCATCCCATCTATAAATTAAATCGCAGGGTTGATCAAGCCCTTTAGCTTTGGGCACCAATCAGTCTAAGAGAATGAAAATTAAATTCCAAACAATGGAAAAGGCAACTGGTAATCATTGTATTATCTTTCACAAGAATGTATAGCAATTTACAGATAATAAAAAAAGGAATCTGTAGAGAGTCAGGACCATTTACAAGAGACATGATATTTAAAAAGAAGATTTATATGTATTTTTAAAAGTATTTAATTAATAGAAAGTATTTTAAAAATCTCAGTTATTTTTTAAAAAGTAAATGGACTTTTTTAAAAAATAATTTTGGTTGCTTTTAATAATGTTTGAAAAATTTAAGAATTTCATATTCTTTAATTCGTTACTGAACAAAAATAATGGATTCACAAGAAATGGGACCTAAAAGCCTGCAGCAAAAAATCTACAAACTTAGTTTTTAAATAATCAATTATTCTTGATTTGGAGCACAGTTATCCTAAACTCTGAATCTTATTCCAAAATCAGATTTATATATATTTGCTCAATTTTCATTTTCAAAAATATCTGTGAATTCAGGTGTACATGTCTATGATTAAATTCCCATGATTATGTAAACTTAGGTCTAAATACACCTGCTTTCTTCTATTTGGCATAAAACCATCAAACATTAAAGATAGACAAAGAACAAACAACTTCATTTGGCAGGGAAGATTTCAGGATTGCAAGCATACAATCATTGGAAGTACAGCAGAAAGTAAACTGTTTTATATCATGGCTCTAATCATATATTAGGTATGTGCAAAAGTTGCTATCACCCTCATTTTGGAAAACTAGAGACTGAAATTTCTTTTTTAATGATTTGATTTGATTTGTTTGTTTAATGGCATATCAAATCCTTATGGGTCATTTAATGCCAAACTTTAATTTTCTTGGGAACTTTGAAGTAATAAATATAAGTTACTTTGCTTTCACAATTGAATACATGGTAGATAATACCCACCTTTTTCTGCATATATGTATTTGTGTAGACATAATTACTAGAGGTGATATGTGTATTTTATGTTGTACTTCTGTTGAAGTCATATTTTGGAATACAGTTCGATTTCTTTAAGAAATTGTAGGATATTATATGGATAGATGTCATGAGAGAGTTCTTTCATGTTGGTTTATGCATTGTTGGCAATTTTACTATAAATAGGTAATTTTTAATATAAAATGTATTTGTCTATATTTCTGAGATGAGGTATTATGTACAGTATTTACATTATTCGGACTATTGTCCTCATCTTTGTCGCCATATTTGTCACAACGTTTCGGCCGTTGTACGCTCCGGCCTTCTTCAGGTGGTTGGAATTTCGAACCGAACCCTTTATTTCGATCACTGGGGTAGACTGTTCTAGTTCCACGAGCCTTGAGGACACATGGTACGGTGGATAAAGGCGTTGGTTAGATCCAGTAACAGACCCAAAGAGTGTGAGTTCAATACCCGGTTCAGGCAGTGGAGAACTTTCAGAGGGAAAATTACCAGGAGATAACTGATAACTGACATCCATCAAACATGGCTCGTGGAACTAGAACAGTCTACCCCAGTGATCAAAATAAAGGGTTCGGTTCGAAATTCCAACCACCTGAAGAAGGCCGGAGCGTACAACGGCCGAAACGTTGTGACAAATATGGCGACAAAGATGAGGACAATAGTCCGAATAATGTAAATACTGTATAAAATGTATTGCTGGTATTTTTACTATAAAAATGTACTTTTTTATACTTTCATAGTGTTCCTTATTTGTCCATAACTGGGACCCTAACAGGTGCTACCACCCTGGGTAAGGATGAACCTGAGAACAACAGCAATTAAGAAATTGTTCCACACTCCTCAAAACCTCCAATCTCCTGATCAGAGGTGTTGCTGTCAGATGCAGTTTATCATCATACCCAGGACTATTTTTTTTAATGTCTTGTTCCTTCATGACATAGGTGATCATGGATATACACAACTTCTTTTTCTTGCAAACAATTATGTAGGGCTCATCTCCAAACCAACATTTCGGTTGGGATCAATGCACAGTATCTGTTCTCCCCATTTTACAATGAAGAAGAAGCCTGATTCTGGGTATTCCAACCCTGTGCTACCAAATTCCTCATTGCCATAAGAGGTAGGTTATTTTATTTATTTAATTTTTTAATAATGTTCACCCCATACTAGGCCCAAGAGCCACTCAAGGGTTACTGTGTGATGGTATATGTGTATAAGAAAAGACAAGGTGTAGTTTATGTATTTATGTAGGAAAGATAACATTTAACCCTAGACTTGAAGAGGTTAAGTTTGTAATGATTGGGAAAACATCCTGCCTGGAGTCTGTTCCACAAAGCATCAGCTCTTGGGAAGAAGCTGTCTGAGTGGAACTTCTTTCTTACTAACAGAATTTGAAGGCAATGTGTATGATTCATCCTTGTGTACGTGGCATGGTGGGTCCCAGTTGCAAAGGGCTGGTGGGACCAAGGAATATAGCTTGTCAGAACACTTGCAATGGAAATAGCAACTGAAAATCAAAGAGAAACAATTGATATAATAGGAATTTATGAAAAAAAAGTATCTATGGATAGGAGTTGGATTCACTGTAGGAACTTGTTATGTGATGTAGCAGTGCTTTAACTATTTTAGCTACTTAGATAGAGATTGTTACCCATAATACTACTTCCACGGAGTGTGCCCACCAACTATAAATAGGACTTCTAGTTCTTATAAGATTGTCTTGCCGTATGGCTTAGAAATATCCAGTGAGCTTATGTTTTATAAATTCATCTTAAATTCTTTATTAGGAAAAATTTCAGTTTAACCATAGAGTAATCACATTCTTGAAAAGCATTGTTTTGTCTAGAATTGGTATGAAACTGTAGTCCACCCTTCTTTCATAAACAGGTGCTGAAACAAAGTATGTTCTTTTTATGTCATATCAGCTGGAATGAGTGGTTACAAACACCTAAGAGATGTTGATTTGGCAGAGATTGATAGCCAGAGAGAAGATTTATGTTGTAATGAATTAACGTCAGTATAGTCATTCTTGTTAAGTGACTAGTAATTTCAATAGATTAATACTTTATGCCTCTTAGCTCTTAATCTTCAACAATTTCACTTAAATTGATAAATGGAGATGGCACATATAAGCAATTGTTCACAGACTTGGACCTTTATGCCTGCAAAAAAACACAAAGTATCAAAAGTTTTTCTCTTGATACTGCTATTATTTTAGCTACATTCATTTGTTGGCAATGTTTATTGTTTTAAAAAGTGATGATTAGAATTGGAATAAAACTTAAATATATGATGAAATTGAATTTATACATTTTCTTTGTTCTTGAGATTTGACAAGAAAAATAATAAACACTATTTATTAGATTATTTATTGGAATGGTTGGCAAATCATTGGCTAATTGCCAATTGATTCAAACTTTATAAAATGTTAAATAATAAGGATTTCCTTATAGTTGGTTGATATATTTGAATAATTTAGTCAATGTTTATAAATTTATGAATAAAAAATTGTTTTCATATTTATTTCTTTATAAATTGGTAAGTGATAAATATTGTATTAGTTTTAATTGTATTAGATTTTAGAATGTTATAAATATAAAATTATTCTTGTAAATAAACAAATAGTGTTTAATATTTTTGTTGTAAATTCTCAAGAACAAAAAATGTATAAATTCACTTTTATATGTTTAGCTTTTATTAGGTAGTTAAAATAATAGTGGTGTCAATGGAAAAACTGTCCTTTTAACATGCTATTTTTGTAGGCATGAAGGTCCAAGTTTGCTCAATTTTTTTCCTCTTATATCCTGGGTTTTTGCAGTTTGATTGTTAGTTGAAAGTTATGTTTAATCACTTGTTGTCACTAAATGGCTTGCATCTTGTGAGCCTCATTTGCTGACATAAAAGGATAACATTCCTCAGTGTTCTTTATCTGTTCTGGCCAAACTATTTGAAAGCCGAAAGCAGAGAGAATATGCATACATAAAATATACATTAAATATTTCATACTGCTACAATAACCTAAAGTATCTTTGTTTTTCTGGGATGGTTTTTGCCATTTCTAGTTTAATTGTCACATTAAAGATTTAGTTGCAGGAAAGATTTTTATATCGTAGATATTGATGGACCATTCACAAAAGTATGAAAGGCTTTCCATAAATTTCCAAAGTTAAAATATTACACACTGATAAATTTTGCACCAACTGCCCGATAGTTGCCTATCACTGATTAATGACAATCATTGTTTTCATACAAGAAAAGGTTTTCTGATAATAATAGTTTTAATCCATAGTTTTCTTAAATACTAATCCATAATCAAGCAATTAAATTTAGGGGATCAAAAAGGACTTATATTTAGCAATTTTGTAGATTTAGAAAGGGTATTTTACAAAGCTTTGATTTTTTTTATTCAATTTCAGTCAAAATCATAGATTTAATGACCTCATTCCATAGTTGTGAACTACATAATCTTTCCAATGATGGTAGAGTATGTGCTTTACTAGGGTTGCATACTCAGTATCTCAAGGGATGGGGGCAGTTCTTTGCGAACTAGAAAATTATCTTTCTACCAAACTTTAACTTAAGATTTAAAAATACACCAGACAGAAGGTGGAAAGTAGACCCAAACAAAAGTTTACTATTGCCTGTCCCACAGTACATTTCACTATACCTGCAACAGAGTGTGGTTTAAGGTTTACTCTTGGTTTAATTAACACCTAATCTCGTTTTGAATTCAGAGTTGTTCTTTCCCAAGAGTGATTACCAACCAAGGCAAGATAGTCTAGTCTGCCCTACTATTTGATCTGGTGGGAGGGAAAAGAGATGGATTCATACCATTCCCAAAAGAATTTGTGAATGCCTTTGGTTTTGAATTGATCTCTTCTTTATGGCTCATCAAACTTTTGCAGGTTATTTAAAGCCAGAAAATATTTTTAGATTGTAAGAATTTATTTGCAATAATAATGATTTACTGATGCAAATCCTACTAATTAACTCAGAGCTGGGAGAAGGAGAGGTGAATTCATGCCCCTGCCAATAGTATTTGCACATAAGTGAATATAACAAACCCAAGTGGAATTAGAACTTGGCTTTCTGATTTCCAATTTCGAGCTCTTATTCATTAATCCACCTGTGGATCCAAGCTTACAGCCCATTGTATTCCCAATGAGACACCTATCTTGGTACTGACCAAACTTGACCTTGCTTAACCTCAGTAATCATATAAGTTATGAATCTAGCATGAAGTCTCAAAAAATATTTAATCAATTTCAGTAATTTCTTATATGAAGAACATGTTTTGGTTTAATAGTCAGAATGTTAAACTGATCTTGTGTGTATGTGTGTGTGTGTGTCTGTGTGTGTGTGTGTGTGTTCATGTTAAATAAAGATTTGGACATCACTATTTTGATATATTCACTTTTTTGAATATTTTGCAACATATATCGCAATTTGTTGACACACTTTGGTAAAAGATCTATTTTTGTTTTACTATATCAGCTGAAAATAAATGATTGTTCATGTTAAGGTTTTAAAGTATCTTTTTGTCATTTCCTGTCTTGGTCTCAATGATATACAGAAATTTGCAACCTCCAACAACTGAGAACACATCCTTGTACTATATTCAGTATCGACATCGCAATCATAGGATTATTATATTTTTGGTGATGACTGAAGAGAAGAATATACTTTGTTACCGTTTTATTCTCTCAGTCTACATTGCTATAGTTTTTTCTTAGTCATGTTTTTCAATCTGTTACTTACACAGCCTCAAAAATACTTATTTCTATAAAAGCAATGCTCATGTCTTGTATCACTTTGAGCTTTCCAATCTCATAAATTTACCAAAATGAAGTCAATAATAGAAAACAAAGAAATTCTTGATTGCTTCTTTGTGTAAGAAGACCAAAAAAAAAAGCATTGAATGAATTAATTAAAGAAGATGAACCAATTATAAGGCCAAACAATAAAAAAACTTAGAGAAAGAAATTTAGAATTAGACACCAATTCATATCTTTTGTGTGTTATTTATGTCTGTCACATGAGAGTATTTATCCTGACTTTGCCATTAGCTTTATACAAGATATCATAGTAGGAAGGAGAAATTTTGTCTGGAATATGCAGTATATCAACATTTTTAAGGCTTCCAGGAATTTCCTCATTTTCTTTTGGTCTTTTTTGCAATATGCATTCATGATTTATGACACAATAAATTACTTGGAATTAAATACCATTCGTAATCCAGTTAAATGCAAGTTCTTCAGAGTCTGTCTAGACAATATTAAAGTGAAATAAAATGTTTTTGATCAGATCATTGTACATCTTGGGGTCTACTTGTTTATCCACAAGAAAACCTGAAACCTGAAAAACTCAAATCATGTTTTTAAATAGCAGATCGAGACGTTCATATGGATGTCATGCATGGCACACAAACCATTCAAAAATATATAAACTGTCAACTGTATACAACCACTTTCTAATATCAATGGTAAAAAAATGCTTTGAATAGGAAAACATGAGGGTTTTAGCAAAGATCACCCTTCTTGGAACATTGTAGACTGGTGCTACAGAATCACAAAGAAAAAACTGTATCAAATAACAGAAACCACATTGAGGATTACCAACAGCAACAAAAACTAAAATGTCACTCAAGGAGAAAATAGTGACATAATCAAGATATTGATATTCCACACCACTTCAAATAAAAGGTTAGGAAGGAAACCACCATCAATACTGGAAATAGAAATAACTGGTAGTGCACTTGAGAAAGTTGTTTTACTAAAAATTGTTTTAAGAGAAAGATTTTAGAAATTTCAGCTGAAAGTAGTACTAGCTGCTTGGTCAATGAATTCCAAATGTTTCCTTGTAGGGAAATAATTAATATTACCATTACCTTGGGATCTACTTAAGTATTATTTGGCAAGAAGCCAATATGAGAAATTAATGAAACAGAATGAGTTTATCATTACTCTCTATAGATTTAATGATTTACTGAGAGAGAGAGAGAGAGAGAGAGAGAGAGAGAGAGAGAGAGAGAGAGAGAGAGAGAGAGAGATTGAGAGATGGGGTGGGGAGTTGGAAAACCCAAAGAATTGTTTTCTGTGTTGTTGCTATTGGTTTTAATTATCATTCAAATAAAAATGTCAACAATATAAAGAGATTAAAAAATAATGTAAAACTGAATGTCTCTTTAGCTATTAGAAAAATGCATCTGATCTTTTTGTAATCAAATAATTGTTTCAGTTCTTTGAAGCTCTGTAATGATATGAAAGTCTTTGATAAAATAATCTCATATGTTTCACTTGATCTAAGAAGTGATAAGTGGTAATATTGGATTGGAACAAAAGTTTATAGTGTTTTTTCAATAGTTGTCATTTGAAAACATGATGTTGTTTCACATGTGACTCAAATTTATGATATATATATATTCAGAAAGGTGACATTTCATCATGGCTTTCTATATGATTCATGTATGGATTGTGAATTTTAAATGTTTGCACATTAAAAGTGAAAATGGAGGATAATGAGATGCATTTTCATCATTTGATGCGTTTTTTATTCTCAGGGACAAAATGCTATGCCAAAATCAAAAAAGAAATTTTGTGGATGCCATTTATGGAGATAGTATCATGGTTGAAAGTAATAAGTTGTAAGTGGTTGACTAGGTTCAGAAGTAAAAAAAATTAATTAGAAAGACTCAGAATGTTCCAGTATGTCTGTAAATCATTGAAAAAGACCTTGGGGTAAATGAAAAGCTGGTCTGCATGTGAAAAGGTGATGTTATGTATATGATGGGATCAGAAGGGTATTGAGTATTATAATCTTCTTTTACAAAATCAGACATTGAGTTCAGCCAAATACTCCTCTTTAAAACATTAAATGCAGTAATTGATGAAAAACAACCAGAATTGGCCAATTGGAAACATGTTGTCTTCCATTAGCACAATGCCAGATCTCACAGACCCAGCAGAAATTGGTACAAATTACCTGGGATGTCCTACTAAGCTCACTCTGCTCACCTGACCTTGCATCTTTGGATTACCACTTATTTTGATCTCTACAAAATTCTTTTAATGGGAAGATATTCAATTCTCTGCATGACTGTAAAAATCACTTTGACTAGTTCATTACCCAGAAAGATATCAAGTTCTGGGAGGATGAAATCATGAAGCTACCTCAAAGATGGTGAAAGATAGTGAAATAAAATAGCATTGAGTAAATCTATGTACAAATATTGTCTTTGAAATCCACTTAAAAATGCTATGGTCTTTTTTTTACCCAATATTTTCCAGTTGATCATTAGATGTTTACTAATCTATGCTAAAGATGAACAATGCAATTATTTAGGATAAGCACTAAATTTCGCGCAAATAATAGGGCAAAAAAATTACTTTGAAATTATTGTTTTATTTTTATAGAAAACACAATAAAGAAGTGTTGATTTTGAGAGAGTTTTATATTTCTTTTAGTTATGTTATGGTTTCATTGGCTAATATACCTGGCAGGAAAATCTAAACTGGATTTGTAACAAATGCTTATGGAGAGAACATTTTAAACTTGAAAAGCAATAAAATAGCAAAATTTCATAATATTTAACTGAGAAATGAAATAAAAGCAGATAAATTTCAATTTTCAATTCTCATGTGAAGAATTTTTATAATAAAAAAAGTATTTTGCAGCTAAAAAATATTGCTGGAACCTAATGGCATTGACAATCAGCAAATGGTTTTCTTGGATTTTCTTACTGTTTTCAATGTGAGCAATTGCTTTTTGTGAAGTTTGGTGATTGATTCACTGGTAAAGAAATAAATTGCCTGTGTTATGTTTGGACCTGCACACATATTGGAAAATTTTGTTTTTGTTAGACAGATGGATTTGGTAGGTGATTCAGGAAATTCACTTGACTGAATTCTGAGAATCTTGGAATCATCATGGAGAATCATATTTAAAATGTTCTCTTGGATTTACCCAAAGAACAGCAGCATACTTAACAGTATTTGATAAAGGTGATTGGTGAAGTCTTTGAAGAATTCTAAGATGAAAATAAATGTTCAGAAATCTTCACTTTTTGAAAGGAGGTTGGATTTTGTGAAGGACTTTGGTGAGAAATTATTTAAAAATATTGACAAAATGTTGCCTTGGTAAAAAAAAAGAAAAAGAAATTTGATTTTATACTTGGTGTTGCTTTAAAAAGAATTGATTTTATTATTAGCTACCTTTCCATGCAATCAGAAATGCTCTGACAAAATGGCTTCTTTGTTTGACTGAAGAAAAAACATTATCCTTTGTTCAACTTTTCATTTCCTCTCAAGCAACATTCTGAATAAAGAACTTACTATCATAATGATATTGATGATTGATGTCCAAATTGTATTTTGACAGACCTTCCATTAAGATGAAGCTCAGCAGTCTTGTAAAATGAAGAATTTAATTATATTGGTATTGTGTTAAACAAATTATATTATAATAGATTAGACAATAAACATTACTCCATTTGTTTTCAGTGAAACACATCAAGGCTGTTGTTTTATTATCAGGCAAATAATCTAGTTTATTACTTTTGAAAAATATAATTTGCCAACCCTTAAAAAATCGTTTTGTACTAAGTTGCTGTAATTTCTCATCCTTACATTCTACTGATGTTTTTCAATGCTTTTGTAGAAATATTTACTTGCTATTTCAGTTACAAGTAGAATAATATTCAATGGTAATGGCAATTCTAATATTAGCCATTTTCTTATAAAAAATCGTTGGCATTCATTGACCAAGCAGCCAGTATACAACAAAGACTTCAATTTAGTAGTTATGTTCAGTTAAAACGAACCCTTTGGTGTTAATTTTAACTGAACATAATTATTAAATTGAAGTCTTTGTTGTATACTAAAAAATCTTAACAGGTTTAGCTAATCAGATGACTGATATTACCTTCAGTTAGCAATGAAAGAAAGTTTTTTGGCCTGAGGAAAAAGGAAGGAATTGGTCAGAAGAAAGAAGGCTATCCATTCTCTAGAATCTCAGAGACTGGCAGTCAGCATACAACCAGATGCAATTAATTTTTTTCAAATCTTTTCACCTTAAGCAACGCAATAAAACCACTAAGATGCAACAGTGTGAAAGAATGAGAAAAAAAAACATTATTAATGAGAGAAAACAATAAAAGAACAGGAATTAAATAAACAGAAAATAATGATTGACATTGTATTTAAATTTTTGAAGATCAAAGTTGACTGTAAAAGAAAGCAATGACAGAGAATTCCACAAGTAAGAAGTGTGATAAAAGAAACTATTAGCATAGAATGTATAGTTACATCTATCAATTTCAACTGAAAAATGATGAGAGCTAGTTGCCAATCTAATATTGTGTTTAAATTCATGAAGCTGAGGTACCATTAATTAGATCTCAACTTCCTTATAAACTTAATAACTATACTTAACTTTATTTAATAAAAACAGTGTGGTTGTCACCTTCTATTCTACAAGATATCTGTAAAGAATAAATTATAAGCAGGCAATAGTATATATATTATCATCAGGATATATATATATATATATATATATATATATATATATATATATATATATATATATATATATGAATTTACAAAAAAACATATACATACATATCTGGCAGATCAACTTTAGTCACTTTCCCACCATTGTAAGTTTACCTGTCTGCACAGTAATTGTTTGGATGAGCTCTTTGGTATGGTACCTAGACTTTTTGAATGTAAGTGCAAGTACTAGACTGGTGTCGAGATCTCATCAATTTACAGTTGAGCTGGCTAGATGTTGGCATAAATTCTATGTTAACAGTTTTTTTTCTTGCACCTTTCCCTTACAGAACTCCCTTCTGGCTCCATGCTTCCTCACCAACTTTAATCTACAAGAATTTAAATGCAATGTCAATCACTATCTACTGTCTTCCTAATCACTCTTTTCCCTTCCACTTGTTTCTATTCCTAATGCTTCCACACTCAGTAAGCCCTTGTGTCTTAGTGGGTTTACTGCCTTGCATGGGATGAAACTGATTATATATATATATATATATATATATATGCAGAAATATAGTCTTAAAGTGTGCTATATTTATGGAGTAAAGTGCTCAATATCAGAGATAGAGCGTCTGTAAATATAAAAGTGGACATGGAAGTCAGCACTTAGAGGCGACAGTCTGTTTCATGCTAGTGCAATCGTCAGTCGCCTGACGATTGCACTAGCATGAAACAGACTGTCGCCTCTAAGTGCTGACTTCCATGTCCACTTTTATATATATATATATATATATATATATATATATATATATATATATATATGTATATGTATATATATATATATATATATATATATATATATATATATATATATATAAATGAATTACATAAAAAATGAAAAATGGGGTACAATTCATTTTAATTTTTATGTAATTCATTTATATGCTCTATAATAAATATATTGAGCTCTCTTTTGTGGCTCATTTTTAATATTTTATATTAATAGGATTGACTTGGTTTACTTACCCATGGATTTTATATATATATATATATATATATATATATATATATATATATATATATATATATATATTGTCATTTGCATACAGACCTGATTTGCTGTATCACAGCTCATCAATGTGACTAGACAACCAAATGCTTCAAGCCAGGATCAAAACCCGACTGATTTGGTATCCGTTGGAATTTCTACCTCTAAGCCATTGTTGCTTTGGTAGAGAGAAAGACGAATTCTAGCGTATTGTTTTTACAAATATAAACAAATGCCAGACAGCCATATATATATATATATATATATATATATATATATATATATATGTATATATAGGATAGGTAAATACCAGGGTAATATGGACTGAATTCAAAGCCAGGAATGGAATTCAGTTCTACCCTAGTTGTAAGAAAAAATCTGATTGCTGAAGGATCCTTGGTAAAAAAAAAACTCTTGCCGATCTGCAGCCCAACTATGGTATTACTCTTAGTCAAAATCCATTTATATCATTGATATTTGTGATGCAAGATGAAGGAGGGATTCATCCTTTAGTACTAAGAAAAGCATGAACATGTGATGATGTTAATGGATAACTGTTACTTATTGAGATAGTGTTATAACTTTCAAGCAAACAATATCTTATCAGATGATTAGATACAAGGTATTTCCATAGAAGTTTGAATAAAAGGATTTTGTACTGATTATTATGAATAATTATGAAAATCTCTATAAATTTAAATAAGATAAAACCAAATAATTTTAAATTCTCTAATTATAACAGACACATCATTAAAAAATTTTATAAGTTATAATTCAAACATTACCAAAATTATTTCATTAAAAAGTATTAGTATTATAAGATGATGGAAAATGTAAAGCTGAAATCCAAAGGTACATTAGAATAATAAAAGTTGATTTCTCAAAGCTAAACAAAGTATTAAGAAATAGAAAATTTTATTAGAAACAAAAAAAATAAAAAATTGTTGAACTGCTATGCATTATTAATCCTTCTTTATGGCATGAATACTGGACAATTTCCTTGCAGATGAAGAAAAACCTTGAGGCAACATAGATATTAAGTTCTGCTGATAACATGGTGGCTAGAACACGTGAGCAAGGTTATATTCTGTTTCAAATTAGACCTCTTTATGATACCTTTCAATTCAAAACCCGTCAGTCAGATATGAATGCAATGAAAGCAAAAATTAAGGATCAGATCTGGATCACAAAACAAATCCCCCAAAAATATGAAATATATATTTAAACATCAGATCCAATCATAAACCTTGCTGCTAAAAAAAAAACTGCTGAGTTATTTATGCCACTCTGACTGCTTTAAAGGATCTGCTCATGACACACAGAGTAGGTAGGCAGTCACAGATTTCACCAGTGGACCAGAGTCAACCAACTTGACACAAGCTTCAATGCCAGGCCCCTACACAACCCAATCCCCCATCCTCCAGGTCTCTTCCTTTACACTCAAAGAGATATTCTGCCTTGATCTTTTATACCAGCAATACAGAGAATTTAATGTTGTCTTATCTTGTTTTCTTTCTGCCTCCCTGGCAGTAACTTTTTGTATTCATTTGTTCTCTTGCAACCATATGTTGTGTATAACAGCAACAAGGATGTTTTAAGGAAAATGGAAACAAAAAGGACACTTGTACTTAGAATCAGAAAAAGTCAATTGAAATTTCTGGGACACATAATGTAAAAAGAAAGCTTGGAGAATTTGACACTCACAGGTTATATACAGGCAAGAGGGCAGTAATACATTTTTTGAAAAAAAAAATTACCAAAGTTCACAAGAAAATTAAATTACGGCATTAAATGACCCATAAGGTGTTGATATGCCATTAAACAAACCAAACCAAACCAAACCAACCAACCAGGAATAAAAGGACATTAAATGATGAAAAAGCATTTCATTTTCCCAAACATTTAAAATTCACAATCTACACAGGAATCTTATAGAAAGATGCTTTGAAATGTCACCTTTCAGAATATCCATATATGTCGTAAATTTCACTCAGATATGAAACAGAATCACTCCCCTATTGAAAAATGCTACAAAAATCTCCTATTATAGATATATGATATTCTCTAATTACTTTCTCCAGGAGTTGAACAAAAATATCCGGGTTTTCTATCATAGTTACTTGTCATTGATATTTATCTACTTTAATTCTGATTTTGTATTCTGGAGTTGATGTATCTCTGTATATTATCAAATTCTGGCTATGGTCAGTATAATTATACCTCCATTAAGTTTGACCCATCAGATGAAATTGTTACTGGGGTGGGGGTTTATGTTATTATACTAGCTACTCTTTGGAATCATCAGTTGAGAGATGGATGCCATTAGTGTCCAAACATTATGAAGCCATCCAAGAATAGTCAAGAATCCAGCTGTTTCATATCTCAAGCTACTAAAACTTATGGACTACCTGTATATGCCACTGTTTCATTTAATTTTATTATCAGGGAAGAAACAGTAAATGATTCTGATATCAAAGTGCTTACTTCCTTTCTCATGTTAAAATCAAAATAACAATTAAGTCTGATGTCCATTTCTCTAGAATAACAACAAAAAAATGGTATAAATATTATCTTTTGTGTGTGTGTATGTATGTGCAGTTTATCAGGCAACTTGAAAACATTGATAATTATTAATGTTCTTAAATTGTCTAATAATATTGAAAAATTTGCTTGTAGGTAACAAAAATTCACTTAGCAAATAGTATCCGTGATTCATTTTTATTAATGTTTCAATGTTTATTTAATATGACAGACTGATAATTATATTAGTAAATATTGATATATTAATAAAATATGAGATTGGATAGATAAATATAAACAGACTGAGATAGATATGAATAGACTGAGATAGATAGATAGATAGATAGATAGATAGATAGATAGATAGATAGATATGACTAGACTGAGATAGATAAGTAGATATGAATAGACTGAGATAGATAGATAGATAGATAGATAAGAATAAACTGAGACAGATAGATATGAATAGACTGAGATAGATAGATAGATATGAATAGACTGAGATAGATAGATAGATAGATAGATAAGAATAAACTGAGGCAGATAGATATGAATAGACTGAGATAGATAGATAGATATGAATAGACTGAGATAGATAGATAGATAGATATGAATAGACTGAGATAGATAGATAGATATGAATAGACTGAGATAGATAGATAGATATGAATAGACTGAGATAGATAGATAGATATGAATAGACTGAGATAGATAGATGGATATGAATAGACTGACATAGCTAGATAGATATATAGAATGGGAATATTCTTTCATAAAATAATTAGTTTGTTAATGTTCATTCAAAAAAGTGACACTTACACCATGAAATTGATTGAAAGGAATTTGAAATTTTATATAGAAAGAAAATAAAGTCATAAGGGTTTACTTGAAATATTCTTTTGAGTACTTAATAAAAATTAAGCTCGGTAGAAAAAAAAATTATATGAAAGTGGAGACTTACACTTAAAGCAAAGTGGTCTTTGGTAGTGGAAGACAAGTTCACATGTTTTTAATGTTCTGATGTGTCAGGGGTCAATAGGTCAATCAATTGTTATAGCAATGAATCTGTTTTTGAATGAGGGGTGTGCTGAATGAAGAATTATGGTACCAGTGATTTATCTTCACATCTTCAAGGAGGACATGGACTGCTTGAGAGTAGCTTTTGCTTGTTGCTTGGAGGTTTCTGTTCATCATCATGGTGTTTCTGAGTCTAAAGTCTTCTTTTTCCATATTGAAATTGTTGCTTTGCTTGATCCCATCTGTCTTGACTATTCCCTTTAATGAGGTATGAATGAAGAGCAATTTTAACCAGCTGGCAAGAAAAAATATCTTTTCAAATAATTTCAAATCTTTTTAATTTTTCCAATATCTTCTCACCTTTTCTTTTTGTGTGTGTGTGTGTGTGTGTGTGTATATATATATATATCTATATATATCTATATCTATATATATATATATATATATAAATAGAAAAACCCTTTGTGGAGTCGAAAAAAAATAGCCATTTGAATAAACAAATAAATAAACAGATTAATAGACAGATAATAATGAAACAGAATCCCCTCGATACTTAACGACCTGCGGCAAGGCCATAAAAATGCCTTTTTGACCAACTAGACGTCCACTCCCACTATCAGACTTGAAATAGGCACCCCAATATAACCTGACATAAACTTTTCAAAGGGGACTGGTCTGTAGATAAAAATTAATTCTTAACTCTTAGACTACCTAACCAATATAGCCGACCCTAGCCGTTTCCATAGTAACTAATGTTGCAAGAGACCATACTTATAAACACACGCTAACCACAAGATAGCTTATTCCCAAATTCTCGCTTGACGAGGAAGCGTGACCAGACACCGTAATTCAACTTAATTTCAAAAATTATATTAGGGGTCTCAGCTCTCGTTTTTGAAGCATGAGAACTCTTATGTAGCGAAGGAATCATATTTTTTTAAAAATATTATAATATATATATATATATATATATATATATATATGTCTGTACTGATAATGTGCTTACTAATGTAATAATTAACATGGGAGACCTGAATGCCAAAATAGTCAATGAGAGAGATGGTGAAATAACTGGAAAGTTCAGACCAGGAATGTGCAATGAATGCAGAGAAAAATGGGTTTAATGGTGTATGGCAAATAATCAGGTAATAGCCAACACCTGGTTCCAAGATCATCCAAGATGATTATGGACATGGAGAAGCCCAGGAGGAGAAACTAAAAACCAAATCGACTACATAACTATCAACAAGGGATTCAGGAGTACAATTGTTCACTGCAAAACCTGTCTAAGTGCCAAATACGGAAACAATCACCTCCCTGTTATATGTAAACTAAGAATTAAACTACAGAAACTGAAAAAAAGCCTAATGCAGCATCCAAATTGCAATACAACAGATTCCTGAATGACCCAAACCTAAAGAAAAATATATGAACAGAAAATATGATGGGCAAATGGAAATGGAAACTTGAAGAGACTAAGAGTAGCTTTAGTGACATCAGCAAACAAGATCATCCCAAAGTAAAATGGATGAAGAAGAAAAAAATGAATGGATAACAAATGAAATTCTCAACATGATGCAAAGGAGACAGAAAACAATGCCAAGACATGGAATGGAATACAGAAAACTACACAAAGAAATATGGAACTGCAGTAAAAGACAAAAAAAATTATCTCACTTTGACCATGCAAAAATAACAATAAAAATTAATTATAAATATCTATGAGAATAAAAAAACTGTCACTTGACCTGATGAGACCTGCATGAAACATTGTTAGGCAGAAAAGTCAATCTCTCTCTTTTTGCTTTGTGACATTATAAAAACAGTATATGCAATTTCCTGCTTGTAACAAACCAAACAGATAAGCACAAAATTCATATTGTTTTTGGTACCTAGTCTATTGCAAGTAGCTATATGCTAACCTTGTATTAAGAATTTCAAATATAAAATATATGTATATATAAATATTTTTATACAAACACTTTTATGTTTTGTTTCAACTTTTCATACATTTATGTTGTTATGTTTTATTCATGTTACATGAGGTCGATGCTTTATATCGTGCTCAACAGAACAAATACAGACAGGCTAAAGAAGAGTGAATCAATGAAAAATGTGCAGAAATAGAAAGAATGAGAATATGCATAAAAAATAAGAGAACTAACACAATAAATGTCATGCTCATCAACAGGCTGCATAAAATCCAAGAATGGAATGTTGATATTAGAGAAAGAAAAACTACTTCATAGATGGAATGAATATATTGGAGAACTCTTCCACAACGAAAGAGAAGAACTGGCAATACACAGAAATACCAACAGACCAGAAATATTAAAAACTGAAGTGGAAGGAGCACTGGCCAAATTGAACAGAAACAAAGTGCTATAGTGAGACAGAATTGTAATAGAGATGGTGGCATCCTTAAACAATTTCAGCATAGACAAGATCACAGAAATAATAAATGAAATCTACAACAGTAGGGATATACTGGAAGATCTAAGCAGACCTATTTTCATAGCACTGCCTAAGAAACCAGGCACAAATGAATGTGAACTCTACCGGACAATCAGCCTAATGAGCCACGTAACAAACCTCATCATCCGAATCCTGCTGAATAGAGTGCACAGCAGGATCAGGCCAGAGATAGGACAAGAATGGTATGGATTCATCAAAGACACTAGAACAAAGAATGCATTATTTATGCTCAGAATGTTATCAGAGAGAGCAATATGTAGAAGGATGTGTACCTGTGTTTTATAGACTATGCAAAGGTGTATGACAAAGTATGCCACAAAGATCTTTTAGAGTTGCTCAGCAACTTTGACATATTCAGGAAACATATTAGAATAATCAAGAATCTATACTGGCAGCAAACTGCCTGCATACAGACAGAAAATGTGTTCAGCAGATATACAAAAATACAAAGGGGTGTCTTCTTACTGGATTTATTCAACCTATACATTGAGGCAATTCTGTGAGAATTAGAAGTCCTACCAGGATTAATTATTGGTGGCCACAGTTTTAACAATATAAGATATGCAGATGACACAGTGCTGATAGCAGACACAGAAAGGAGAGTACAAAACATCTTACAGAAGGTAGCGAAAGAAAGCAAGAAGAAAGTACTAAGTATAAACCATAAGAAAACAAAATGCATGGGTATCTACAAAAAGGATGAGTCTAGAATGCAAATTACAGGTCAGAGATACTAAGATCAAACCTATACAGAAATTTAAATATCTGGGAAGTGATTTAATAGAGGACAGATAGTGCGACATTGAGATCTGAAGACGTATTGAGATGACCAAAGATGCATTCCAAAAGCCAAGCAGAGTAGAAAGAGAAACATTTTGTTGGAAACAAAGAAAACAGTACTGAACTGTTATGTGGTATCAGTCCTCCTGTATGGCAGCGAATGTTGGGCAATCTTCTCAAAAGATGAAGAAGAGGCTTGAAGCAACAGAAATGTGATTCTACAGAAAGATGCTGAGGATAACCCTGGACCAAACATGTGAGTTTTGGAGAGAATGGAAACAAAAAGGAAACTTATACTTAGCATCAGGAAGAGGCGGTTGAAATTTCTGGTGCACATAATGAGGAAAGAGGGCCTGGAAAATCTGATACTCACAGGATAGATAAAGGGAAAGAAGGGCAGAGGAAAACAGATCATACTTGTTGGGCTTGAGCATATGGATGGCAGTTCCAGATTTGGGAGAAATAACAAAAAGACAAAACTTATTAAGAGCTCCAAGGGACAGGAGGATGCGGAGGGCCATTATCGCCTATGTGCTGAAGGGATATGTCACATAAAACAAGAAGTTTGGTGGAAAATAATCAAGTGGATGAGTTTTCTTCTCTATCCTTTCTTCTAGAACATTTCATTTTATTATGTTGAACCAGATACAGCATCTGAACATCTCTTTGGTTCATAAGTAGGGAGTGGTAAGGGGCAGACTGAAACATAGATAGATAGATAGATAGATAGATATGAATAGATAGATAGATAGATAGATAGATAGATAGATAGATATGAATAGACTGAGATCAACAAATAGATAATGAAAAGATGACTATAGATAAATAGATAGTATGGGGATATTTGCTCATAGGTACTGGTAAGGGACAAATGGAAACAGATAGATAAATAGTGTTGCATCAGCACTTGTTGATGGGTGTTACATCTCAACTAGGCAGTGGTTATTGAATTTCCCCTAAAATTTGCATTTTCCCTAGTCAGTGTTTTTTTTTCTTCACTGGTTGGTGGGCTTTGTATTTTTCTTGATCAGTGATGGTTTCATCTTCCCTCATTGGTGGGTGTTGAATATTCCCATGTCAGTAGTTGTTGCATAATGGTAAACACTAAACTCGAACAGGTTAAGATTGTACTGGTCAGGGACCACCCCTTGGGAGTTGGTTCAGTAGAGCAGTGGTTTGTGGGAAGAAGCTGTTTAAGTGGAATTTACTTCTCACCAATGGAATACAGAGGGAATGTGGGTGGTTTGCTACAATGTTGGTGGCATGGTGGGTCCTGGCCGTGAAGGTTCTAACTGGTGGAACCAAGGATGCAGTTTGTCTGAACCTTTTTCATGGAAGTAGTGATACAACAGTGAGAATCTTGCCACATCCCACCCGTGAGAGAGAGTTTGTCCAGTAGAAAACAATTTGTCACCTATGAAAATGGTTTTGTACTGTATTGATACTGGAAAGTGAGGACTAGACAGCGCCCACCCAAATATGACAACGGTACTCCATTTTAGGTCTGATCTGGCTCTTGTAAAGATAAAGGATAGCCTGAGGAGTCAGATACTTACTGGACTGGTAAAGGGGACTGTTCATTTTTCCTGTATCTTTATTGATGGATCATATGTATGAGATCCACTTGAGTTCAGGGGTGAGTTTAAGGCCCAATAGTCTCTTGAGGCATGGAGCTTCACCACAGGGGAATCCATTCATCTTGACTGGTAGTAGTTCAGGGTCTGATTGGTGATGATGGAATGGAACTAGTTTAGTTTTTGAGGCATTGAATGTAACCAGCCAGTTTTCCCCAACAGAGCAGTTAGAGCAAGATCAGATGAGAGATCAGCTGCCAGTTTCTAATTATCCTGAGTTTTGGAGGGGCACCCATATTTTGCTGTATCACTGGCAAAGATATTCACAAATAATCTGAAAATATTCTTAGGAAAATCATTTATTTTTTAAAAAAGAAGTGGGTTGATCAGAGGAGAGAATGCTGGGGGATTGCTTGTTTCCCAGAGGATTGGTCATTAACAACTACTTTTAGAGACCTACCTGTTAGGAAGGACTTTATAACTGAGAAGACTTTTAGGCCAGGAGGCATGGTGGAATAATGGATAGTGGCTCAGATTGGAGAGCTGAGTTCGAATTCCAGTTGAATCCATTACATTCACTTACGTGCTAATACCCTTGGGAAAGCTATGAATCCTATTCTTCTTCCTCCAGCTATGGGTAAATAGCAGGAAAGACTGGGGTCTATAGCCTTGGGTGGCAAATGGTCTACTGCAGAAAGAAATGGCACTCTACTATGGGGAAAAAATTTGCCTCATCAGTCATGATGAGGCAGATACATGATTGCGTAAGCATGTATCATGCATGGCACATAACTGAGTCTTTTATTTCACATCTAAGTCTGATGTTTTCAGTACTAATTTATAACCAACTAGTCACCTACAAATTACTGATATTCATTTCCAGCAGTGTCACTTGACCCGTTAAGGTTATAGTAGTAGATGCCAGAGGATGGAAGATCATGTAAATCATGTCTCTTGTTTCGCCTCTTGATCTTTTTCCAATGAACATATTAAAATTAGAACCGACCAATCAAAACTAAAGATGTCCATGTTGTGTATTTTGACAATCCTCCTCATAGAAAAATGAAGTATTTTATTTTTATTTTTGTGTTTTATAATCTATTTTTCTTACATGAGTCTTTTTTTTACTATGAGGAATTGTTTTCAAAGTTGTCTAAAATTAACTTCAAAAATAAAAGATTTGAACCTTCTGAATTGTTCAGTTTATTAACAAGGGAACTATTACTTCAATACTTGCATGATTTCATATATAACTTAATATATATAAAGTAAAAGTGAACTTTTATTTTACCATTGTTTACATGCCTGGAATCATGCTCTTGATACCTTATGTTTTTTTTTAAATCATAAAATATTTGTTTAAAAAGGATAAGTTGTAAAAATTGTTTAACTCCAAGGTTTTGTCTGCAGCATTTTGTCTGGTATGATTTGATATTAATTTCAAACACAACGTTGGTTCTGGCTTTCTCAAACTGGGAAATATTTTGGATGTATGTAGATAATGGTCTTAAATAAATCCAAAGTGATTGATTTTCATTTTATCTCTTTATTGATTTATTGATGAGTGGAAGACATTTATAAAGAAACAATTGCAGAATTGAGAATGATATTGAGTCATGAATAAACAGAAAAATATCTGAAAAGAAAATCTATCTTTCTATCTCTGTCTGTCTATCTCTCTCTCTATCTATCTGTATATATATACATATATATATATATATATATATATATATATATATATATATATATATATATATATATATATACACACCATATATTTCTGCATATAAGACAATCTTTAAATCCCAAAAATCAGCCTTAAAAATTGGGGGTGATCTTATATTACAATTCTACAAAAGAAACCTGAAATTCTGAGTGATATTTGTCGGTAGACTAACCTCAGCCTTAGTGTGTTAACCAATAATGTATATGAAAAGATTCACATTATCAAATAAACTGATAATAAAAGTAATAAAACCATTTCTACCTTATATATTACTGGCATAACTTCATAATAAATTGCCTATTCGAAGAATAACTCCATATCAATAAAATCAACTTGTATCTATACAAGCTCAGTTGAGAAAATGTAAACATTTAGTTATAATTGCTTTCACAGCAATGGAATGTACTATTATCATATATAATCATATTGTTATTAGCAGAATTTTGTGATTGTTGATGAAATATAAGTAAATGGCCATTAGTACACCAGGCTGTTTGTAACTGTTTAGATATAGGGAAAGAAGAAGAATCAATATTCTCAATTCTGTCTGTAAATGCATGTTGCTAAATACAATCCTTACATTTGCTCTGATGAAGTTCATCATAGGATGAAACATGTTGGTAAAGAATAGTTTTCCTTTAGTCTTTATTCATATTGCCTTTTTACAGATATAATGTTATTTATATCTGAAATTTTATACACACACATATGTATGCAATATATATATATATATATATATATATATACACACACACACACACACACATATGCACACGCAGAGTGCGATGGGTAAATTTACATTTTTAATTTCATGCATGCATGTTGTTTGCTTCTGATTTTGTCAACTGCACAATTTAGTAGGGTCAGTTAGGCACTGTCTGTGAGAAAAAGAGCAACATGACACAATTCACTCTGCCAGAAATTTGGAAATGACATGCCACTTAAGCAGGAGAACCCAGTCATGGCTGTCACTCAATTTCCGCAATGACATCACCCCTTACATCTGGTGACCTAACTCCCCAGACTGCAACCCCCTTGATTATGTGTGAGGTACACTTGAGCGAGAGACCAACAAAACTCCTTGTAATACCAAAGATAAACTGAAGGCAAGGATTATGACAGCATTCACCACCTTAAAGAAGGAGACTGTCCAGAAGAGTTGCAGGAGATTCCAAAGTTGTCTGGAGGTCATGGTTGAAGCCAATGTTGATTTTATTGAATAAATTTACTCTTTACTCTAATTTTGGTAAATATATCTGTTAAAATGAAATGTCAGTGTTATTTTCATTTTTGCGTAATTTAGACAACAATTCATCTATCACACTCTGTGTTTATATATATATATATATATATATATATATATATATATATATATATATATGTTATGTAGAAATTGTCTGAATGTTCTGTATGTCAGAGCACTTTTGGCTATACCTTAAGATATTTTCAAGGATGATTTTATTTTTACTTTTAACAGAATATATGGATTGTTTTTGTACGTATCTAGAGTTATTGGAATGTTTTATTTTCAGCCAGCAGATTGTAACTAAATGAATCTTCTCTTAGAATCATAAAGAAATATAAAACTCCAATCAACAAAAACAAGAAAATGAAATTAATTAACTATTATAAAAAATTAAAAACTGCCAACCTCATCGCCAATAATAATAACTCACCTGCAAGATCCAAATTACAGAGAACCAATATTATTTACAAATTCATATCTCCCTTAAGGAACTGTGTTCGTGATAAATCCAAATTCATAAATAATTATATTGGATATTCTATAACATGTTTAAGAAGAAGACTCACATTACATCTTTCTGATCATAACTCAATTAGGTCTCATTTAAATACACATAGAGACCTACCAAACTCTATCTGTAACATACTTGTTGATAATACAAATAATAATAGCATCATCGACATGTAAAAAAGACTAAAAATAATGGAAGTATTATTAACAAAAAAAAGTAAAAAGCCAACACTCAATAATATCAACTATGAACATAGTCACAACGTGCTGAAAGTTCAATCCCTGGATCAGATAATGCTGAAATGAAGAATTGGAAGTTACATAAAAGCAAATAAAAATGGAGTGTATTCACTGATATGAGATATCCCCTAAGCATAGAATATGGAGATGAATCCAACCCCATGGATTGAAAAAAGGGTATGGTTAAAAATTCTGGGAAGGCTACCAAGTATGATGACAAGCATCTGAAACAGGCTGGAGTCAACCATATGAGTATAACAACCAAGATGAGTATATCATGTTGAGTATACCAACCAAGATGAGTATATCATGTTGTGAGCATAACAACCAAGATGAGTATATCATGTTGAGTATACCAACCAAGATGAGTATATCATGTTGTGAGTATAACAACCAAGATGAGTATATCATGTTGTGAGTATAACAGCCAAGATGAGTATATTAGTCCAAATTGCATAGCAAGTAATAAAGATAATATTCTGTTTCAAAGATTCATTACAATTAGATGACATCCTTGCTTTTTTTCAATGCTATACTTATTTGTTATGGATATACAAGGTTTTTGTTTGAGTATTTGTGCATTTATGAATGAAGCTCTCATTCAGGCAAGCCAATAATTAATATTCATCTTCATTGATTAGTGTTTGCAGAAAAATAATCATCACAGTAATAAATACATGAAAATATTAAACAAGAATATTTTATGAAATTATTGCCTTTGTGTTTTGCTTAATTGCATTCAGGAAAGGAAGCAGGAAAGGTTTAGTTTCTTAACTAGTTCTACAAAATAGTAATTGTTCATAGTATAAAAGTCTTGACTTAAAGCTAGTGCATATTTTAATTAATAATTATACAATAACTAAAAATGAAAACAGGAAGGTGCATATTTTATTCAAATAATAGTTAAAAGATGTTATTTATTGATAAATATTTCTCTAGTGAAGCTTTAAATAGAAAATACAAATATTGTAAGCAAAAATATGAAAAAAAAAGTTTTATTTTTTTAGTTTAAAAGAATGTTCATCTAGCTTGTTTCTTTCTGTCTACAGTTCTGAGGTGAGGTATTATAACTATTTACACTATTTACATCATTTGGACAATTGTCCTCATCTTTATTGCCATATTCACAATGATTTGGCAATTGTACACTCTTACCTTCTTCAGGATCTGTCTATATTTCTGAGATGAGGTATTGTAACTATTTACACTATTTACATCATTTGGACTATTGTCCTCATCTTTATTGCCATATTCACAACATTTTGGCCATTGTACACCCTGACCTTCTTCAGGATATGTCTATATTTCTAAGATGAGGTATTGCAACTATTTTCACTATTTACATCATTTGGGCTATTGTCCTCATCTTTATTGCCATATTCACAATGTTTTGGCCATTGCATGCTCTGGCCTTCGTCAGGATTTGTCTATATTTCTGAGACAAGATATTGTAACTATTTACATCATTCAGATTGTTGTCCTCATCTTTATTGCCATACTCATGATATTTTTGCCATTGTACACTCCGATCTTCTCCAATGTATGTTACTTGAAGAAGGCTGGAGCGTACGTATGGCTGAAGTATCATGAATATAGGAATAAAGTTGAGGACAACAATCTGAATGATGTAAATAGTGTAAATAGCTTGTTTCTTGTTTAGAATTGTTTCTGGTTCCTTCTAAAATAGACTTTAATCGATACTTCAAATATCTCGACCTAAACACTGAAATTTTATTTACTATTTATTTTCTACTTTTTAAAATTTTTTTTCCTCAATAGGAGTAGATAGGTTCACCTATCATCTGGTTCACACTCCTCCCAGGTCTTTTAAATAGGAGCAGAGGTTTATCCTTTGTTTCCTGTTTAGGATTCGGGTTTCAGTTTCTTCAAAAGTCTACTTCAACTCTATATTTGTAATATCTCTAAATTTTATTTCCTATTTATTTTTCTTCAATAGGAGTAGATAGGTTCGTCTATTGCCTGGTTAATACTCCTCCACGGTCTTTTAGATAGAAGTAGAGGTTTATCCTTTGTTTCCTGGTAGGATTGGGTTTCTGGTTCCTTCTTAAGTTCTCTTATTCTCTTTCACTGCAAGTAACCCCTTGTGTTTTAGTGGCATTATCACCTTGCTTGGGGTGAATTGATTAAATGTTTTTCAGTTTTTGACAATTCGAGTTTAATATTTAGTTCCTTCAATTCAGAAACAAAAAGTTCTTTAAATTAATCTTATGTCATTATGATAAATGTAGATTAATCATGTGTCCTTAGCATAATAAATACCAATGTTATCAGTTCTCAGCTTGATATTTATGCTGATGACACAACTATTTACTCCTGTCTTAATAATAAGGCAAAGTAAATTTGGAAACCATTATAAAAAATGACTTCCAATCTATTCTTAACTGGGGCAAGGAATGGCTTGTAAATTTTAACACCTCCAAAACAAAACTGCTCTCTTTAATCACCATAGAGAATCTTTTTTTACATTCCATCAGAGTAACTCATTCCACTTTCTTGGTCTCATGTTTCCCACTAATATAAAGTGGAGTGATTATATTGAATCAATTGTGAGGTCTGCTGCCAGGAAAGTTGATTCACTGTATCATGCCAGACAATTTTTCTTGCCAGAATCCATCTTGCATATTTATAAATCTATCATTCATTTGTGCACTGAATACTGCTGCCATATGTGCTGCTGCTCTTGCTATATATATATCTAGAATCTCAACAAAATCCAAATATGTGATGTAATTGTTCCAGACCCTCTCATCTTGACTTCAGTCACTTTCCCACTGCTGTGACGTGGTTTTCCTTCTCTCTTTTCTATAAATATTTTCATAGCAGTTGTTCTAATGAGCTCTTCTTCTTGGTATCTCAACCATATGAATTTAAATTTTACTACTAGATTGGCAATTAGGTCTCATCATTTTACTGTTGAAATTGGGAGATGGAACCATAAGTTCAATTCTAATACTTTCTTTTCTTGCAATTCTCACCTGTGGAACTCTGTTCCAGTTTCTTGCTTTCCTTCCACCTACAAACTTCAAAAATTTAAAAGCAATGTCAATCACTATCTTCTGTCTTCCTTATTCCTATTTTTTATTGTTATTTTGCACTTAGTATAGTCTTCTCGGCTTCTTCTACTCCCAGTAAACTGTTGCATCTTAGAAATGTCTAAGGATATCTTGTCTTGTTTTTTGGTTCCACAAGTAAATAACCTTGAAGACTAAAGCATTGCTCTATGGATTTAATGACATAGTAATTGTGAGTTCAATCTCTGCGTTGGGTAGTACAGACTTAGAATCAATGGAAACAGAGTGAGCAATAATGAAACCATACCAAAAAGGACAAGATGAGATATCCTCAAGAAAAAGCTATCTCTGTAGATTATTATAAAGTGTTCAGTTTGAAATTCCCTGAAGTTTACTTGGATGAACAAATATCTGTAGAAGGCTGGAGGACACAAAAGCCAAAAAATTGTGATAAAATCAACAACCATGTGGACATTAATAATAATGTAAATAACAATAATTCCTTTTTATTTGTTAATTATAAAGAAGAAAAGTTTTCATATTTTGACAGTAATTAACAATTTCAAACAAAGGGATTTTTTTCTGCAGTGGAATGTTTAGGTAACTTAGAAATTGCTTACTTTCTCTTTGGTTTTCTTTAATGATTCTATTCTTTTCTATCCTATACCTAATTTTGCATTAGTCAAAAGCTTACCTAAAAAGGTTACTGATACTATTTTAACATACATTGCACTTAGTAACCTGCTAACAATTCAATATTGATTGACCAATTGAATAGGAGAAAATCTTTTCTGCTTTTCTGAACCTTGCAATTTATTCAAATTTATTTTAGTCACATTTTAGATTACAAACTATTTTCATATCAAGACAGTGAAGTCTTCAAATTTTATTATCACAGAGTTGCAGTTTTTCATAGTTGAATTCTTAGAAGAATAATTGTTTAATATGAACTTAATCTTTAATTATCGACCAATTTTTTTATGTGATGAGGAAATGATTCATAGTAACTGCAGAAAAATACTGAAATAACCTTCCCACTGTCTGTCTTAAGTGAATCTTTTGTACCGAGAGATTAAATTACTTGATCGAGATTCTTACCCACTAATTTCACTTGTACTAAGCAAGATTGTATGCTAAGTAATTGTGGAGGTTTTAATTTTTATGTGGCCTTGTTTCAACGTCCACAAATTTACAAAAAGAAAATCATGAAGAATGAACAACAAGGTTTTGTAAAAGATAATGAGATTTTTGCAATATGTATCCTTCCTGCCCACATATAAAATGGTGTGTCAAAAGAACAGTTATTCCCTTAACACCTTTATTACTGTATACACTTTTGACTCCCTTGGCAATGTTTATTTTCAAGATTATAAAAATATGTAAACTATTTACAATGCAATATTTATTATTTACCTTTTATGAAGATTTATTATTTACCATTTTATAAAGAAATAAATTTGAAAAGAAATATTTTATTCAAAAATTTATAAAAATTACAAATTATCAAAATATGTAAGAGGAAGAGAAACTCTCAACCGTTTTTAGAAAATTTATGTGGTGAGAGCAAATTTATGTGGTGAGAGCAAACTTATGTGGTGAGAGCAAATTTATGTGGTGAGAGTAAATTTATGTGGTGAGAGTAAATGAAAGAAATGCCTGGAAAATGTATTTTTTGATAATTTATAATTAGTTACTTGTCATTATGTGTTTATTTTAATTTTCTTGTTCACTATCATTCCTATGAATTTATGAATAGAAAAATACTTTTCATATTTATTTCTTTATAAAATGATTAAATAATAAATATTTTATTATAGTTTTTAACATATTGTTATAATCTCCAAAATATAAAATTATTTTTGTAAATAAGCAATCTAATAAATAATTAGTGTTTAATGTCTTGGTTGTCATTCTCAAAAATAAAGAAAATATATAAATTCTCTTTCTCATATTAAATTTCTAATCATTGCTTTTTAAAACTATAAACATTACTGAGGGAGTGAAAAGTGTGTACAATAATAGCAGTGTCAAAGGAATAACTATCCTTTTGATAAAACCATTTTTTGCAGTAATGAAGGTTAAACATAGGCCATATTCTGTTATACTAAAGTTTTACAACAGTTACAATGGTTTTAAATTTGGCCCTTGGTAATAAATTTGTGTTTAGTGTGTTTGAAAGATGTGATTGTGTGTGATTGTCTTTTAAAATAGAACCAACAAATTTTTTTGTGTGAAGAGAAAACAATAAAATGTGACTAAATGTTACTTATCTTTTTGGTAAATAACTAAAAATCCAACATGTTGATTTGTATGGATGTGCAGTCATGAACATCTTGAAAAGCAGAAATTGAATCTGTTTTATTTCTTTTCATGTGTATATTTTATATATCTTTCATCTGGACATAACTGTAAACACATGATTTGGCCCATAAAATTAATTTGAATTTTTAAATGTATTAGTTGAAAGCAATTAAAATTTAAATAATTTAATTATTATAGATGTTAGAAAAATCTAACATTGTAACACAAGAAGTTTTGAATGATGTTTAAATTTCTTCATTTTTTAATAAATTATAAACTGACTAAATTCTAATTTAAGTTGTATTTTTTTCTTAGATGGATGTTGTGGTAAGAGCCATCTACCCTCCTTACTATCATGAATGAACTGATCCATTCATGATAAGTAGTCCTGAGTAATTGTTGAGAAGAGAAAAATGATAATACTATTGCAGTGTCTTGTCTAGCTGAGTATTGAATATTACTAGCATGACTGACTCAGTTAAGTGTTGTGTCTTGCCAGACATATTACAGCCATGGAATATCATGTTTCACTAATAATTATTTAATAAAAATAACTTTTATTTTGTTTGAAGATGGTCAACTTATAAAATATGCTTGAATTATGTATCTGCTATAATTTAAGAGTATATAATTTATTTGTTTTATCTAATTTTAATTTATGCAGATCTTATCATTTCTCTTGATGTACATGTACCATTATGACGTTAAAGGAACCCTATTAGTATCATAATTGTTTTAGCATTAAGTGATGAATTTTATGCAGAATAAATAAAACAAAAAGCAGATTCTTTTCATGAATATTATTGCAGACAATGAAAAAGGAACAGTGATTAATTTTGATTAAAGAAAACTTCAGTTTGGTCTGTCAGTTCTGGTGTAGGGTGGCCTTTGAGTACCCAGGGTAATTAAAACTAATGCACCTCCTCCTTAGCCATGAGTTCTTATAAATTCAAGTTTCATACATATTTTCTCAACTTAATTTTTTGTTCCCCTAAAAATTTAGCATCCAGTACAATTACCACTGTTGCCCCGCCCACACTATGCCACTGGTTCAGTGGCATAGTGTGGGCAGGGCAATCTTTAAATTTTATTTCAGATACCTTTTTAAGTACCTTTTTTAAGATCATCTTTAAATTTTACCTGATCATATAACTTATTTACTTACAAATTTGAAAATAGGGAAATACAAAAAGCAAATATAATATTTAGAGATGCTTTTTAATGAGGCTTGATAGCTTGTCTTTAATGAATAAACATCGAAGTGTATATTTTATTTATTAATGAAGAATACATAAAAAACAATTTTATTTTGGTTTGATGATATTTACTTTGAAAGGTTATATCTTTAAAAATATATAACTGACTGAGGGAAAATGCATTATATATTATATATATAAATATTTATTACTTAAACATTATTTTTAGTGGATACTCATATTAGAGTAGATGTTCCGTTTTTTAATTTTTTTTTATTAAACAGCACATTTATCTATTTTCGTCTCCTGGCCTGAATATTCAAGAAATCTTAGAGAAAAAATATGCACTCTCTGGCAGGATTCAAACTGGCATTTCCTTAGGGGAAACCATCATTAGATCTGATGTACTTTGGACCTCTCATCTACAGAGAGCGTCAATGATCAAGCAAAGCTGAATAATACCTTTAAAAACAGATTTTTCTCTGACTCTTGAAATAGACATATTGGCTCAGTTTTGTATCCTAACTTAAACAAAGTAATTTCTAAAGAAAGGGAGGGGATTTTTATTTATTAATTCAACAGATTTTTATTAATTAAACATTATTTTTAGTGGATACTCATATTTGAATAGATGTTCTGTTTATTTATTAAACAGTTTATTTAATTATTTTCAGCTACCAGCTTGAACATTTGAGGAATCTTATTAGAGATAAATATGCATTCTCCAGCAGAATTTGAATCTGTGTTCTCCTAAGAGAAACTGTCATTAGATATGATATGCTTTGGAATGCAGGTTTGAATGCTGCCGGAGAGAGCATATTAGTGTTTAGGTACACTTAATCACTAATATGCTGTTCGCATATTAGCAGTTAGGTGTTGGGTGTTGTTGGCAGGGCTGGGAGTTGACTGATTTCTTGGGTTGTTTGGCGGAGGTGACAGTTGTAATCAAAGGATAGATCTAGAGTGGATTAGCCGTTGGTGAGGTAAAATGCATGCCCTTCTTTAAAGTTGAAATTGACTTCAGTGAGGTGTTTGATGAGCTGGCAAAATGTTAAAGCCAAACTGCCTGTTAAGGTGGGCTGGTCAATTGAAGTTATAGTGGTTAGTTGTGTCATAGTAAGGCGTGTTGTTTGCTGATGTTACGGTGGTGGGAATGGGGGATTAGGTGTAGATAGTGAACATTGATTGAGTGGAAGGTCTCTGTTGGATTTTGGTGGAATCAGAGATCAGTGGATGGGGTTGCAGTGGTGACAACAAGGAAGGCCTGGAGTGAGTCGAGTAGGATGTTTCTGTTGGATTCTGGTCAAATTGGAGATCAACAAACGGGGTTACAATAATGATGATGAGGGAGTCCTGGATCTGGATGGTGATGACATTGAGGTGCTAGCAATCACAGTGGTTGGCACTGACAGCCTCATGGTGTTGAAGTGGGCCTATTAGCCGCATTCTGTGTGTGAAGAGTCATGTGAGATTAGTGAAGCTTGGGATAGATCACAGTTGTGATGAGAGAAGCAATCATGGCAGTAACAGCAACATTTTCTTTTAAGCAAATCTCATGGTCTCCAGGGTCATTTTTTTGGTGGGAACATTCGTGATTGGCTATTGTATTTTATTGCAGGGATTTGTTTTGTGGGCTGGAGTCCTTGCACAGAAATTGACTTGGAGCCCCTGCTTGGAACCCCTGCACTGAAAATGACTTTTTTTATTTTGTGTTTTACTTTCTTAGTGTTCATATATGACTAACATGTAGAGTCAATAATCACCGTGGAGTATAATACGTATGAGTTTTTGCATATCATATATTTTATGGTTGGTAGGAATTTGTTCCACAAATTTGTTTGCTCCTTTTCATATCATTCCCAAAATAACAACAGGTAATAATTTTGTAGATAAACAGTTAGCAACACTGATATCTTGTTGTTTTGTGTAAGGAATACTGTGGTATGTTTGGGTCAGTAATTGTGGCTAGCTAAGTTTAAGATAAGATAGATTGAAAACCAGCCTTGGACTTGTGCTACATTTTTTATTTTCAAAATAAATATTACTTTCCTCTATGTTACCTAAATTTTATAAATTCAAGTGCAGTACTAGATTGGTGGCAAAGTCTCATCATTTTACAGTTGAAATGGCTAGATGTCACTGTAAGTTCTATAATAATAGTTTCTTCTCTTGCACTTGTAGAGCTCTATTCCGGCTTCCTGTTATCCAGTCAACTTTGATCTTCAAAAATTTAAATGCAATGTCAATCATTATCTTTCATCTTCTTAATTCCTGTTCTTTTGTAGTTTTCACCTTAATATTTTTTCTTATATTCTCTCATGCTCAGTAACCCCTTACTTGGGGAAAAATGATTTTAAAAAAATTAAATATGTTTTCAACATGATTTTTAGCAATTATCTCTGGTCTATTTGCCAGGATTTCCCTAACAGAAATATCTAAATATGGTGGTGAACTCTGAGCCAGTAGAAAACATTTTCTGTCGACTCAATGCTTAATTCTATTTACCTCAAAGAATCCATTTTCTTGAGATCAACGGTAAGTCATATAATTGTCTATTCAATTAGTATCTTCATAAATACTGGAGTTGAATTGTATGTCTGTGCATTGATATAATTTTACACCAGTTATCAAATATAAAATTTATATTTATTTCTCTTAAAAGATTTGTCTTTACTAAAACATTACACTCAGTTTTTTTGTCTGGCTCAAAATCTTTAGTTTATGTTCTGTTCATAATTAATGAATGAAGCAGTTAACAAGTTTGGTTATATGATGTTCCAAAATTTAAATGCAATGTCAATCATTATCTTCTGTCTACTTACTTCCTGTTTATCTATTGTCCTCTGTCCTTAATAATGATTTTTTTCATATTCTGTAATCCCTTGCATTTTAGTGACTATTGCCTTGCTTGTGGTGAAATGAGTAAAAAAAAAAAAACTCATGAGAAACACCCACTTACATTTAAACTATAATCAAGAGGAAAAATTGTTTAGACTGAACTTAAGATTAAATTATGTATGTGTACCTAGCATAGTTATTATCAGTGTGGGAGGTGGGATTGCCATGTTGTTTATTGCAGAAAAAGTTCAATGCTAACAGTTTCTTCTCTCACACTTCTCACTTAGGAAACTCTCTTCCAACCCTTTGCTTTCCAGTCAATTTTGATCTTCAAAAATTAAAATGCAATGTCAATCATTATCTTCTGTCTTCTTAATTCTTGATTTAGTATTGTTCTCTTTCCTAAATAGTGCTTATCTTTTTCTTATATTCTGTCACACTCAACAACCACTCTCATCTTAATGGCTTTATAGCCTTGCTTGGGGTGAAATGATAAAAAAAATCCTGATAGCTTCTCTCAAGACCAGTTTTATTCCTCCTCTTCTCCTGAAACAAGGTAGACATAACTAAACACATTTACGAAATGAGTAAAGTAAGATAACATCATCTCTCCCCTTTTAAGATCTTTATGTTTATAAATATTTGGAATTAAAATACAGCTAGAGCAAATATAAAAATATCTATGAGAGACGGCTAGGGAGCCGTGCTGTTGAACTCTCTGCCTCGGCGGAGAGGAACTCGGACGTGGCTTTGCCACAGGGCAAAGTTTCGTCTGGGGAGGTTGACAGTCCCTGAACCCGTTTATACGGGTTCTAAATGGGCATATTTTTGCCCGAGCCTACGGGCTCGGTAAGTCCACATTAAACCGGCCTTGTGCCACATTCGACACATGTAGGAGTGTTGATAAATATCGTGACCTTAAATGTTTTATATCTATTTTTACAGGTCCAACTTAGTGGGTGTCCTAGACACTCTTGTGAGATGATCTGGGTTTGATGTGTTCATGACCCTGATGGTGTAGAGACATGTCCATTTATTGTAATTGGACATGTCTCTGCACCATGATGAAGAACCCAGGTAGCCCTACTCAAGAAAAGCATTGGCCATTCTGAAGTAAGAATATCTGGGCTCCTCATCTATTCAAGGGAGGGGGTCTCTTTTCATGTATTTTCAGCTCAGGCTGGAGGGGGCTAATTCTTCTTATCTTTCTTGATGCTTGAAAATAATAACAATAAAAATAAAAATACTCATTACTCATCCAGATTTATTCGGTTCAAGTGAATTTCTCCTATTTTAAGTTGTTCAAGCTGTATTTTGGCCAATTCTGTCTTCACCCTGCATAACTGTCTAAAGAAAGGAGGTTTTTTGGTTTGTTTTGTTTTACAGTGTATCAACCTCAATGGGTTATTTAATGTCGACAATTTTTAAGCATTCAGATGTGTTTTGCAGAGCCTCCATCGATGATGTAAGTATAACTTTTACTTTGGTCATTCCAACTCAGTGCAAAGCTGACTTGAGCTCAACTATTATAACCATTCTTATCATTACTTACCCTAACTTACTTTTGGACCAGAAAACACACATACCCGGCAGACATTGAGAACTTTGTTTTCCTACTGCTTCCATAAAAAAATATAAAATGTCTATAGTAAAAATCTAAGTTTTTGTTGTTTCTTCTTTAATTGTTTATATATGAAAATGCACACACCTACAATACACTGACACTCAACCTTAAAGCCTGTAGTTTCATTGCCAACATTAAGAAAGCAAGGAAAAACTTGAATTGTCCAGACAAAATCAGGAATGTTAATAATTCGTCTAATTGTTATAGACAATAGCATTCTTCATCTTCTTCTTCTTTTTCTTCTTCTTTATTCATGTGCCATGTCTCTTCAGGGTGTGGACGATCATAACTCTCCACAACTTCCTATCCTTTGTATCTCTTAGCAAGGTTTGTCTTTTTAATATCCCTTGCAGTCCCTGTTCTGTCATTCATTTACACATCCTTGTTAGGTCGGTTACGCATTTTCCCTCTGCCCCTCTTACCTTCCATATGTCCTGCAAGTGTTAAATTCCTAAATTCTTTTTCTTCACTATTTGTCCCCAAACATTTCAACTGTCCCTTTCTGATTCGATGTTCATTACTCAGTGTTGGGTTGATGAAAAGGTTGTTTCCCCTACATAGAAGTAGAAAACCATGTTACAGCTATCAAGGTCTTGGGGACACACACAGGGACTGGCATAGAGGAAAGATGCTCACACAAGAACCTGAGACCTGCTTCTAGGTCAAATTACCAGCTCCAGATGAAAGGAATCACAGACCTGTTCTGATGAAATGGATACCTGTTATCAAACACCTGGTAAGTCATGCTACACATTCTGTGTAGGGATGGACATATGTCTGTATTAGTTTTTCTAATAATAATACTGTTATTGCTATAACTTGCATCTAAGCCTTTTCCTTAACCTATACACTTGACCATCAACATCTTTCCATAAAACCAAATTTCTAATGTCAGAAATCCCATCTTCATCTGTGAAGAAATTATCCACTGTTCACTGCTATATACATTGATTGGTATTACACAGCAATTCATCACTCTTTTCTTTGTTTCTAATGAAATTTTCTCTTCATAATACTTTGTTTAACTTTGGGAATGTATCTCTTGCTATTTCAATGCACCTAGAGATTTCAGTGTCACTTTTCTGTTTTTTATTAAAATACTTCACAGATAGTTAAATTTCTGTACTTACATGGTCTTGACATCTCCAGTTTATAGCTCACATCTTGGGTTGCCGCTCTTGCTAACAACCATACATTCTGTCTTCTTACAATTGATAATAGCATTGTAGTAGGATTAGGTAGTAGTAACACCATATGGAAATATACACTTTCCTTTTCACTAAGAGAGTGACAAAGAAAATTCTCTCTCTTTCTCTTCTCTATTACACATACTTCCTTTCTTTCCTTCTATTGTTCCTATCCTCAGTAACTGACAGAACCTGGACATAGCTTATGTGGGTCAGTGAACATCATAAAAAAATCAACCAATGACAACACATCCTGCCAAAAATCAAAAGGAAAACATGGATGTGTTGGGCTCTATAAAAAGAAGAAAAACCCTCATGTGCAGCATAAGAAGAGCAGAAGGAGAAGTGGGAAATTGGTTCGATGTAACAGTTCGAGACTCAAATGTTGGAGATTCATTGGATGTGAGTTTGACCAGACATACAACTCCAGAAGAAAAAGAAGAAGAAAGGACGACCCTGTATGAACTGTCAAATCACAAAAGGACTAAAATGATAGTCACCCACTTTAACCACTGTAACCAAATGGAGTCAACAATAAAATGGTACTATAGACAGTAAATTTATCCTTTACTTATGTATTAGCCCACCCTTCATCTCTGTACACCATAGCATCACCAGTCTTTAAACTGTCACTTTGAAACAACAGCTGTTACTTGTAATAATAATAAATTGAGAAAAACAGAAAGCTAATTTTTTTCATTAAAAATAAAACAGAAAATGAAACATTTTTTTTCAAAAACTAATATGAATAATAAAAATGATAAAAGAATCTGATTCTCAAAATTGGGAGTTGCATCGATAGTGAGTGTTATATAGTTGGAATATAAATGACTTAAATGATTGTAAATAAAAGCAACTGACAGTATTACCTGGCAGAGGCTGGGGAGAAAGAAAAAAAGAGAAAAAGACAGAAAGCAAGAAAAAAGAAAGAGAAAAGAAAAAACAAAGAGCAGAAGTTTATTATTAATGTCTGTAAAAGATAAATGCACAGAGTTATCTCTCTTGACAGTGTGTTAATGAAATATAGGGCCAAGCTAGACTTTAATTTAGAATCTATCAAAAACAGACAATACAACATCATTTTTTTTCTAAATCCTGTTACATTTACCCAAAGATGTTAATATGTATGAAGATAATTAAGTCCATAAATTTTTCAGACAATTTTTAATCTTTTTTCATCTTCATTAATACACACACACACACACACACACACACACACATATATATATATATATATATATATATATATATATATATATATATATATATACACACAGTAGCTGTTTATGTAACATAATTGATAGGATTTGTTAAAGAAATATGCCCAAACTTTCATTTACTCTCAGAATTATATATATATATATATATATATATATATATATATATATATATATATATATATATATACAGGTAAGTATTTTTGAAGTTTGAAAGACGATAATAAAACTCCTAAGGTGAAATGGAAAATTTTAAAAATAGCAAGGACATGTAGATCCCTACATGAACCCTGTTTTCATGAAAATTTGCAAATTATTGGGTTCCATATAAAAATGCTTTATTAAACTAAAGATCCGAGTTGATGGTAAATTGTAAACACTGTCTATTTTTTATCTTACAATTCAGAATTGGAATTTGGCAATGTTTCTTCTTAGATTTTAGTTGAACTGTGTTGCACAATATATAGCTCATTTTCTTTAATAGAATTTTGTACTTATCTCCTGATAAAATCTTGTACGGTTGTTGGTTTTTGGTTGGTATTTTGACATATTACATTGTTTAGTTATTGTTATTAACACTTTATATAAAGAACATTTAGTCAACAGTTTCATATTAATTTATCAAGTAAGTCTATACATTTAAATTATATACTGGTTTCTTAAAGAAGTTATTTATTTATCAACTATAAAAATGATTTTTTATTTTAATTTTATGTAGGAAACTCACAAAGCATAGAACTTGTCTAGCATTTTGTTAGATTACCACTTAACTTTTCTTAGAAAATGTACAATATGTATCCATTTACATCGCTCCTGTTTAACATCTGTTGCTGCCATTGATTTCAAATCTACAGGTCATGACCCATTTATAGAAAATAATTTCTTAATTTTTGCTTCTTCCCTTAGTTTAAATTTAATGTAGGTCATATTTGATTGGTTGATCTGAGTAACGCCCACAAACCTTATAACCACCACCTCTTATTTCATAAAAAAAGACTGTATTTTGCTTTTAAATCTGGATAAATTGTTCACTCACAAGTAATTTATAATTGCTTGATGAGATGCGTTGATATGCATTGAAACATGACTGCAATTGTGTATAGATTTTGACATGTTTTTGATGTATATAGCGAACTATATTTTGTGAGACGAGTCTACCCTATGACATTCAAGGCGGCCATCAAGGCAGTGGTCAGAAAATGTAAAGAATGACAGTCAATTGACCCTGCCTCAAGTCGGCCTCATGGCAACCTAAGTGTGACTGAAATCTGAACCCACTTAGGAATGGATATTACGCATTACCGTGGGCAACACTACCTTGTGTTAATTGATTGCAGCCCCAGTCGATTTGCGATATGGCGACGCCTGCTCCAATAAGACTCAAGAAGCATCATTCAACAATTGAAAAATATTTTTTTTGAACGAGGCCCACCATCAGAAATCCTGATTGACAATGACACTGCATTTCACAGTAAGTCCTTTAAACAGTTCTTGGATGACTGGGGAGTCCAACTTCGTTTTCGCTGCAACTATATTCCTGCAGGAAACAGTATAGTGGAAAGATCTCATTGGAGCATAAAGCAAATTGCAGCAAGAAAGCAGTGTTCGATAATGGAGGCAGTATACTGGCATAATATCACGCCGAAGGATGATATATCGTCGACTAATGCGCCTGCCAATATGATTCATCGTTACCAACTGAAAGTGAAGAGAATTACTACAACATTATCACCTGATCGTTGTAAGTATCATGATACATACATAGTTGGGAACAGAGTATGGGGGAAAGTTCCCCATGGTCGGTGTACCTCCAGGTATCAAGTGAGTTGCGTAACGGACATTGTGAGTCCACAAACAATAATAGTCAACGGGATGCCACGGCATGTAAAAGATCTTTGCCTTTTTGTTGATTCTCATACATCGCCGAGCGAATTCGATGATGGTTCATCGTCTAACAGTGATCGGATAATTTAGATCTGCGAATCTGATGCTTCCACAAATGCAGAGATTCCAGAATCTTGAGATACGTCTGATGACTCCACAGGAGACAATTCTCTGACACGCATAAGGGAGATACTTCCATTACGTCGAAGCACCAGGATAAAGAGACCTGCTCCAAGCTGTTCGATTTGTGATAATGAGATCAGGGGGGAGTATAGCAAAGAAAACGGCAACTTACCTCATCAAACCGAGTGACAGCGCGTCATGTGTATCCTACGACGGAAAAGAAAATTACTTACCAAAAAGAAGGGCATGTTTTCCGCATGACATGCTGAAGATGGAATATTTAGGTTAAAAACAAGTACAAGGAGTCTCTATAAAAGTACTTTGATATGCAAAATACTTGGCGTCCTCTCTCAGCTGTCAATGATTGAAAAAACTGCTCAGCTGCTAAAATCAGTTAGTGTTTTCAAAATGAGGAGGAAAAAACTGAGGTATCTTGGCTACCACGTTCGCCGGAGTTATTTTTCTGACTGGTTACATGCATTGGGATTTGTGAGATAGTACCTGTGAATCGAGTTTTCGGCATTTCTTTCTGCCCCCCTATATTCGAGTCTGAACTTACTTGTTCTCTGCATTGTGGAATTAATCTGCGACAAACATTTTATTTGCTTTCAGAATGCTTACAATGTAATATCCGAAAATAAAGTATATATATATATATATATATATATATATATATATATATATATATATATATATATATATATAAATGTATAATTTCAAACGTCATTATAGTAAATACTCATATTAAGAAATTGATACCACATTTTTATTTTATCAGCTTGTGCATTTCAGAAATCCTAATAAGGAAAATGTGATCTATGACAAGGATCAAACCTGCTCTCATCACCTTTATAGGAGAAACCAACATTTGATACACCACTTGAAAACTGAGCATATCAGAGCTTTCAAGAAAAATATTTGAATGAGGAAGTGTATTTCCCTTAAAAAACAGAAAATAGCACCTTGCTGAACTGTCCTGCTCTCCAAAATTGAATGGTAAAACACCCTGATTCAAATGCAGGTTTCTCCTACAAAGGTGGATGCTGGTTTGATCCGTGCCAGAAATTACTTTTTCTTTATTAGGATTTCTCAAATGAACAAACTGATAGATGTAATACACACTCTTTAAAATAAAAATAACAATGGGGTGTTTATTTCACTATATATATATATATATACACACACACACACACACACACACACACACACACACACACAGAGGATGCAATGGGTAGATTGTCGCCATTTTACATTTTAAATTTTGTGCATGCATGTTGTTTGTTTTTATTTTCTCGATTGCGCAAAGTATAGTAGAATCAGTTCGGTACCATCCGTAAGAAAAGAAGCACCATGATGCAATTCACTTCACCAGAAATTTGGAAATGGCAGCTCCAATTCAAACATTTGAGAGTGTTTGGGTGTCAATCTGAGAACAGTGCAGAGGATTTACAAGGAGTTGGATGATATATCCAGTCAACATTATAGTGTTTGAAGTGATCACTAGTGATGGTGACATTATGCCTCCATTTATCTTCCTATAGGGCCTCAGACTCAACATGAAGGTAGTGCTGCCCTGGGTCAAGACAGTGTCTCCTGGGAGCCCCTGTGTCTGGTAACAGGATTCTGCACCATGACACACAAGCATGAGAACAAAAGTCATGGCTCTCAGACAATTTCTACAGCCACATCACTGCTTACATCTGGCCAACTAACTCCCCAGACTGCAACGCCCTTGATTATTATGTGTGGGATGCAGTTGAGCGAGAGATCAACAAAACTCCTTATAACACCAAAGATGAACTGAAATCAAGGATTAAGCAAGGATATCATCCAGAAGAGATGCAGGAGATTATGAAGTTGTCTTGAGGCCATGGTTGAAACCAATGGAAATTTTATTGAATAAATTTACTCTTTAGTATTTCAAGATATTTTTTTGTGTAATTTTGGTGAATGTATCTGTTAAAATGAGATGTCAGTGTTGTTATCATTTTTTTTTTGCATAATTTTGACGACAATTTACCCATCGCAACATATATGTGTATATATATATATATATGTATGTATGTGTGTGTGTGCGTGTGTGTGTGTGTGTGTGTACTAATAAAGAGAAAGAAAAGACTAATTTCCACCGTTCTTAGCATTTACTTTTTAAAAAATGTGCTCAATACAACGTAGAGCAAAAATAAAATATTATAATATATTTTCATTATAAAATATTTTACATCACTACACAAAAATTTCTGTTTCAGATCTAATAATTGTTCACTATCAGGCAATGTTGGGTAACTTATGAATATGAAATTGATTTACTTGGGAAATCAGAAAACAATTCGGTAGATCATTTGAGAGTTAAAAAGGAGGGGGAAAACCAAGATTCCAAAATTAAAAAACACATTTGTGGGAATGTCTTGATTAACCAATCAAAAGTCGGGTCAAAGATAAAATAGAAAAATTGGGTTAAAAGTTAGGGGTAGGTTGGTTATTAATTCATGTCTAGATAAATTCACACTTTTTAGGCACGTCAGCATAGACGACATCCGGTTACGAATATAAATATAAGATACTGTGAAGTAGACAGATATATTTAACAAAAGGTTAATTTTAATTTTAAGTAATTTCAAGATTAAAAATGTTTTTTTTTATGTATACTTCAGAACTATCTTAAAGGAGACTCTATAGTAATTAAAACATTTTTATTTGTATCCAAAATACTTATTATATTGAATGGGCAATGAAACATGGCAATATTAAAGTTGAAAAATCAAAGAATTAAATAAATGAACTATTATATATTAAATAAAATAATTAAAATAATGGATATGTAATGTAATTTTTTTTGAAAAATTGAAATTAACTATATTTTAAAATAAACATACAATGCCTACAGTAATTTGTAGACATTGTATAATATATATATATATATATATATATATATATATATAATATATGCTGAAATAAACAAACACTAAAATAGTGGTTTTAAAATCATATGCGTTAAAACTAGCTCAATTTAAAGTAAGAAAAATCAAACCTGTAGAGAGTAATTTAATATCTTAAAAAGTTTAAAACGCTGAATGGAAAACTACCACAGTATCGACCGGCAAGGTCTCATCAGGTGGTTATATGTTGTGTCACAGCAAACTTTGATGGCTGGGAAGAAAAGAATGAAACAATAATGATTTTAGCACCAATTGCGGTTGAACTTCTTATTTTAGCAAGATTTCAACATTTTGTTTTTTATCTGCCTACTGTTTTGTTTTAGTCACTTTCTGTGCAAACAAACTAAATCTTTCTATCAGTAAAAGAAAAATTGATGATTAAGATGAATTTTACAATTTATTTCGTTTTGGCATGTGTGTTTGAAAATCTATGAAAAATGTTGCAGTAAATGAGTAATACAGCTTAGTAAAGGACAAGGTTGCTGTTATTCAACTGCTTGGGGTGGGAAGAGTTACAACTTGTTACTGAGGAAGTAAATAAACAGATAAAAAAGGATTGAAAACATGTACAGTGTAACCAGGATATAAGAGACCCTGATATAAGAGACACCCTGATATAAGAGAGATTTTATCTGGGCCCCAAATTAGAGCCTGTGTTAATGTATAATAGACCAAACCCGGATATAAGAGAAACCCGGATATAAGATACTTATTCTCCGGTCCCGACAACTCTCTTATATCCGGGTTACACTGTACTTTAAAAATGTTAGTCTTGAATTAATGGTTAATCATCTAAGTTGTTTTTTTAGTACACATTCTTTTGAGAGAAGTGTATTTTTATGAATGTCAGACGGTTTGTGAAAATAATTGTTACACTTGTACAGTGTAACCCGGATATAATAGAGTTGTCGGGACCGGAGAAGAAGTCTCTTATATCCGGGTTTGGTCTATTATATATTCATTAACACAGGCTCTAATTTGGGGCCAGATAAAATCGCTCTTATATCCGGGTTTCTCTTATATCCGGGTTACACATGTATATCTTTCTCGGCTCAGTTGTTAAAACCTGTCAAATTAGTGAATGATCCATTTCTAGTTTGTAGAAAATTTTTTTTTTTTTTGTATATACTGACAAAGCCCAGCTAATGTGGGCCTTGTGAGCCTAAATTTCTGAATAAATAGAACTCAGTGGACGAGAGGAGAAGATATTTTGACAGCAAGGTGACAAGGCAAATCAACATCAAGGAGCAGACAGCTTTTAACATCAAGAAAAGAGAGCATCAAGAAGGCACAAGGTTACCAACCAGCTGCAGAGAGAATTTTGAATTAGGCGGGTTCACTTTTTGGTTTTTCTGCTTTATCTAATTTTTTGCTGACTGAAAGTTTTTTTCGTTTTCAAAATGTGTAATCTTTTTTTTGTTTTGTAGGGGATTAATTTTTTATAAAGTCAGCTGGTTTTCTTCTTTGATATACAATATTCTTTCAGGACATGACTCTCTACAACTTCCTTTCTTTTGTTGCTCCAAGTAACTTTTGCTCCTTTACCGTTCCTCTTTGTCCTTGCTCTTGTTCGTTAATCACTGTTATTTTTTTCTTCTGTTTTTCTTGCCTTCAGTATCAATAGGAGTAGATAGGTTTGCCTATCATCCAGTTCACTCTTCTTCTCCATATTTTGAACAGGAGTAGAGATAATTATCCCTTTAGGTTTGGTATTAGGTTTCCAGTTCTTTCTAAATTCTTATCATTTTCTTTCACTCCCTGGCATCTTAGTAGCATTATCATCTTGCTTGGAATAAAATGATAAAAAAATGTCTTGTGGGTGTTAAATTCTCCAAGCCCTCATTTCTCATTATGTGTCCCAGTTTTGGCCTTCTGATTGCTAGTATTCGTTTCTTTGTAGTTCCTATTATAGGAATTACAAAGCTGCTGACAGCAATTCTGTAAGAGGATTTTTAAACTGTTTTGAAAGATAAGAGAGACTCTGAGGTAAGTGCTTAAAATCTCGAGGAGAGGACTTTAAAGCAAATAAGACACCACTGTCTTATATTTAAATTAATATTTAGTGGCTGGATACTTTATGGACAAGCCTCATTATTATTACTGCCAATTTTGCAAACAGGTGTAAGGATGATGGATCAAAAGATTTTATCATTGTCTTGATAATTTCTTGTAGGCTCACATTTGATTTTTTTCATTTAAGAAACAATATTTGAAATAGGAAGACAAGAGAAATAGAGGTTGGAGGAAAGAGAAGGGATTGAGAGGGATAATTAAGGAGAAGAATATTGCTGCTATTGCTCACCCATTATAAGGCTCAAGAGCCTATCAAGGTAGAGGGTTACTGAATGTTGTTGCTTTATGGATGTAAAAATTGTAGATTATGATCATATGTACGATAGATAGCGGTCATCCTTAAACTTGAAGAGATTAAGATTATAGTGGTCAGTTAAGCCTCCGCTTGGGAGACCGTTCCACCAATCAGCAGCTCTTGGAAAGAAGCTGTCTAATAGAATAGGAATGGAATGAGAACATTCCTGTGTACATGGAATGGCAAGTCTTAGTTGTGAAGGTTTGAACTAGTGGAACCAGGGAATGTAGCTTTTCGGAACATTTTCCATAGAAATATTGATAGAGTAGCGATAGTCTTGTGACTTTGCATCTGTGGGAAATTGGCTGTCGGTAGGAGGTGGGGGATACTTCATCAAAACTACAAGTTACATAGGATAGGAAATAGTGGTGAGCCATGATTCTGAACGAATAATGGTGCATAAAAGAAGATTTGAAGCATTAGAGATACAGTGTCTATTAAATACTGTATGCTTTAAGAATTGATACAAACGTCCAGTCAAAATAAGACTATACCATGAGAATGTTACATCATGCAATCTTGAGAAAAGCTTATTAGAACCATTCTTTTCGGATAACAGTATTGAGGGGATAAAGAAGATGACAGATGGTGGCATGTCTCAGCATTATTGCTTTTCAGGAATGATCCAATTCCTGCTTTAATCTTTTTCTGGTCAACCGGTTTGACTAATTCTTTGCTCCTAAAGTAAAGTCTAATCTCGGAATAAGTCTACTTGTTACCAAGGCAATGATTCTATGTATAACCAAGTGACATAGCAACCATTCAAGGTTTATATTATGATCTGAAAATCAGATTATTTATTAAATGACTGTTGATAATCTGTACTGGATTCGTTCTTTGTAGTTTTCTAGTCCAGAGCCTATTTCTCTGACTGAAAAGGACAAATAAATTCAATAAAGAACAGAAGACCATAATAAGAAGATTAAACGTTGTCCAAAATGTCACTGAATTATATCCACTCTGCTGACTCGAATATATCCATGTTACTTATCAAAATATGAATAAGAATAATGATAAACAAAGAAAAAAATAATTTATCAGATATTCCAGAAAACCAGAGCAAAGGAAGATAAAAAATGAGTAAAAAAAAAAAAATGGAAGAAAAAAAAAGACAAATTAAAAATGTGACATATGAAGATGAGAGTTATACCCATCATTATGGGCATGCTTGAGACAATTGGAAAATATAAAACAGAAGAAACCAAAGACAAACCAGAGACAGGGCCTCAAGTTCACCTGAGACTTCAAGTTGTACTCACATATACAATCCATCAATAAAGATGTCGGAAAAATGGGTTGGTTCCTTGTACCATTCCAGAAAGTACCTGACTTCGTCTGTCATGCTCTATCTTTACAAGAGTTAGATCTGACCAAAGATTGCTGCCATATCTTTTTGCAGACTATTTTTTTCTTTTTTGCAGTTCCAAATCATTTAGACAACCTGGTAGGTGATGAAATATTTTCCACCCTACAACCCCACTCCTGCAGACACAAGTATCTTGCTACTTTATTGCTATTTCTATGGAAAATGTTCTAATGAGCTACATTGGTCCATCCTCAATTTTTCTGTATTCCATTAGTAAGAAAGAGGTACCATTCAGAGAGTTGCTTCCAAAGAGACTCTACTTTGTAGAACAAATTCTCAAGAAAATGCTTCCCCTTACACTACAATCTTAACATCTTCAAGTCTACTGTCAACCATTATCTATTGTATGTTTCCTCATAATCTTCACTTACTTCTTCCTTCTTCCTCTTACATCCATACAACAACCTCACTTAATAACCCTCTACCTTGATTAACTCTTGTGCCTTGTATTAGGTGAACATTTAGTAAAAATAAAGACTGTATCCATACAGAGATGACATCAATGCTAACACCAGTTAGAATACTGAATAGAGGGGCCCAGTTACAACTGGAATGAAAACTGAGTGATTTCAAAAAAAGGAGGAGGAGGAGGAGGAGGAGGAGGAGGAGGAACATTAGCAGTAATTATTATTATACCCATTTCTTCTTCTAGATGCCGTGTTCCTTCAGGACATCGCCAATCATGGCTCTCCACAATTTCCTGCACTTTGTAGTTCTTAATAAACTTTATCTTTTTGTTATCAATCCTAAACCTTGTTCCACTGTTCCTTTACCCAAGCTTGCTTTTCTTCTTTTATGTGCCGTGGCCATTCAGGAGATAGGCGATCATGGCTCTCCACAATTTCTTGTCCTTTGTAGCACTTAATAAATTTTGTTTTTTTTGTTATCGCTTTTAATTATGTCCATTCTTCTTGCTATAATTACATTTTACACTTCTAATAATAGCTTAAATTTTCGAATAATCCATTTATTTGAATAAAAGGTTTTGTCAAATATATTCTGGAAACTTATGCATCAACCAAACATAAACATAGATACAATATTTCTAATTTATTAATAATCCTACTTTAAAATACTAGTAAAATCTTTAACAATTACAAAACCTAAATTAAATCAAGACAACAAGTAAACAGAAGGAATTCTTTGGAGATAATAAGGATTTACAGATACATGACCTGGTATTTAACCCATAGCTGGAGGAGAAGATGTGAATTCATACTTCTCCAAGGGTATTTGCATGTAAGTGAATATAACAAACCTGACAGGTATTGGAACTCAGCTCTCCGGTTTCTTATTTCAAGTGGTTATCCATTACACCACCTGCACATCCAAGCTTACAACACCTCCTATTCCAAAGTGGTCACTCATCTAGGTAATGTCGAGGCTCATTGGTGCTTAACTTTGGTCATTATATGAGAATTGGTATTTCAACAGCCACAATCTTACTAGGATTCAGAGATCAAGTGCATGAGCATTGTCACTTGTTTTTCCTAGAATTCCATCAGTTATTACTGATATAAAAACAATAATATTTAATTGATAACTTCCATCTTCAAATTTCATTATTCATATTTTTACTGCAATTTCTTTGTCACAAATGTAAATGAAATCTAATAAAAACAAAATTTATTAAGAGCTAAAAAGGACAGGAAACTATGGAGAGCCATGATTGCCAATGTCCTGAAGGGATATAGCACATAGAAGAATAAGAAGATTATAAGACAGTTTCATCTTTATGCATGTTTATGTTAATATTGTAGACTCTCCTGTTAGAGGATAGTGCCACAGACACACCACACTAGGTGATGCAGCTGTGGTTTCTGTAGCAAGTAGGTTTTTATAGGGTGGAGTGGCTAGTCCCACTCCCAACCAGTTTTGAATTCAGAATTGTTCCTCTCCTAAATTGGTTGCAAACCAAAGCTATAGAACTCAGTGTGCCTTGCTATTAGCCCTTGGCTTGGGGAGGAAGAGATGGATTCATGCCTTTCTAATGGTATCTATGCAAAAGCAAATATAGTCACAGCTAGATTTTGAACTCAACATAGCAATCCCACTTTTCATGATGACAACCACTACGCTAGGTGCACATACGCAATTCATTCTTAGGTTCAGTCTAAACAGGTTTCCTCTCGGTTATAGTTTAAGTGTAAGTGGGTGTTTCGCATGAGTTTTGGGTTTTTTTAACCACAAGCAAGGCAATAAAGTCACTAAGATGCAAGAGTTTGAAATAATATAAAAAAAAAACATTATTAAGGAGAGAGAAGATTATGATTGACATTGAATTTAAATTTTTGAAGATGAATTAAGGAGACAGAAGATAATGTTGACATTGAATTTAAATTTTTGAAGATCAAAGTTGAATGGAAAACAAGAAGCTGGAAGAGAGTTCCCTAAGTGAGAAGTGTGAGAGTAGAAACTGTTAGCATAGAACGTACAGTCACATCTAGCCATTTCAACTGTAAAATGATGAGACCTTGCTGCCAATCTAGTACTGTGCCTGAATTCATAAAGTCTAGGTAACATAGAGGAAAGTAATATTTATTTTGAAAATACAAATATGTAGCACATGGCCAAAAGTAGGTATGAGAAGGCTGGTTTTCAATCTGTTTTAACTTACCTAGTCACAATGACTGACCCAAACATACCACCGTATTCCTTGCAGCAAAACAACACAATCTTACTTACCATTCTTACTACGGCCACCGTACTACCACACAGTCTCTATGAAGTCCTAACTAGTTCCCATATGTACAATTTGTCTGTGCAGGGTGATGGTGGGATAAAAATAACAATACCATAGAGGAAAGTTCATCAGAACAATTACCATAGAAAAACTATGTTACAGCGGTAGGAAAGTGACTGAAACTGAGATGTCAGGTCAGGACCAATAACATTGCAGATTCTTCTTTTATCAAGAATTTCTAAATATATAGCATAAGCACTGCTGTAACCTAGGAAAAGGTTACTGAATAAGAATAACCAAAACAAAGGTTGGAAATGGAAAGGTAATATTTATAACAGAAACAACATACAAGATTTGCCAGCTGCGTGTAGTAAGTAATCAACTGCTTGTGGTGAGCTAGAAGTGAATAAAGATGAATTGCAAGTGAATCCCAAGTCAATCCCCCCTAGACAGTATATTCCATTGTATTTATAAGGATTGGGATGTAACCATTATAGTCCATAGGTATGGTATAACAAGCACCAAACCAGGTGTGGCAGCAATGAGTGGTAGCTTATGTGAATAAATAGTAAAATGGTGGCTGTAGCCTTAGCAAAGGGTGAAAAAATAAATAGGAAGTTGTGGAGAGTCATTATTGTCTATGTCCTGAAGGGATACGACACATAGAAGAAGATAGAAGAAACTGAAAGATGATAGCTGGAATAAGCACTGATGGGGCTAAAAAATTAATATTTGTAGCCATTTGTCTTTTTTATGAACTACACTCTGCTACCAGATGTTTAAACAGGATCTTGCTAAAACAAACTGAGTGACAGCAATTCACCAAACAACAAAAAAATGTTCACCTCAAAGCCACACTGATGGTCAAGATAATTTCTAGGCTCAACTTTGAGCAAGTAGGCGAGTCGCTTCATCTTGGAATACTTTTGCAACCAGTCTGGCCTTTATTTTAATTCCATCTTTTGTCTCTTTTTTAGGTGCAAATCCATCTTGCAATTGTATTTTGGATTGAGTTTAATACAACAGAATACACTTTGTTTTCAGCCCAGCTATGTAATTCCTTTTTTAGCTTCAGTATATTCTACAATATTGTTATAATAAGCGTATGGTTGCAAAAGGAAAGGAATAACAAAGATTAGGTTTTTGAACAATGTGTATTTGTTTAATATACACGGTATATTACAGAATTGTCGGAAAATCAGTGAAATGTCAGTTTTTGTTGCTGATTGTCTGGATGGTGATTGAGTTTAAGGGTGGCACCCAGAGTTGACCTATTTCTTCTGTTGGTCGATCAAGGTCACAGTAGTGGGTTAATCCATGGTAAGGTGCGTTGGTTGTCAAGGTAATGAGGTAACTGTGTAGACCTATTTTATGAAATGGAGTCATGGTGATGACTGCAAAGGGAATACCTGTAGCAAGTCATGTATACTGAGGTGATAGCAGTGGGTTGCCAAGGTGACAAGGTTGGTGTAGCTGGTTTTCTACAAAATGGTGGTAACCTGAGTGGGTTACATGCTTGTAAAGTCAGAGTGGCTTCCTTGTGGAATTGTTTGCTTGTGGAGTTCAATTTGTTGAGGTGACTGCATTGGTGACAAAAAAGTCTTTTAGCTGGGTGGTGTCAACATTGAGATGTTATCAATTGCAACAGTTTGCATCTTGGGCTGGTGGTGTGGAAGCTGTAGTGAATCGGGTTTGCCAAGGTGATGGCATTGGTGATGAGGAAGACTTGTGGCTGGATAGTGTTGACATTGAGATGTTATCAATTGCGACGATTGGCGTTTTGGACTTGGTGGTGTCAAGGCTGGATAGTTGACAGGGTGTGGTACAGAGTAAGTGGTCATTGTAGCAGCAGCAGCACCTTGCATGTTGGTCGGTGACCTGCTGGCCCACAACTGCTTGTGGTCATTATGGGTGTCCTGCTTTTAAGCTGATCTAGCAGACCCCAGTGGCACCTCCTTTTCTGGCAGCAATGTTCATGATTGTCCAGTGTTGCTTTCATTACCAGGGCTTGCTTCATAGACCAGATGTGATACTCAGAGCCTATATGAAGAAAACAACTTTTTTTTATTTTGCCTTCAGGGTGTTCACATCTAGCTGGCATCCTGAATGAATTAGAAAGAGATCTAATTGCGACAGAGTATAACAATATTGACTGCTGAAAGTAAGCTAATTTTCTCGTTGTCTGAAAATTCCTTTTCAAGAGGGTTGATTTCACAAGAAGCTGGATTGGAAACTCTAGCATTTGCTTTAAATAGCAAACATTTACCAAAAGTCCATTACACTTCTCTATTTAACTGCTGACAAATGTAAATCCCAAGAAAAAACATTATGAATATAAATTCACAGTATAGCTGTCAAAGTATCATAAAATGCTTTGTACAGAAGAATTGTATTGCTATGGCTTGCTTAAGAAATTTCTAATGAAAGAGAGATTATTTTTGTACAACTTATTCCCAATTAGACGAGAATGAAAATAGGATTTAAAACCATAAACGTCAAATGGCTTTGAGCTCCAATGCTGATTACTTTATAATTATATATTTTTTTAATTTTATAAATGTACAGATGCACATCTTTGAAATAATTAAATTGCAGCAAAAATGTATCTGTTCTGATGTTTATCAACATCACTTGATCAAAAATTATTTGCAATCATAATCATTTTAAAAATGCTTACTCAGATAATAGGCTTAAATATAATGTTTTTTGCTTTGTTTTTTAAATGATTTCTCTTGTTTCTTTCCCATTTCTTCTCATGGGGAAATTTCTTGGCACATTTATATTTGTTATTGTGTATATAATTGCTTCGTTATCCCCAATGCTAGAATGAAACATCAAAACCATTTTTTCTGGTGATTAATAACTATTGAATGAGATTGGCATTTCTATCTTTAATGTCTTTATGCTTATCTGACATCATAATGGATTATCACCATGATGAAAATCATCTCAAACTCTTGATGCTTTGTTTGAATGATAACTGAAAAGTTAACTTATTGCAGTCTATGGATTTTAATGATAAACATTTCTTTTAAGAAGCAACTGTCAGCACCAAAATACATTTATGGCAATATAGCCAATGAATTTAAATTCTGTATTTGTTTTATTTTATAATAATTAATAATTATGATTTATAATTCATCTTGGCGGTCCCTCTTGCTAATGACTAAACTTTCTTTTTATTTTTAATTGATGTCAAATGTATTTGTTCCATGGCAGATGGTCACTTACTGAATATACTTGAGTTTTATGATCAGTTCTTTTTATGCAAATTGTGATTGCAATATACACAGGTAATTTTCTTGAAGAGGTTAAAAATCATGCATTTTCATTAACCAATTGCACTATACAAAGGTGAATTTTTTCTGGAGGGGTTAAAATTCATGCAAAAAATTCATGGGTTGCACTATGCATGAAGTTGGCTTATACACAAGTATATATGGTACTCATAATACCAGTGTATTGGATATAGTGTATAGTGTAATATTTGCATAGTTTTTTGTTTATTTCAATGTTTCTTACATGCTGACAAGTATGGTAATTGTAATGAATGACTACTATTTAAAAAAATCATTAGAACTTTTATTCAACCAAAACTCTCTCTCTCTCTCTCTCTCTCTCTCTCTCTCTATATATATATATATATATATATATATATATATATATTTTCTTTTTAGTTATTTGCCATGTGTAATACATGCTTTTGCAGTCATGTATCTTTCGATACATTACTGATGAGGCAAATTTTTTCTTGTAGTAGGTTGCCATATCTTTCTGCGGTAGACCAGTTGCCATCCAAGGCTATAGAACCAGTCTGTCCTGCTATTTACCCATAGCTGGAGGGAGAAGAAGAGGATTCATACCTTTCCAAAGGGTATTAGCATGTAAGTGAATGTAATGGATTTGACTGGAATTTGAACTCGGCTCTCCAATTCCTCAATCCGAGCTACCACTATCCATAACTCTATTGTTCGTCCTATATATATATATATATATATATATATATATATATATATATATATATATATATATATATATATATATATATATATATATATATATATATATATATATATATTTTAAATAAAAACAGACCACTTTAAGGTTCCATATAATAAATTATTTCACCACAGCCCTTTTAAAGGACTGCGGATCATCAGATTTTATTTCCAAAGGTTGAAACGAAAAATGAAAAGAAATTTACACATTTATGATGGGCAGTAATAAGTATATGTAAATTAATGAAGTGAGTAAGTGAAGGGGGGAGAGAGACATGATTGAGTTAGATGTAACATTTCTATTCTTTCAAATTTAAATTTTTAGAGCAAATCCAGACATTGACACATTAAATCCGTTAACTTAACGGAAGTTATATATTGATATGGGAGAGGGATAGGACAAAAAGGCATAAAGAGAAAGAGGGAAAGAAGTTGTGATAAAGTGTCATTAACTTTCTTTGGAATGGACATTGTTGTTTTGCTTTACTTTGAGAGTTCATAAATATTATAATTTTTTATATAAGTTTGAATGTTTAAACCGTCTATAAGGAATTTAATTATATGTTTGTTAAAGTTTTTTTTAAAAACTTTATGACAAAAATTTTGGCATTTAATATGAAATAGTCGATTAGAAAAATATTCATAGAATTTACATTAAAACACTAAAATTTTATTTTCAAATATAAGTTTACTTCTAGTTGTAATTGATTATTAAGGTGATATCTCAATCAGTTTGAATTTTATTCATGAGTTTAATTAGCGACTATTTTTAGATTGGTAATTTCTCTTACTTAAAATTTAGTTTTAAGTTAATATGGAGTGATATTTGAAGGTAATATTAGAGATCTTGCTCTATCATATATTGTAAACACATCCATTTAAATTTCATATACATACGTTCTTTTCCATGTGCAGTCACTCATACAGGCACACATGTACCGATATACATGGGTAATTTCATGTACTAATACCTACATATATCTTTTTAAATGTTTCCGCATACTTACACATATATATATATATAGGTGTGTCCTTAGAATTACCTAAAAAACTTCTCTACAAAATATTAGGTAATGACTTTAGTATTCAATTATCAAAAATCTAAATATTTTATCATTAATAATGATTATTAAAGTGTAATTCATTTAAATTAAAAAAAAAAATTTTTCTCCGTATTGTAAAGAATTTTAAACTCACAATTCCAAATGGAGAATATTAACGGAGAAAGTGGGGTAAAACATCAATAACATACCTGTAAGTCCTTTTTTAAAAAAAAAATTTTTTGCACACACCCATACATATACACACACATATATACACACATCAGCATACATGCACACACACACATATATATATCTACATATACATATATATATACATATATATATACATATATACATATATATCCTTATATCTACACACCCATATGCATACACACACACACACACACACATATATATATATGTATATGCTCATACCTACATGCATACACATGTAGATATACACACGCACATACATACACATGTAGATATACACACGTACATATATACACACGTACATACATACACACATATACATACATCTACACATACATACACACATATATATACACATATACATATATACATATATACACACACACATATTCACATACATACATATACACCTATACATATACACACATATACATACACATATACACACATATACATACACACACCTTTCCACATATACACATATACATATAAATACATTCATACATACATATATATACATATATATATATATATATATATATATATATATATATATATATATTTTAAAGAAAAACAGACCACTTTAAGGCTCCATGTAATAATTTATTTCACCATAGTCCGTTGGATCATCAGACTATACTTCCAAAATGTGAAACGAAAAATGAAATGAACATTTACACTTTTGACAGGTATATTAAGTTTATGTAATTTAACAGAGAGGGTAATGAGGGGTGGTGTGAGAGACATGATCAAGTTTAGAGAGGGTTTATTTTAATATTTTTATCTATCATACTTAGTATTAGGGGAGGAGGGACCAGGCATTGACCTATTTAATCGGTTAACTTAACTGAAGTGATATATTGAAAGGGACGGGAGAGAAGAGAGAAAAAAATAAAAAGAAAGAAGGGGGAAGTAAAGAGAAAGAAGCTGTCATTAGGATTTACTAAGAGACAGGAGTGGTAATTTTAGCAATTTATGTAAAGAAAGATTTTAATGTTTGATAGTAATTTAATTTTTTTAAATCACCGAAGAAATTAATTTGATGTTTGCTAGCAATTTAAATTTTTAACTCTTTTACAAATAATTTAGGGATTTAATATGAGTTAAATAGTATATTTAAAAACACATTCATAGAAAGTACATTAAAAAAAATTATTTAAAATATAACAGTTTACACTGATAGTAATCTTTTAATATTGTCAATGATTGTTAAGGTAACATCTCTATCAGTTTGAATCTAATTCATGAATGCAATTTGTGACTATTTTTAGATGGGTAATCTTTTTTACTTAAAGTTTAGGTTTTAAATTAAGATGGAGTAATATTTGAAGGCAATATTAAAGATTTTGTTTTATCATATACATATATATATACCACACATACACTTATGTAAATCACATATATACATATGTTCATTTACATGTGCAATTACACACATAGGCACATACACATGTATCGATATACACAGGTACCTATGTATATTCATATATCAATACTTACATATATTTTTTCAAATCTTTACACATATTTATATTTATATCTATTTAAATTTTTGCATAAATTTCACAGTTAATGTTTAACGTTAGGTGATGACTTAAGTGTTTAAATATCAAAACAAATATTTCTAATTTTAACATTTTACTATCAATATTGATAGTTAAAGGGTAATATATTTAAATTTAAATTAATTTATCAATTTAAACTGAAATTACCTCCAGATGACTAAAAAAAAAAATTTAAATCTCACAATTTTAATTAGAGAATATTAAGAGAAAATAAGATAAACATTAATAAAGGAACTTTAAGTCCTTCCCTTAGAATACTTTCCATATATATATATATATATATATATATATATATATATATATATATATATACACACAAAAAAAGATCTATAACCATAAATACCTACACCTGCATACGTATTTATATTACTATATTTTACATATATTCACATTTATTACATATACAAACTCACAAATAACTACATTTATATATACACATATCTACATACACAGACCACATGTAATCTTATATACATGACACGATACATATATATACACATATATACATATATATATACATATATATACACACACATATACACACATATACACATATATATATATACAAACATACCTACCTAAATTTACGAATACACACACACACACACATACACATACATATACATACATATATACATATATATACACATACATACATACACATCTTACATATGTACCTACCATACATATATACATACATATGCATGCATACACCCCTATACAAATGCATATACATATACACATAAAACTACATTTCAATGTTCAAGTTCATCTACATATTTGTATACATACAATTATGTGTCCGCATCCATGTGTGCATAGAATCATTTCCAAAACCAAAATTACCGTAATATTTTCCCTTTCTATGTAGTTATTTCTCAATATATTTAGTTAGATTGAGGTGGTTTTTATGTCTGCATTTACAAATCAACTCGTAATGCAGGTTCAGTAATATATCCGGATCTTTATGTTTTATTATTAGGATCTTCTCTTTTATACACAAGTCGCATCTATCTCTGAAATTTATTGTAGTTCTGGCTCTCAAGATGATTCTCCATTTTACTTGTGGGCTTAAGCCGCTCTCCAACAAATCCCAATAATGTTTTGACAGTGCTGTTTGGTGTTTTTTAGATCTATTTGTGAAGGACTGGCGATGGTTATAAAACCTCCGCTTCCAATTTCCCGCCGATATATATATATATATATATATATATATATATATATATGCTAAATTTTGAAATTTCTGGCATTTGATATGATGAGACATACAGCTCAGCCAATCTTGTTTGGTTTCCTAATTCTTTGTTTATTTTTTTTTATTGCTGTTCTTTTTAAATATTCCATATTGCGACAATAAATTTGTTAAGAGAGGTAAAATGTACAAAAATCTGATTGATTGTTTTGATTGATTTATTCATTTTTTAAAGCTTATCAACCTTTTGTAGATTATTTAAAACCAGAAAATAGTTTGAGATTGTAAGAAGTTTTATGTAGATAATAACAGTTTGGGGATACAAGTCTTAATAATTGACCCTTAGCTGGGATAGAAGAGGTGGATACATACCTTTTCCAAGGGTACTTTCACGTAAGTGAATATAACAAATCCAATGGGAATTGGAACCCCAATGAATAATTCCAAGCCATAATCTATTACACCACCTGTACATCTAACCTTACAGCACATGGTATTCCCAAGTGTTCACCCATCTAGATACTAACCAGGATCAACATTGCTTCACTTCGGTGATCGTATAGGAACCAATGTTTCATTGTGATGTGATAGAATCTGAATGCAAATTTATCATAGAAGACTCAGAAATCAGTGCCCTTTCTATACATTCTCATCTTAATAAATTAATTTTTCCATGTCTCTATATCTTCAATGTTTTCCCTTGCAATATATATCAGAATTAATATAGAAACGGTTTAGTCTGTTTTCTTATTCTGGAGATCTATACACTGATGTATCAATTTGTCAGAGCTTATTCAGTAGCCATGGTTATGAATTCTCGCTTGGTGAGGTCACTCATAAGCTGAAGTTGAAATATAGTCAAATATGATTGATGGTTCTGTCATGGATAAAGAAGTGATCTTTTCACTAAAAAGAAATAAATTTCCTCTTAAACATGATTTTATAGCAATCTTTTTTTCTGTTTTATTTTATTTATTTCAATGGCAATAATGATTTCCTTAATGTCACTTATGTCTGTTCCTAAACAGCAAACATTTTGGCTTTTACCAATCATAAGTGTTTCTTTAGGTTGTTGAAATGATCTCCTCTTTCTTTTGATCCTCATAACATTTACATTAAGATGTCAGAATTGCCAACTGTTTATCTACAAAATTATCACGCTGCCTATCTGTGGAATGGCACATCTTTTGATCAGTCAATCACTATTAATCTTCAACATTCCTTTCCTAGCTTTCTTATTTTACCAATTCTCTGTTGCTCAATATTATGAAATTAAGTCTGTAGTGGACTCTCCTATTGATTTATGTAAGAGCCTGACAGTCTAGTATTTGTAGAACTGAACCGAATTATCATAAAGTGTGAAAAAAGAAATTGTTACTATAGAACTTACAGTTACATCTAGTCATTTTAACTATAATATGATGAGACCTATCAGCCAATCTAGTACTGCACTTGAATTCATAAAGTTTAGGTACCATAAAGGAAAGTAATATTTATTTTGAAAATACAAAAATGTAGCACAAGGCCAAAAGTGGGTATAGGGGAAGACTAGTCTATCTTATCTTCAACTTAGCTAGCCACAATTATTGACCTAAATATACCAAAGTATTCCTTACACCAAAACAACATGTCAGAGTTGCCAACTGTTTATCTACAAAAATGATCACACTGCCTACGGAATGGCACATCTTTTGATCAATCAATCACTAATAATCTTCTGCATTCTTTTCCTAGCTTTCTTATTTTACCAATTCTCTGTTGCTCAATATTATAAAATGGATTCTGTATAGGACTCTCTCGTTGATTTGAATATATAAGAGCCTGACAGTCCAGTATTTTATAATTGAACCATCAGACTACCCACACATAGGATTTGGTAATAGTGGCAAAGGATTGTGTAGAACCAGCCACACTTTTTTGAAAAATTGCTAACAGAAAAATGGAGCACAGCGAGCCATAAATTTCCAAATTGCCCTCCTCGAGTTTGAATTCAGAGTTTTCCTGCTAGATTTGTTGCCAACCATAACTAGAGAATCCAATCTGCCTTGCTATTTTATCCACAGCTGGAGGGATTCAGCCCTTTCCCAAGTGTTTTTGTACAAAAGTCAATGTAACAAACACGGCCAGAATTCAATTTCATGTTTCAAGAAATTAAGTCTGAATATTGTATCTTATGTATCAACTTTTTACTATCTAATGGTAATATCTGCAGCTGGTATGAATTGAGATACATTGAAATTTTGGCATAAGTAGGTATGAGAGTTGCAGGTTATTTAAAATGAAGTTCAACTCACTCATTCTTTTGGCAAAAATCATTGCTACAAACTTACCAAAGACAAACAAGACCCTGAATTAGAAATACTCAAACACAAATAGAAGGTTTTTCTCATGTGATCAGTCTATTGTTTGCAAATTCAAGTTATGTTTGATTGATTTGTTTGTTTAATGACATATCAACTCCTTATGGGTCATTTAATGCCAAAACTTTATTTTCTTGGGAACTTTGAAATTATAAAAATATGATGCATGTTATTCTACTTTCACAATTGAATACATGGTAGATGATACTCAGCTTTTGGGCATATATATGTTTGTATGGACATGATTACTAGAAGCAGTGATATGTGTGTTTTATGTTGTAGTTTTGTTGAAGTCATATTTTGCAATACAGTTTGATTTCTTTAAGAAATTGTAGGATATTATATAGATTAATGTCATGAAAGAGTTCTTTCATGTTGGTGGGTTGATTTTGTTTACCAACATATCAACCTCTATGGGTTATTTAATGCTGAAATCTAAATATTCTAAACACAATTATATGGCTTCAACTAAATATATTTTGAATGAAATTGGATGCCTTCAACTACAGATAAAAAAATGTATTGTTGGTCATTTTGCTATAAAATGTATTGTTGGTCATTTTACTATAAAATGTATTGTTGGTCATTTTGCTATAAAATGTATTGTTGGTCATTTTGCTATAAAATGTATTGTTGGTCATTTTGCTATAAAACGTATTGTTGGTCATTTTGCTATAAAATGTATTGTTGATAATTCTATAAATATGTAGTGTTGGTATTTTTTTATATAAAAATGTATTGAATGTATTTTTATACTTTCCTTGTGTTTAGTTTTTGTTTGAGGGTTCACTATTTGCCTATAGTTGGGACCCTATCAGGTGTTACTACCCAGGGCTAGAATGGACCTGGGAACAACAGCAATTAAGAGGTGGTTCTATGCTCTTCAAAACTGCCAATTTCACAATCAGAGTCCTTGTTGTCAGATGTATTTTATTGTCATACTTGAGCATTACTATAAATATTTACATGAATTATATGTGCAGATACTTTATATTTTAAACTGTATAAGCATTTCTAATCATGCAATAAGCCAGTGCATATTGGTTTATAGTCCAGTAGTATCATTAAGGCGAAAATAGATCATGTCTCATAGAATATGTTCTGGTTGTATTGTCTTGTTGACTGCTAGTCTTCATTTTTAATTTCCCTGGCTTCCTTTCCTTAGAAAAAGTTTTATTTCAAATGCACAGGCTTTGGTCTCAGTTTCAACTGATTCATAATATTTAATAAAACATTGATCTGACATTTGAGTCAAATTCAACTTTATAAAAGCCAGATCAGAACAAAAATGGAGTATTGCTGCTATATCTGGGCTTGAGTTGCCTGTCTTGATAGAGTTCAGAATTGTCTACACAGCCTTGTGGATGGTGAATTATTTTCCATTTTACAACCCCTTTCCCACAGGCAAAATGTTTCAAGTCTCTTGCTACTCTATTGCTATTTCCATGGGAAGTGTTTTGACAAGCTACATTCTTTGGTTCCACCACTCCACCAGCCCTGATCTTTGCAGCTGGGAGCCACCAAGCCATGTACACATGGATGAATCATCCTCATTCCTTTTGCATTCCATTAATAAGAAGTAAGTTCCACTTGGACAACTTCTTCTCAAGAACTGCTGTTTTGTAGAACTGATATTTTCCCAATCACAACAATCTTGACCAGGTTTAACTGTTATCTTTCCTATATAATTTCATTAACTGCATTTCTTGCTTTTTCTTGCACACATGCAAAATCACACACTTATCCTCTACCTTGAGTGGCTCTTAGACCTTGCATTGAGTGACCATTAGTATATAAAAAAGTACTAAATATGATTAAGAACTATATGTAAACATTCCATGCAGGGAATACAGGTTGAGACACATTCTAAAAATTAAGTTGATATGCAACTTAACTGATGGTTTAATTTGTCAGGGCAAATTCTTCTGGGATCATGTCAATGGTGAAATTAAGTATGTCTCAAGAGGAAACATTCGTCATCTAAAAATCTTTCTCTTAAAACAGTTTTTCAGGAAAAAAGGCTTATAGTCAAATCAATTGCATACCAAGTATCACTCAGTTAGTTTATAGAATATCTTGATATGGATAAAATTTTATTTAGTATCAATATTTATTCTTAAGTAATACTATATATTTTCATCCATCTATCAGATTTTACTCAGGATTGGGCAGCACCAGCCTAGATATGGCAGCAATATTTCATTTTTGGTCTTAATGGCGTCTTAATAATATTGTGTCATGGTTCACGCTTGATGAGGGCTAAATAATAATATATGTTGGGTAAGTCACCAGATAATGGGTGAGCTGTGAAAGAAAGGAATATTCTCCTGTTTGCAGTTCCACCATTTTGTGCATTATTGTATCCATGATATAATAACACCTTATTTCACAGATGGAATGGAATAACTGAAAGGAAATGAATAACAAACATGCTTTGTTCCCAGAGAGAGTTTTATGCCACTAAGTCATACACAAAATAATATATACATATTTACACTTGTCCCATGCAGAGAAATTATAACATATGTCTACACAACAAGCAGTGTGAAAAGAGAATGAAAAGATAGGGTCTTACTTGTAATATTTCCCAACAGAAATTGTTTCTGGAGAAGCCATATTTAGGATTCCAGATTCAAACAGGTAGGATTTATTTGCTATGTCACTAGCAAGGACATATTCCCCTCAAACAAAGAAATGGCAAGTCATGGGTTTTTTCCCAAATTGAGGACTGTGAGACAGAGATAGTTTCTATATCTGATGAAAATATATTTCCATAGGAAAATGGTACCATGGAATTGTAAGCTGCTGGTGGGAAGTAGATTTAGTCTCAGTCTGGGTCAAGGTGACAGGGCAAAAATAAAAAGAAACTACTGGTTGGTTTGACTCCTGGAAACTGACTGACTGATTAGCCACTTTCATCACTTTATGAAGTAACACCATGAAGCAGCCATCACAAGACCCACATGACTTTATCTCGACCTACAGTCTGATATGACTCTTGTAATGATAGAACACGGCAGGAGAGTCATATACTTTCTGGAGCAGCACAAAACAAGATTTGTTAAAATTTAACAAAACAAGATAAAAAATATATTCATGAATTTACACTCTTGAAGTAGTATCTGTAGCTCATTTCATGAATATAAATCAGAATTGTTGAAGTCTATAGTTTTAACATATTGTCATGAAAAGGAAATGTTCATACAACTGATTAAATGATCTGACACAAAATAATATTAAAAAATGTTTAAGACAAAGGTAAGAGAGTTCATTGCTCACTGAAGGGATATATGGTTTGCAAACATTCAAAAGAAGACAAGAGAAATAGTTTGAAATACTTAGCTTTCTTGGATTGTTGAGAGAAAATTCTTTGACATACCACATGCTGGTTAGAGGCTGATAATATAATTGGCGATTAATTTTTCTCTGGCGATTACTTCAGTGATGGTTGTGAGGAACTGAAACAAAACCTGTCACATGTCTTTGGACACTCTCCTCTGGTTAATTCAATTTTTCTCCTCATTTTATATTAAAAAGAATTTTGCGTAGACTTGCTACTTTCTTTCCTTTTTCTTCTTGGCTAACTGGCTAATTTCTCTGAAGGCAAGGTTTTCATTGGTCCAAAACACTCAATTAAGCAGAAAAATCAAAATCATCCTTGATAATGGCTAAAGATATAGCCGAAAGCGCTCGGAAAAATAAAACATTTGGACAGTTCTTACACACCCTTTGTCCAGCAAAGAAAACTCTTGTTCGTACACAAGAAAAATTAAATAAAAAACTTAACCGTAGTACCTTGTCTGTCGTTTTTAACGAAACTTGCATATATATATATATATACAGAAATATAGTCTTAAAGTGTGCTATATTTATGGGGTAAAGTGCTCAATATCAGAGATAGAGCGTGTGTAAATATAAAAGTGGACATGGAAGTCAGCACTTAGAGGCGACAGTCTGTTTCATATATATATATATGAGGGTGGATAAAAAATTCTTGGCCTGACCAAAAAGTTGTCCCCTCGAAACATCTAATGTTTACTTATTTGGTCACATTTTTGGAAATGTCTTTATTTTATTCTTTCTTCTTTTTTTGGTTGAAACAGAAGACGCATGACATTAGTGATGGCCTCCAATACATATTTTAACTCAAAACACTACTGGTTGACCTGACTTGTTTTAAGTAACATTTATTGTTAATGTAAAAGTGGCAGTAAAAAGTAGAAAACTGTCCTTTTAAAGTTTAATGTCCATTTTTCTACATTCTAAGGGAGAAATGCTCAGAATTGAATAGCTGTTAATAATTGATCTTCACATGTGTCATAAGTAGATGGCTAACTGCCTTTACATGAACTATAAATTTATATCAGGGCAATTATTTTTGCTTTGCCCAAATTAGATTCCAGGCCATTTGGCATTCAGGGAATTATCCTCTCAAACCACCTCAAATCAAAACTATTCTGAGACATATTTTTAGCATAGTTTGATATCTCTGTCTCAATTATAATTTTTGTGCTAGTGTGCTGGAAGACATTGAAAGGGAATATGATCAGTAAAAATGTGAGAAATGACAAGAGATAAATATAAATGAAAAAAATTAATCATTGTGAAATATCAATATTTAAAGATGGAAAAATACAAAAATATATTAGGACAGTGTTTTTTTGACAAATCTTGACATTTTATTCAATTATAGAGTCTTCCTTTTTTTTCAATCACTTTCCATTTACACATCTACATCTCTATCTATCTATCACAGTTAATATCTATCTATTTATCTACTTGTTTGTTCCTATCTATTACAATTTCATATCTTTCTATCTTTTCATTATCTATTGATCTATCTAACTACATGTTTGTCCCTATTTATCTATCACAATTTTTCATGTCTATCTTTTCATTATCTATCTATCTATCTATCTGTTGCAGTTAATATCTATCTCTATCTCTGTTCATTATCTATCTATCACAATTTCTCATGTCTATCTATCTTTTCGTATCTATCTATCTAGCTATCTATCTATCTAATATATATATATATATATATATATATATATATATATATATATATATATGAAGAAATATAGTCTTAAAGTGTGCTATATTTATGGGATAAAGTGCTCAATATCAGAGATAGAGCGTGTGTAAATATAAAAGTGGACATGGAAGTCAGCACTACCCATAATGCACCACTGACCCTTATATATAAATAGCCGAGAAAAATAACAGCACTAGTCGCCTGACGATTGCACTAGCATGAAACAGACTGTCACCTCTAAGTGCTGACTTCCATGTCCACTTTTATATATATATATATATATATATATATATATATATATATATATATATATATCAGGGTGAGTAGAAAGAAACTCCCTATTTAAATTGTTAATAACTTTATTAATTATCAGTCAATTTTTATAAAACATGTTATATTTTGAATAGTATAATGATAGAAGTACAGTAGTAAAATAATATATAGGTACCAGTGTTGTCCACCAATGTTTGTAATTGTTGTCTGGGTGTATCCTTGACTCACTTCATCATTTCCTGTGTCATTTGTACATTTTCTTCCAGTCTGGATGATGAAGGATGATGGCTTCTGTGGGTATCTACCACTGATTCTGTACTCATCAGTGTGGAATGACAATTTCTGATGGTTTTGGAATATAGTACAGCACAAGATCCATGAATATTACACAACAATCTCTGCACTTGCATCACAAACTGCCACACTTCATAATGCTCATGAAGTGTCAGGTCTTGTGCCATTCTAGGCTACACTTGTCTTGTTGAAATAAAAACAGAAATTAGCAATGCAATTCAAGCATTTTGGTGATCACAATGTTTTGTTTCATGTAAATGTGGTGACATTAACAAAAGTTATAAATAATTTTCAATCCATGTGTGTGTGTGTGTTTGTGTGTGTGTGTGAGAGAGAGAGAGAGAGAGAGTGTGCACATGTGTATATGTGTAAACATACAGCCAAGGTGGGGCCCTCACTCAGTCCTTCACTGACTGGATAACTCACCCTATATTTTGATTCTTGTTTGTGTCAGTGTGCTCAAAAACTAGGCAAGGCCTGGCATATGTTTATGAGGCAATGAAAGGTGAAGTAGCAACACATTGGGAAAAGGAAATAATCATTTTTCTATATATTAGATTATTTATTGATGAATTCACCTGGCATGAGTTGGAGTTCGGTTGGTACATCTTCACTGGTATTTATATATTCTATCATGACAGACTAATGAATCAGATCTTCTTTTTGCCTAGTGAGGACATTGACTCAATATCTCTCTTGTTTTAACCATCTCTGCACCATGACTCTAACTGTCAACTTTCACCTACTGACCCTTTGTCCATCTCTAAATCATGAAATATGCTTTTCTAACTATGGTGCTCTACATTTCCACTGACAGCTATCTCATAATTAACTTATTCTGTCATCCTGTATATACAGGGTGTCCCATAATGATGGGACACATTTTAAATGCAAGTATCTTGGATTATAAAAATGACAAAGAATACCAAATGTATTTATTACATAACTGACATAAAAGAGTTCAATATGAATATTACATACCTGAAATGGTCACCACCACAAAGAAAATATGCACAAGCTCGCTCTTTCATGTATACCAGTTATGTAATAAATATATTTGATACTCTATATTACTTTTATAATCCAAGATTGGATTTAAATATGTTTCATCATTATGGACACCCTATACAAGACTATGACCCAGATTCTCTAACTTCCTGCTATGTGGCACTTGATCCTGAAAGGTTTCATTTATTTATTGACTCTGTTTCCTTTTTATTACTTCTGGACAGCCGGTGGTTGCTCTTAATATCTTTTAGGATTTCTGCTTGTCATAAAATACCAGACACTAGAGACATACACAAAAACATATCCCATCTACTTTTTTATGTAAGACCCCACAACCACCCAAGAAAAACACATTCCTATGTTCACACTGTTTATAACCATATCTATCTATCTATCTATCTATCTATCTTTTCACCCAAAGCAGGGCTATAAAAGCCACTAGATGCAAGGGGTTCCTGGGAATGAAAGAAACAGAGGAAATGATAAAACTAGAGTATTTAAGGAAGCAGAAGATGACAATTGACATTGCATTCAATTTTTGAAGATTGTAGTTGACAAGAAAGAAGGAAGCTTGAAGAGGGTTCCACAAGTGGGGAGTGCAAGAGAAGAAACTATTAAAATAGGACTTATTGTTAAAAATAACAATTTCAACAGTGAAATTGTGAGACCTAGCTGCCAACCTAGTACTGTGTTTAAGTTCCTGAAGTCAAGGTACCAAAGAGAAAAGTTCATTAGAACAATTACTGCGAAAATATTTATAGAAGAAGCAAAGGGTAGCTATGTTATAGTGGTGGGAAAGTAACTAAAGCTGAGATGCTGGGTCAAGACTGATAACATTGCTGACTCTTCTTTGAATTTCATCAAAAATTTCTAGATATAAAACACAAGCACCAAACCAGATGTGGCAGCCATATTTGATGCATGGTCAAATGGTCAACTATGTAAGAGATAAACTCTGGTGAAAAAAATTGTTTAGCATGACATAGGGAGCCAATTTTCCTAGCAGCATACTTACCAACTGATTCTCCTTCAGGCTAGTGGAAAATGTGAGACCAAGAAGGCAGAGTAAACTACTATCCTGCAGGTTAGCATCAGCCATTGTTTACTCTTGAATCTAAATTTAAATAATTAAAAAAATTATATTTTCGTTTTTTTAATTTTTTGCCTTTTGAACTTAAGAATCTGAATGATATAAATTATTAATAAGTAATCCTAATATTTTATGCAACAATAATTAAACAAACAAGTTTTAATACTCAATTTTGAATCATCACCACGAAAGTGTGAACTCCATAATGGTCAGAACATATTTGCCCCTGAAGAAGAACTGCATGAAACTTTGAGTTGTATTATCAATACTGGATATTATGTATATTCACTAATATATATATATATTTTTATTCTTATTTTATAATGGTCAATGAATGATCGATCAAATGTGTTGGAGATAGAAAATTAAATCAGTATTTGAACCTAGGAGTAGACAATGACAATTCTCAAACAAAATATTGTCTCAGAGAATTGTAACATATTTTTGGCTTAGATTTCCAAAGATATTAAGCAGGATAAGTGACAGTTAACATTGTAAAGTCCAGTTATGTTGCAAATAAAATAAGAAGCAAATGTTTTCTGAGGCAAAAGAAGAATGAGCAGTAAAAATTGATATGTTTTCTTCGTTACTGTCAAATGACTGAATTATTACACCTTCAAGCTGAGAAAATAGGTTATCAAAGAAATAACCTACTTTCTTAGTCAGAAGTCTTGTCAAGTTATGGAGTCTTGTGGTGTTGGGGTGTTATCTTGTCAAAACACTTGTAATTTTCTTCTGATGTCTAACATGGTATAAAGATACCAGAGGACATTTACACATAAGCAATGAGATAGACACCATCCTTATTGCTTTAGTCAATGTCCAAAGTTCAATCATAAAGAGAAAGATAATGAATAGAAAAGGAAAAAGAGAACAACCAAGAATAAAATATTGAATCTATGAATTTGTACATATATATATATATATATATATATATATATATATATATATATATATGTATATACTTTTCAGATAGAGTATATCTGTAAAAGAACAATATGAAAAAAGACAAAATAGCCAAACATGTCATGTCCTCTGAGGGACTTTAACAAGGCAAATGTGAGGATTTTATTTTGTGACAAGTATTTATATACTAATTTTAAATACTAATTTACATATATATACATACATAAGACTGCTTTCCATTACCAGTATGCTGATTGGCACTCACTCTGTGATTTTCTTTGTGACGCCCCTTGGACTGACATCTTTAACCTTCCAATTGAAAATTGTGCCACTAAAGTTTGCATAGACACTTTTATACCTTCTCGGAAGTACCAGGTGAAGCCTCAATCCTCTCCATGTTTCACACCAGCATGCTTGGCTGCACACAGGAACCACTATTTTCAGCTGTACCAGTGTAACAGCTCTAGTCACAATAGGCACCAATTCATTGCTTTCCATAATAAATGTAAATGGGTCCTTGAAGGAGTTAAGACTCTGTTTGCCAAGAGAATGAGCACTGCATAGCCTCTAACAACTTTGGCTCTCATGATCATTGGCAGTTCTGTAATAGGACATTAAATAAATGTATTGTCTCTATCCCTCCTCTCTTCAATTTAGGTGTTATCATCCTAAGGTGATAAATCTGAATGCTTTGCCTGTAAATTCTTCTCAAACTCTACTCTTGACTCATCTGAAGTACTTCTACCAAACTTTCCACTTAGAACTGATTCTCTATTGAGTGATATGCATATAACCCCATGGTTTTTGCTATCATCTCTAACCTAGATTTTCAAGAACTCTGGTGATCCAACCAACACTTCCAACTATTGGCCTATTAGCCATCTACCTCTTTTTGGGAAACTCCTAGAGGCCCTAATCAATGCTGAATTGGTACATCATCTCTCATCGCAGGGCCTTTTCTCAGACAATCAATATGTTTCAACTGCTGATGTACTAACAATAATTGCGGAAAGAGTCTATCATGCTCTAGATAAAACCAGTGAAGCCTGGGCTGTAGCATTGGACATCTCAAAAGTCTTTGACTGGGTCTGGCATTTATGTCTTCTCCACAAGATGAAAAGTTACAGTATCTCCGGGCACTTTTGAGCTCATCCTGTCTTTCCTATGAAATCATGAAATGAAAGTTATCCTGAATGGCCACTCATCTACTTCCTTTTGTACTAACACAGCATCCCCCAGGGCTCCATCCTTAGTCCAATGATGTTTTTAATCTTTATTAATGACCTTCCAGCTCTCAACTTGGCATCTATTCTGATGACACAACCATTTACCTTGATAGTAAGGCTGATCAGTCCATCAAGATCAAAATGGCAGTCGATGTCCAAAACGACCTGATGTCCATCATTAACTGGAGCAAAAGTTGTCTTGTTAATTTTAACACCTCCAAAATTAAACTTTTCTCCATTAATCATCCGAGAGACCCCTTGCTGCCTTCCGTCAGCATGGCTCATGATAAAACTCCAGAAAAGTGACTCATTGCACCATCTCAGATTAACATTCTTAGCTGACATGAAATGGAAAGATTATATTGAATCCATTGCTAGGTCAGCTGCTAAGAAAGTTGGTTCACTGTGTCATGCAAGACAATTTTTCTTTCCAGAATCAATCTTACATATCTATAAGTCTACCATTCATCCATGCTTAGAATATTGCTCCCACATATGGTCTGGTGCCCCTGCTATTTACCTTGAACTCCTTGATAAGATCCAAATAAAAATCAGCAATATTACTGGTCCTGATCTGGCTGCTCAGCTTCAATCACTTTTCCACCGCCATAGGGTTGCCTCTCTGTGCCTTTTCTATAAATACTTTCATGGTAATTTTTTGGATGAGCTCTTCGCTATGATGCCTAGACTTTTCAAATTTAGACTGGTACTCGACTGGTGTCAAAATCTCATCAATTTAAAGTTGAGCTGGCAAGATGTAGCTGTAAGTTCTATGCTAACAGTTTCTTTTCTTACACCTCTCACTCATGAAGCTCCCTTTCGGCTCTATACTTTCCAGTCAACTTTAATCTGCAAAAATCACTATTTACTGTCCTCCTAATTACTCTTTCCTCTTTCCACTCATTTTTAATGTTTCTGTTCCTAATTCTTCCACAACCTTGTGTTTTAGTGTCTTGTGTGGGGTGATACAGATTAAAAAAACAAAAAAGAAAATATCTTCTACTCATTATTGTTTATTAGGTATTGTACTGTATCATCCTACATCCATGAACTTGCCTGACTTTTCCACCAACCTGATGAAGCACCCCTATATAAAAAATTTTGAAAGACCAATTAAATTTTTGCTCGTGTATATAAAAAATTGTCGCAAAATAAAATCCTTACATTTGCCTTGATAAAGTTCCTCAGAGTACAAAACACATTGGCTAAGATAAGTTTTCCTTTTGTCTTTTTTCATATATATATATATATATATATATATATATATATTTAATAGGCTGGTTAATAAAATTTGAAGGATAAAAAGCGATACCAATATTGTCACTAAAATTGATATCTATTATATATTAACCTTTTGACTGACTTGAAGCACAAAGTGAATGAGTTTAATATCAGAATTTTTGAACACGCCTGTGTTCTTTTTCAAAGACACAAGGAATAAACAAAGAACTGGGATTTATTCTTCCGAGGAATATTGTTGGTTAGATATCTCCCTGTGGAAATTCTGCTCTCTGAGTAAATCCAGATCCCTGCTTAATCCCTCAATGTGTGAATTTATTTTGAAATTAAATTTCAACTCTGATCTGCATCTTTCTTGTCGACTGTTGAATGAAGACACTAAAAGCATGCATCTGATGTCATCAAGACTATGAAATAGTTGGTTGAAGTATGCTGAGATAGGAAAATTGTTGTTGTTGTCCCTGATGGTTTTTTATAGTTATTGAACTGAAGACGGGATTCTGTTCCAGTTTCTCCAACATAATTTCCTATTTTGCATTTGTGGCAGAAAAGCAAACATATAAGATTTGAACTGTCACAATTCAGAGCCAATGGTCTGAATACTATGTGAGTGCCAAGGGGTGTGAAATTGCTATCAGTGATGATATGTCTACAGACTTGGCATCAAGGTTTATTGCAGGTGAGGTGGTGAACCATGTATGCTGAATGATGTTAAGAGTGTGTGTAGATTGGGAGGGGTTGATGCCTAGCATGAAGTGAGTTCTTGTTGAATATTTTTCTAATTATTTGGTCAAGTTTGAAATACTGTAAATCTTTTGTTAAGATATGGGAAATTTTAAGATATCGTTTTAATTATATATATATATATATATATATATATATATATATATATATATATATATATATATATATTTAGTGTATTGGGGCAGCAGATCATTATTTAAACATATTATTAAATATAACAATGAATGCCTATTATGTCTGATCATGAGCCATTCTAATGTTCAAATATTTGCTTTAATTTCTGGTGAAAATAAAGACTTAGGACCAAATTAATAAAAAAATATCCTAATGTTGGACAATTTTTGTCTTTATTTTCACCAGAAATGAAAGCAAATATTTGAACATCAGAATGGCTCATGATCAGACATAATAGACATTCATTGTTATATTTAATAATATATGTTTAAATATATATATATATATATATATATATATATATATATATATATATATATATATATATATATATATATATATATATGTCAGCAATTGATGGCTTATATTTTTCAATTTTTCTTTTTTATGCACTTATCATTGGTGTAAGTTTTTTTACATATTGTTTGTGTTTGTACATGTGCAGCCATGTGCCTGCTTGTGTAGATGTACGTTTGTGTTTGTGTTTGTGTGCGTACATGATGGGAGGTTTTTGAAAAGTATTTGGCTCAAACTACTTCTGCAGATTAGTATTTCAATTCTTTTTATTAGTATTTCAAAGTCCAAATACCAGAATACTAATTTTGGAGAGAGAAGTATGTCAGAAGAAAACTTTTTAGTGCACACTCATGATTTATGTCTGTGTGAGTTATCCCACTGGACTTTGTTAAAAAAAATATCCCTGGGGGTGCTCCTTAAGGCTATGAAAAAGCATAAGTTTTTCTCCATAGTTTTTCTCTTTTACAGCTTCTGGCTATAAGATGTAGTCGTACATTAGAAAAAAGTGTCCCCTACTGGAGTATGTTTATTTTCATTGTTTTACTTTTTTCTCTTGACTTTTATACTCTTGCACACACATGTCTGTCATGTATGTTTACACAATTTCACACATACACAAAAAAGTACATTCTCTAGTTTAAATGTTTTCTATAAAACTAGTCTTTAAATGTTTTCTATGAAACTAGTCTTTAAATGTTTTCTAGGAAACTAGTCTTTAAATGTTTTCTAGGAAACTAGTCTTTAAATGTTTTCTTCTTTTATTGTAATTCTAATTCCTTTTGTCAATACATGAGATTGGTTGTCATTTCTTTTATATTGTTTTATGTTTCCATTTTTAACCTGGACTCATATTGAGTCTGCCAATATTGTTTGTAGGATAAATTTTCCAAGAGCCTGAAAATATTTACTTTCCAAAGTGTTGATTCCCATAACATAATGGTGACTAAATATTTATCCACTTATAGTACTCTATCCCGCAACATGTATGTGCATGTCTGTGCATGTATGTGCATGTTTGCATGTATCTGCATGTGTGTGTCTATTTCTTATAGTTATTAATACTATATTTAGTGGATATGCAAATCTGAATAAGCATCTCTTGTTTTTTAAACAGTGTAATTCACTATTTACATGCAGTCCTCATCTTTGTTGTTGTTATCACATTTTTGTTGCTGTACGGCCCTTCAACTCCCCTGCCTTCATCGTGCATATCGATCCTGGTAATCAACAGTGGATTAAAGTGTTAGTTTGATGATATAGTAATTGTAAGTTCAATTCCTGGACCAGGCTGTGTGTACATGGACTCAGTAGAAATGGGGCAAGCAATAGCTGAGCAGTACTAAAAATAAGAACTAGACAAGATATCCCTAGACATGGGCAGTAGAAGTTCCCATCCTTTGTAGCTCTTACTAATGTTTATTTGTTTATTGTCATTCCCATCCCCTGTTCTTCTATCCAATTATACAAGCCAGGTATGTTAGGTACATTACTTATTGTTTCCCTCTGTCTGTCTTACCTTCAATAGGTCCTGTGAGTGTAAAATTCTCCAAGACCTCTTTTCTCATTATGTGTTCAAACATTTTCAGTTGTCTCTTTCTGATTCTAAGTATAGGTGTCCATTTTGTTTTCATTTTCCTTAAAACATCCTCATTGTTCACATGCTCCATCCATGATATTCTCAGCTTCATTCTGTAGAACCACATTTCTGGTGTCTCAAGTTTTTTCTTTATCTTTCAAGAATTTTTTCAGTATTCCCTGCCATATAGGAGGATTAATATTACATAGTTTTTCAGCACTTTGTATCTAATTTTAGACAAATAAATAACAAAGTGAAAAAAATTCTGTGTTTCATCCTCTAGAAGTACTTCATTTGACTAAAATAATGTTTTTATTGATGGCATTATATACATATAGGGTGGGGTGGGGTAAAAGTGTGAGTGTCAGTTATAATTATGTAGTGAGAACAAACAATGAAGGAGGGGGAACACTGAAATTAATTTTTTTTTTTTTTAGATGTATCTCGAGTTTTCTTACTTATGCCTTTGTTTTCATTTTCATCACTTTTTCCCGCCGCATTGTGATCCCAGAAGATCTGCCAAAAAAGGTGAAATCTTGTAAGAACCTGCATGCAAATTTATCATGGATGATTTATTAATTAAAGCACTTACTATATATTTGTTTCTAATGACATTTTCCTGTTTCTTAACACTTTGCTTAATTTTTGGAAAACATCTTTTTCTAGTTTAATGTGTCTTTGGATTTTGGAGTCACATTTTCTGTCTTTTGTTAAAATCTGATGTAATGGAATAACCTGTCACCCCCATGAGTGACTACACTATAGGTAGTAACTACCTATAAGTATCTGTAAGTCAACAGACTATAGAGACTAGCTGTGATCTTTTGAGTATGACTCAGACTTACATGAGAACTACTGACCTTCCAATAGTAGTACTCACTACTGGATTGATTTGCAATGACCTTGTGTATAACTATTACCTTTATTCTTATTGTATTGGTTTTTATAATAAACCTTTACTTATTTTATCCACTGTGTTTTTCAAGTATATATTCCTATTAGCACGGAATATAACAAAATACTTTCCAGATATTTAAATTTCTGTACTTGCTTAATTTTGTCATCTCCAATTTGTGGTTCACACTTTTTTTTTTCATTCTGTCTTCCTGAAACTGATGATTAGTCCTTTCTTCTTACTTTCCTTTAATACTTTTTTAAGGAGTTCTGCAGTTTCCTATCTGTATCTGCCATCAACATGGTGTCATTTGTATATTTCATGTTGTTATAGTTCTACCCACTAACAATAAAACTTGGTAGAAGCTCCAGCTCTGGCTAAAAACATAAATGTTGAATTTAAAGTTAAAAGACTTGATTAAAATCAGGTTTATTTATTTACTTACTTTAGTGACATATCTACGAAATGAAATAATCTATAGAAAAAATAGAAAGCCATCTTATTAAAATGAATTGTTTAATTTTTTTTTTTATTAATGCTCACCTAATATAATGCCCAAGAGCCACTCAAGGTAGAGGAATACTGTATGGAGTTGCATTAGCCTAAATAAGAAAAAAGCATTAGGAGCATAGAGTTGAAGTAGATTTTAGAAGGAACTGGAAACCTAATCCTAAACAGGAGACAAGGGATATACCTCTACTCCTGTTCAAAAGACTGGGGATGATTGTGAACAAATTGATAGGTGAAACTACAATATACACTGCACCTTTTTAGAAAGCTAGCAAAGAGTAGTAGATGTAAGAGGTGGTGGGGAAAGAAAAATATGATAAACACTGTTTGAATTCCTAGGATGGGACATTATTATTTAATTACATTATTTACAATCAGATTTTTATCCTCATCTTTGTTGTTATGATCATATGGGTCAATAGTCCAGGAGGTTAAATCAATGGTTTGTGAATTTGGTGACATAGTAATTGTAAGGTCAATTCTTGGGCTGGTTACTGCAGACTTTGACAAACAGGACAAGTGATAACGGAACAATACTAAATAAGAACAAGACAAAATATCTCTAGACGTGGAAAAGAGAATGAGAACAATCTACCTCTGTAGATTAAATAAAAGTTATAGTTTGAAATTTCTTGAAGGGTACCCCGATTGACAAGCATCTAAAGAAATCTGGAGGTCACAACAATGCTGCCCACTATAATTTGAATCTGTCTAATTTGTTAATTTTACCAAATCTTAATTTATAGGTTTTTTCTTTCACAAACTTGCAATTCTTTTCTATACAGTTTTAGCACCATTGATATTGTTTACTAGAACATTAATATTACAATTACTATTATTGTAATTGTATAAAAATTAGTCAAAGTAGAAGCATCAATATTATCACTCCACCTTTTTTCAATCCATATTATTGATTTATTAGGTCAACTTTTTCCATTTTAGGCAAAATCAATGTGATTTGGTGTATTCAGTATGAACTGACATTGTGAACATTCAAGCAAACAATTCTCAAAATACCATATTTTTTAAAAATATAAGATACAACAAGGTATAAGATGCCCCCTTAATTTGAAAACAAACTTTTGAGAAAAAAGCTACAGTGTTATTTGAAAGAATTTTATTGAATAAAAATTCAATCTGATACTTTTAAAAATTAGTATATATTGTTCTATGCACAAAAGAGCTCAAACCACCACAATAAGAAAATAAAAGTAAATAAAAAAATGTTTACTCTTATTTAGTTTGGTTTAAAAGCTACAAAACCCTCATTGTTTTCATTATCACTTGGGACTGACTGATGAAGGAAAGTGTGCATTTGAAATCCATCATATTGTTATAAATAACATATTCAAATGAACTTGACTATACATGATTATTTAAATGCATTTACATATGTTAAAAAACAGTTGGAAGCTTAAAATTCTTATTTTGATGTCAATGTTGTTCATCCACAGAACAACTTAAAAATTTAATGCAAATTCATTACCATGGCAACATTACTACTTAGTTAATAAAATACTGTGAATAAAATAAATATTTGTAAACAGATCAATGAGATTTGTTGATAGGAAAATATAAAAAATGATTTGATTTAGGAAAATAAAAATAAGTAAGAAAAATAAATTACATATTGTTACATTCTTCCTAAAAACCAGATCTTCTTCTGATTCATGCTACAGTAATTTCCAACACAAGCCATATTTGAACGCTCCAAACAACTGAAACTGAAGTAAAATTCTGTCAACTGTGCAAGGCTCCACACATACCTACCATTTTTACTCACACACTCAAAGAAAAAATAAATAATACAATCCATAATTTCCATCCAATAGAACCCATTCCTGCCTTAAGAAACAAAATCAAAACTGGAGCCGATTTGAGCCTAAGAAAGGACATAAAAGCCCATCAAAGGGACATTTCAGGGAGTTGGATGGCATCTTGACCCAGATTCACAGACTTTGTCAGAATGCGACCTCCCATTTTCAAGAAACTTTAGACTCAACAGCTTGCCAAAGACTGTTGCCCCAGTTAGTCACAACTCCTTCTTCTGCTGTACGCCTTTTACAACTCCACTTATCTCTTTTTTCAATGAGAGAAATATACACTGATTTATCATTTGTTGTATTTTATGTTATTAAAATTGTTTATTTCTCTGTTCTGCCACAATACGCTTATCATAACAATATATAAAGAAATGCTTTGTGTATATCACACAGATATATTTCTTAATCATTATTTTTAGATTGTTAAGTGTTTGAGTTGCTATTATTTTTTTTGAACAGTGAAATTAATAACAACCAGACTAGATCAAGATGTCCTACTAAAGAAAAAAAACTATGCCTCCCAATAATAGGACTTCTTGATGTAGACTAGTTGCTATTAATTTCACTGTTCAACAAATTTATCAGATTAATGGCAAGGTGTGATAAAATATTTAAAAAAAAATGGATTTTTATAATCATACTGATGACTATATAAACCTTATTTTTATTTGTTAAACATTGTTGAGTTGTGCCCATAGCTTGTTGGGTTGCATTGGTAAGTCGACATATTATAACAACAAGAAGTATATAGGAAAGGAGAATGAAATGAGGAATCTACAACATAACAAATTTATTTACCAACTGAATATACAGCAGAAAAAATAAAGGAAGTATTAAATTATCCCTGGTTTTAGAGAGTTCCTTAGCAAAGGGAGATAACTGCATTCACAGTTGACTAACACACATTTGATTCCTGTTCCTTTTTTATTTTAAAAAAAAACTGAAATTAATAACAACTGGCCAAGATTGAGAAATCCTATTAAAGAAAAATTGTGCCTCTGACAGGAATTGAACCTAGATCCCTTTTTTCCATCAGGGAAACCACATTTTTAACCAAAGTGCATCTCTACCTGCTCACCCAGAGAGCCCTTTCTTTTATTAGCAGATGCTATTTTTACTTCTTAATTATGTTATTAGTAATTTCACTGTTCAATAAAATAAAAAGCAGGGATAGCAACTGAAACACTAGGAACCACAAAAAATAATGTTTATAGTCGTAAGAAATAATGTCAGCTTAAAAATACTTTTAAAAATTACAGATATTTATTACTTTTAAACGTTATTTTTAATGGATACCCATATTTGAATAGATGCTCAATTTATTTAAATGGGTATCCACTAAAAATAATGTTTTAAGCAATAAAAGTTTGATGGATTAATAAATTAAAAAAATAAATTCATTAATTCTTTAGAAATATATATATATATATATATATATATATATATATATGTATATATATATATATATATATATATATATATATATATATATATATATATATATATTTCTAAAGAATTAATGAATTTATTTATATATATATATATATATATATATATATATATATGCAAGTTTCATTAAAAACGACAGACAAGGTACTACGGTTAAGTTTTTTATTTAATTTTTCTTGTGTACGAACAAGAGCTTTCTTTGTTGGACAAAGGGTGTGTAAGAACTGTCCAAATGTTTTATTTTTCCGAGCGCTTTCGGCTATACCTTTAGCCATTATCAAGGATGATTTGATTTTTCAGCTTAATTGAGTGTGTGCATTATGTATATGTCTTAGTGTGTAGTAGTGGTGTTTTAATTTCCAAATACGGTTAGCACGTTGTGGCTTTGTTCGTAGTTAATATTGTTAAGGGTAGGCCTTTTCTTTTTTATTATTAAAGCCTCCATTATTTTTAATCTTTTTTTACAGGTGGAAGCAATTAATATATTTGTGTTTTCTACTCGTATATTTATAATGGAGTCTGGTAAATTTTTGTGTGTGTTTAAATGAAACTTGCATAAAAGAAGGATTGCTGCCTAAATATACAAATATATATATATATATATATATATATATATATATATATATAATTTTATAATATATATATATTTGTCTATTACTTTAAAGATTATTTTTGGTGGATACCCATATTTGAGTAGGTTCTACATTAAGTTTAAACAGTATTTTATTTGTCTACAAGCCTGTACAGTTGATAAAACATATTAAAGAAAATGTGTCCTCTGGTAGGATTCAAATTTGTGTCCCCCTTTTCAGTTTTATCTGAACATTTTTTACCATTCAGCTACAAAGAGATTCACAATCAAACAAGGTTCTATTTTTCTTTTAAAGTACATTCGCTCATTCGTGGATTTTATTTTTTTTATCCAACACATTTTTATTACTGCAAATGTTATTTTTAGTGGATACCCATATTTGAGTAGATGCTCTGTTTATTTTAAACACTATTTTATTCAGTCTGCTAGCCTGCACACTTGAGAAAACTTCTTTTTGCTTTTAATCAATTCATCCCAAGCAAGGTGATAATGCCACTAAAAAGAAAAGGGCTACTGTGAGTGGAAGAGAAGGAAAAGACTTTAGAAAGAACTAGAATACCAATCCTAAACAAGGAACAAGGAATAAACCTCTATTCCTGTTCAAAACTTATTAAAGAAAATGTGCCCGCCAACAGGATTTAAATCTGTGTCCCTCTTTACAGGAGAAATTGCAGTTTGATACAATGTGTTTTTACTGCTCAGCTATGAAGAGCTTCACAGTCATGCAAGGTTCTATTTGCCTTTAAAGCACATTCAGTCAATCAGATATCCTTGAAAGTTGTAACTGGACAGTTTTATATCTGAAAACGTAAACAAAGCAATTTGTAAAGAATTAATGGATTTTATTTTTTAGTTTGTTTATTTTAGTATTTTATTTTGTCTATCAGCCTGCACACTCGACTACTCAAATATGGATATTCTTTAAAAATAATGTTTGAAGTAATAAAAAAAAGTGAGGGTGGTGGGACATAGGGAGATACACTTTCTTTAATAAGTTTTCTCAAATATACAGGTGGTAGACGAAATGGGATCAGACATATATCAACAAGATGAAAGATTAGCAATGGGCTCACCATTATTACCAGCAATGGCAAGCATATATATGAAATACTTCGAAGAAATGGCATTAGAATCCACATCACTGAAGCCAACCCTATGGCAGAGATACATAAATGACACCTTCATATTCTGGCCACAACAGGAAGAGGTTTACTTACTACTGAACAATGTGAACTCAACAAAATCAACTATACAGTTCACAATGGAGCAAGAAAATGATAACAAACTCACCTGGATGTAGTAATATCTCGAACAGAGCATGGATTCAAGACATCCGCATACTGCAAGCCAACATTCACTAGACAATAACTGAACTTCAACTCCCACCAGCCATACAGTGTAAAAAAGGGATCATGCATGGCTTACAACATCAAGCACAAGTCATAAGTGGTGACCCAGAGACATATGAACAAGAAATGGTTAGTATAAGCAGTACCCTACAATGTAACAACTACCCTGGGTACATGGCAGCAGTTCTGACAAACTGGGATAGAAAGGTACAAGACAACAGCTTCAGTCTACCTACCCTATGTGAAGGGATTATTGGAAAAAATACAAAAGATCTGTGGTCCATATAACATCAGGATGACCTTCAAAAGTGGTTTGATACTTTGCAGACACATCTATGATGGTGTGGGGGGGGGCTTACTCAGAGTAAAGGAAAACATGACTGTGTGTATGTCATCCTGTACAGCTGTGGTGAGAAATATAAAGGAGAAACAGTCCACCCCCTTAAGGTAAGACTGCAAGAACATCGTAAAGCTGTAACATGACGAGAAATAGAAAAATCAGGTGTACCTGACCACATATGGAGGGAAAAGGAAGATCACTGCCCCCTGTGGAATGAGGTTGAGATAACAGATAGAGAACATCAATGGAAAATATGAAAACTTAAGGAATCAGCACATATACTAGGCAACAAAAATCTCCTAAGCCAGCCAAGCATAGAAACGATTACAATATGGGAACCAGTAATACAGAGTGCGAGAGAAAAGCAATAATAAGAACAAGATTGCAATATGAGCTCTGGTAAAATGGTTAGTGAGACATTAAGTTTATAAGTCCCCAAAATTCATACACTGATGTCTTCAAGGATACATGGCCCAGTGGATAAAAGCATTGGTTGGATCTAGTGACTTGATCCAAAGACTTGTAAGTTCAATGCCTGGCTACAGCAGTGGTGAATGAGAACTTGGAGAGTTGAGTTTAAAGGGAGATAACTGAGACATCTAAAAGAGACATGGCACGTGGAACTAGAACAATCTATTCCGATGGATGAAATAAAGGGTTCAGTTTGAAATTACAATCACCTGAAAAAGGCTGGAGTGTACAACATTTGAAACGCTGTGAACATGACAATAAAGATGAGGACAACAGTCTGAACAATATAAATAATTACAATGCCTCATCTCAGACATATATATTATAAAATTATATACATATATATTATAAAATTATATACATATATATTATAAAATTATATACATATATATTATAAAAATATATACATATATATTATAAAATTATATACATATATATTCTAAAATTATATACATATATATTCTAAAATTATATACATATATATTCTAAAATTATATACATATATATTCTAAAATTATATACATATATATTATAAAATTATATACATATATATTATAAAATTATATACATATATATTATAAAATTATATACATATATATTCTAAATTATATACATATATATTATAAAATTATATACATATATATTCTAAAATTATATACATATATATTATAAAATTATATACATATATATTATAAAATTATATACATATATATTATAAAATTATATACATATATATTATAAAAATATATACATATATATTATAAAATTATATACATATATATTATAAAATTATATACATATATATTATAAAATTATATACATATATATTCTAAAATTATATACATATATATTATTAAATTATATACATATATATTATAAAATTATATACATATATATTATAAAAATATATACATATATATTATAAAATTATAAACATATATATTATAAAATTATATACATATATATTATAAAATTATATACATATATATTATAAAAATATATACATATATATTATAAAATTATATACATATATATTATAAAAATATATACATATATATTATAAAATTATATACATATATATTATAAAATTATATACATATATATTATAAAAATATATACATATATATTATAAAATTATATACATATATATTATAAAATTATATACATATATATTTCTAAAGAATCAATGAATTTTATATTTTCATTTATTAATCGGTCATATTTTTATGACTTTAAACATTATTTTTAGTGGATACCCATTTATATAAATGGAGCATCTATTCAAATATGGATATCCATTAAAAATAACACTTAAAGTAATAAAAATATATCAGATTAATAAAATAAAATCTGTTATTTCTTTAGAAATATATATATATTCATGCAGAGGATACAAGCAGAATTTGATATGAACATTAAAAATATGGTAGTCTCACAAAATGATTATGAGGCAATATTGCTAATAAGTGCAATACAGTAAGTTCCCAAAAAGAGAAAATCTGAGAGATTCACATGAGAATTATGGTTCCACAATGAAATGGCTTCATGGACAGTATCTAAATTTTGCTTTGTTTGGCCTAATTTCAAATTAGAGGAGCACCCATACTACATTAGAGATTTGGTCTGTTAGATAAGCTTGCCAAATATTACTCTTAGCAAAACATCAGTTTCAGTTCAGTCTGGCTCATGGTCAACATAGTAGTGTACTTAGTAAGCATTGGAATTACTACTGAAAATAAATTCTTGAAAATTTTCCTTGAATCATTGCTGAAGGGTTTTTTTTTCATTACCTTCTGTCACTTCTTGAAGAGAATAACATTTTGTCAAATTTTCAAAAAAAAAACAAGAATTTTTATCATTGCCTTCATTGCCATCATTTATCTTTCACTTTCTCTCTCTCTCTCTCCCTCACACTCTCTCAGTCCTTCTATCTACTCCTCTCCCTCTCCACAGCCATTTAATTTTAATGAAAAAAGGAGCCTACTTAGAGAAATGGTACTCTAGTCCTCTTCAGAGTACTCTCCTCACACACATCTCAGTATAATTTGTACTTTTTGAAAGTGTTTACAAAATCCTCTTTCAGGATCACCATCAGCTGCCTTATTGCAACCTCCTTAATCTTGTTCGTAGTCTCAAATCACTTCCCTTTCAATAGCAATTTTATCTTTGGAGAAAGTTAGGCATTGCAGGGAGCCACATCTGGGGCAGTGGTAGTTGAGATCTTGTTTTATGATTTTTTGCTAAAACTTCTACACAAGACATGAAGAATGGCAGTCAAGCTTAAATTAAAAAAAAGTCTGGATTTTTTTCTGCACACTCCACAAAATCCCTGGATCATCTAATGCATGGAATTGCTAATTTCTTTTGATTACAGCCTGCACATTTTTGTATATTATGCTAGTTGGAGGCTTTCCATCAAGTGATTGACTTCAAATGGATTCAAAGCCAAGTTTGAAGTGCCAATAGCAAAATTCCATCTTGGCTTCTCTCAACGAATCATCCCCAGAAGTCATCTTTATTATTCAAGTAGTTTCTGTGAATGGATAACCAATTTGTAAGCAAAATATGCATATTCACTGTGAATGCAGTAGCCACATAATACACAAGTTTACTCAGGGCTGATTGAGTAATCCCATGGGAGAGTGTCTGTTCATGCATCCATAATTAACAGTGTTCTGACTGATTGTAAGTTACATCAAGGTTATGCAACTGATTCTTCAGATATTCAAAAAAATGACTAGATGCATTCCAAACAGATTTCACATACACACAGAGATACACAAATATGCATACATATATATATATATATATATATATATATATATATATATATATGAAGAAATATAGTCTTACAATGTGCTATATTTATGGGATAAAGTGCTCAATATCAGAGATAGAGCATGTGTAAATATAAAAGTGAACATAGAAGTCAACACTTAGAGGCGACAGTCTGTTTCATACTAGATGCAATCGTCAGGCCACGAGTGCTGTTATTTTTCTCGGCTATTTATATATACGGGTCAGTGGTGCATTGTGGGTAGTCTATTTTGGCGGTTATTTTACCGGAAGTCATTTATTTGTTTATTTATTTATTTGGGTTAAATTATTTTGCTTATTTTTATTTTTTTTTATTTTTTATTTTTATTTCTTATCTTATATATTTATTTATTTTTTTATTATTATTTTATTTTTATTTTGATTGGTGTTTTTATTAACGTAGTAAAAATTGTTTATATATTTATTTAATAGTTTTGTTTTTCTTTGGTAAGATAAAGCTATTTGTTCAATTTTGGGGTTGATTGTTGTAGTTTGTTCTAACTATTATTTTAGTGGGAAAAGTTTTTAATTTGTTTATTACTTCATGTATTTATTTGGATTGATTATTTTTATTTATTTTTTCTAATGGCTAGTTTATCGGTATCGGTTGTTAGTTTATTTATATATTTGGATGTATTTAGATCAATTTATTTTATTTGTTGTTATTTATTTGTTACACTGTATACTTTCTCTTTTTGGTTTTTGATTTTTAAGTAATGTAGTATATTATTTTTTTAAATTTTTTACTCATTTTTTTTTATCGTCCGATTTTTTGTTTTGATTTTTATAGTCTAACTAATATTTTGGTCATAATAGTTTGCTAATTTGTTTATTATTTACTTTATTTATTGATTTTGTTTCTTATTTTTTATTCTATTTCATCTATTCTAACAGGTGTGATTTGGTTACTATTTCACCATGAAGAAGCATGGATAAAGAAAGATGGGATATTTGACACTACAATGGGAAGCTTTGACGGTGCTGAGACATGCGAAATCGTAGGTATTTACTTACTACACGAAGTAAGCAAAAAATTAGATAGAAATGACACAGGACTCTACATTGACGATGATCTCATAATCTTAAGAAACTGTAACAAACAAAACACAGACAAAACTAGAAAAGCAATAATAAAGATTTTCAAAAATAACGGTTTCGATATAGATATAAAAACTAACCTAAACGAAGTAGATTTTCTAGATGTTACCTTCAACCTAAGAAAAGGCACAAACAAACCATACAGAAAACCCAATGATAAACCACTCTATATACACACATCTTCCAATCACCCACCTTCTATAATCAAACAGATACCAAAGTCGATTAACGGCAGACTTTCCAACAATTCCTTCAATGAATCTATATTTAACAAAGCTAAGAAAGAATACGAAACAGCCCTAAAAGATAGCGGATTCCCAGCAACACTCACATACTCACCACAGAACACAAAAAAGGCCAACAGGAAAAGAAATATCATATGCTTCAACCCACCGTACAGCAAAAACGTAAAAACAAACGTAGGAAAAATATTCTTCAAACTCTTAAACAAACACTTCCCAGAATCAAGTACCCTACACAAAATATTTAACAAAAACACAGTAAAAGTCAGCTACAGTTGCGCCGAGAACATGGCACAAATAATATAAAAGCACAACAGGAAAATTATCAACAAACCACACAAACAAATTAAATTTTTAATTTTTTAATTATTAAAAATATGGGATTTGATATAGATATAAAAACTAACCTAAACAAAGTAGACTTCCTAGATATTACCTTCAAGCTAAGAAAAGGTATGTATAAACCATACAGAAAACCCAATGAAAATCCACTGTATATACACACATCTTCCAACCACTCGACATCTATAATCAAACAGATATCACAATCAACTGCAGGCTTTCCAATTAAACCATATTCAATGAAGCTAAGAAAGAATATGAAACAGCCCTAAAGATAGTGGATTCCTGGCAACACTCACACACACACTACACAGCACAAAAAAAGCCAACCGGAAGCATAAAAACAAATGTATGAAAAATATTCTTCAAATTCATACACAAACACTTCCCTGCATCAAGCACTCTCCACAAGATATTCAACAAAAACACAGTAAAAATCAGCCACTGAGAACTTGACACAAATAATAAAAAAGCACAACAGGAAAACTATCAACAAACCACCTCAACAAATTGAACCCATGTGTAACTGCAGAATAAAGAATTAATTTTCTTTAAACAGCAATTGCTTGCTAAACAATGTAATATACCAGGCCATTGTAAAATCAGAAAATAACAAAGAAAAAATATACATAGGAATAACTGAAGGACTCTGGAAACAAAGAAACTATGCACACAAAACATCCTTTACAAACAATAAATATGTGAACAGCACAATGCTTTTTAAACATATCTGGGAGTTTAAAGTCAAAAAACAAATCACACCAAAAATATCATGGAAAATAACAAAAAGAACATTAACCTACAACAATCAATCAAAAAATTGTAAACTATGCCTGGATTTAAAAAAATAGCTATAAATACCTTCCCAGACCAAAACAAGCTACTAAAGAAATGATTAGAACTCATCTCAAAATTCAGACACAAAAACAAATTTTCACTAGGTTACTTAAAAATTGAATACTGAAAACAAAAATAAACAAAAAATAAATAAAATAAAATAAACAAGTAAAATAAATTAATGTAAACAAATAAATAAGTAAATAAATGAAGTAAATAATAAACAAATTAACAATCCATGCCTACCAAAATAACCATTAGAATAGATTACCCACAGTGTAATAGATTACCCACAATGTATCACTGAGTAGTATATATAAAATGTTGGGCAAAAACACAATGCACATGGCCTGATGATTGCATTTAGCATGAAACAGACTGTTGCCTCTGGGTATTGACATTAAAGTTCACTTTTATATCTATCTATCTATCTCTCTCTCTCTCTCTCTCTCTCTCTCTATATATATATATATATATATATATATCTTTCTATCTCTCTCTCTCTCTCTCTCTCTCTATATATATATATATATATATATATATAGATAGATAGATAGATATAAATGTGAATATAAACTAAATAATGAGATATTAGCAACTGTATATGTGTGCATACAGAGATAAGCAAATACATATTTATTTAATTTAATTTATGGTGAAAACAAAACAGTGCTCAATGTAGTTAAACAGAGCTATGAAGTGTATATTAATAAATACACATATACCTACGTTTATACTGCTACTTAAAGTTTCATGGTTTACCAATTCAGCAGGCATATATATATATATATATATATATATATATATATATATATATATATATATATACACCTGGTGTAACAGCAGAAGTTTCCAAATCAGATAACAGCATAATTGTCCATCCCCAAAATGTTTAATATCTAAAAAAATATTGAGTTTCTTTTTTCCAGGTTTTCACATAAGACATTTAGCTATCTTGACACCATTTGTTGTAAGAATCACTGAAAAACCCCTTTGAGTTATTCAGCTAGAAAGTAAGCAGTTTAAAATTGTTTTGTACCATCTCTACTCTTCCCAAATGAGCAATAGTGAGAGGAAAAAAGATCATTCAGGCCTTCAGTAATGGTACCAACATTCATACTCTGGTTTCTATCTTCAAAGTCCATTGAAGAACTATCAAGAGAATGGCGAATAAGTTTAAGAAAGAGGGAATAGTAGAGAGGAAAACTGGATCAGGATGTCACAACAGGAAGAGGGATCATCATTCCAACTTAGAGTTAAAGAAATCAATTAGAAAAGATCCAACTCAATCCATAAGACATTAGGCCTGTGAGAGAAGAGTTTCAGCTATGACAGTCCAAAGAAAAGACTTGAAATATGTGAAACTTGTGAGGCACGTTATTAATCCAGGACAGAAAGTTAGAGAGGGCAAACATCATCTTGAATAAGTTGGAAAATCAATCTGGAATAACATATATATATATATATATATATATATATATATATGTGAAATTTATTTCAGTACTTCAAGAGCTTCATATACTTAGCTATGATTAATTAATGATGAACATGTTATTTTTATTTACGATCGATTTCATCATGATTCTTCTGTTAAGCTTGGTGAGTAATTATACATTCTTATTGCTCAAAGTCCAATAGTGTTATAAAAAACTCAGAGAATTCCAGTAAGATATTTTTAATAATTTCTAAGATACAACAGTTCAGATCTTAACCTAACAAATGGACAATTTTGCTTTTCCACAATTTGGACAATTTTGCTTTGCCACAACTGGCTCTGAACTAAAGTAAATTTCTATTTATTTTAAAAATTTTTTACAGTAAGCTTCACCTGAGACACTTGAGGTAGAAGTTTATGTTAAGGAGTAGTTTATATAGAAAGTAGAAGATAGCATTTTACTCTAGATTTGAACAAGTTAAGATTGTAGTAATTGGGGAAAGCCTGATCTGGCTCTTATGAAAGTAGATTTATGTTGATGGTTAATGATGTTCAAATACTTAGCTTTTAAATTATAATTTGAAGTATGGAATCTTCAAAGTTCTTTATCAATAAACTGACAGCAATGTCTGTCATTTTTTAGTTTTATAACATGTGGATTAGAAATGAAATTCCATCTTACTTAAGACTGAGCCTGGCTTATTAATAATTGATAACATAGAGGATAATGCTAATTTGTTACTTTATCATAAGGCTATCATTTTGATATTTTCATATTATATACACAACTTCATTTTGAATGATGTGTCTGCTATTTTTTAAAAACTTGATCTTGTATTAAAATTGACATTCTATGAAAATGAAAAATTCATTCACCATGTTAAATTTTATTAAACTGTTCAATGTTCTCACAATAGAATTGCTACTAAACCAACAAATACTGACATTTTCAAGATATATTTATATGATAAATATACTCTGTCAATTTCATATTTTAATATCTCTTTTTATTGCAAATATTTGCATTCACTTATTTGATGGTGTGAGATTTTATTATGCAACTCAAAGGTTGATCATACTTATCATATAAATAAATATATTTATAATAATTAATGAAAACTATTTATTAATTTTCTTTATCTAAATATTCGTACCTCATAGTAAACCACCCAGATTCCCACTGTATTCCACTGGCAAGAAGTAATTTTCACTCAAACAGCTTCTTCCCATGAACCACTGCAAGAAAGATATCAGGTCAAATTCCATCAGTGCTGATCAGATCCCAAACTACTGCCCATCAAAATGAACGGATGTCTCTGTGCTTTGAGAGAATATTGGGCCTCAAACTCACACCCAATCTCAAGTTGAACTCTTAAATATTGAACCATCACTAAAGATGCAGGTAAAATGATCGTCTCCCTGTACCACTCCAGTAAGTACCTGATTCCTCATTCTATCCCCTACCTTTATAACAAAGTGGGAGCTTCCCAGTCCTCACTTTCCAGCCCTAACAGAGTTCAAAATTATCTCTAAGCCCTTGTTGGAGAAGAATTATGTTCCACCATCCAACCTCTCCCTCACAGGTGCGATGCAGTGAGACTCTCACTGCTCCTATCGCTACTTCCATAGAAAGTGTTTGAATGAACTACATTCCTTGGTTCTGCCAGGTCTAACTTGCACGACAAGGACCCATCATACCACTTCCATTAGTGAGAAGTAAGTTCCACTCAAACAGCTTCTTCTCGCAAACCACTGCTCTGTGGATCTGACTCCCAAGAGGATGTTTCCCCAATCACGGGAATCTTAACCTGTTCAAGTCTAGAGTTAAATGTTAACTTACTCTCCTATCCATATAAACTACTCCTTAATGTAACCTTCTACCTCAAACCGGGTGAAGGTTACTGTAAAAAAAGAAAGAAAGAAAGAAAGATTCTGTAAAGTTATTTAGTGATGTGGACACAATGTTGGAAATTGCAAAATATATTGAATGAAGATGGCAGAAGAATCAAAAAATCAAAGAAAAGAATTTGGTGAAAGAATTGTGTTAAGAATGTCAGTAAAAGAAAAAAATTAAAAGAGTAATAATTGCTGACCTAGCATATCGACTTCAGTCACTTTCACCATTTGCCAAAACATAGTTTTCCTGTACCTTTTCTACAACTACTTTCATGGTAATTGTTCTTAAGAACTTTCTTCTGTCCTATCCAGACTTTATGAATTTAAGTGCACTACTAGAATGGTGGCAAAGTTTCATCATTTTACCGTTTAAATGATGAAATACAACCGTACGTTCTTGCTACCAGTTTCTTTTCTCACACTTCTTGCTTGTGGAACTCCCAGTATCTTCCTTTGCAGTCAACATTGATTTTCCAAAATCTAAATGCAATGTCAATTGTTATGTTCTGTCTTCTTAATTCCTGTTCTTTTATTGTTCTCTCTCCTTAATAGTATATTTTTTCTCATATTCTCTAAAACTCAGTAACTCCTTGCCCTTTAGCGTGAAATGATTTTAAAAAAAGCAAGCAAAGTGGATTGGCTCACAAGAAAATATTTGAAGAAGTTGGTATTAAGAATGTAAACAGAAAGATAAATGCAGAATCATCAAACGCCCATTAGGTGGCACTGTTTAAATCCATAAAAGACAGACATTTCATTCTTTATCCTCTTTCGCACTCTTGCTCCAAGATGTAACTTCATATGGAAAAAACGGCCCTGCTGGGGCACGTTCATTTACCCAGTCCACTGATGACTGAACTCTCTCCCCACTTTTCAATACAAGGCATTTGCATATATCTTCCAAAACCTCCATAGTTGAAGTAAATCAACCTTTTCTTTGGTCATTCCAACTCAGTGCAAGGCTGATTTGAGCTTGATCATTATAACCATACCAACTCTCCACCGATGAAGTAAGACAAGTTTTAATTTGGTTATTCCAACTTAGCGCAAGGCTTGAGCTCAACCATTATAATGATGCTTATCCTTACTTACCGTAACTTCTGAACCAGAAAAAGAAAATGGACATACCCAAAAGACATTGAGAACTTTGTTTCTCTACAGTCAATATAAAAAAGAATAACCCGTCTGTAGTAATAACCCAAGTTTTTATATGATTCTTAATTGCTTCTATATAAAGACACTACACCTCGAATAAGCTAACATGCAAATTTTAAACATGTAGTATCAATTATCTTTGTGAAAACAGACTTACATAATAAAATTTGATAGATCAGTGTTTCTTAACCTTTTTTAAGCAACAGCACACTTAGGAGCAAATGAAAATATCACAGCACACCTAGCAAAATTTTTAAAGGGGAAACATTTAAATGTTATGAAATAAAACCATAGTTGTAATAAAAATACGGACACAAATATGAACTCACTTTATTTCTATGTTTCTATTCAGCTAATTTAGTTTGAAACCTGTGCCTGGTGTTTTTTTGTGATTTCTTCAATGTTTGCTTGAATGTGTGATGGGCAGACTCTCATTTCAGTTGAGTGTAGTCTTTCTCATTTCCTATTTTGGGTGTTATTTATCAGCACACTTAAGAGGATTGTGCGGTACACTAGTGTGCTGTGGCATGGTGGCTGAGAATCACTGGTCTATATATCACCATTTTTATAAAAGCAATTTAAAATTTCCTTGATTCTATTTAGTAACTCTTTATTTAAACTGAAAAACAATGATGCTGAAGACATACAAAATTCCAAACATTACTTCACATATATGCTGTTTGTTATTCCCATATATGGAAAATGTGAAACTTCAATAATGTCAAAGAACTGAGCATAGGAAAGTATGTGAATTTCTTCTGTTGTCTTTTGTTTCGGGCTTTATCAATTTTAAGTTGAGATTCAGTTTTAAAATCCAAGCTTTTTATTGTGATTATGATTTAGCATGTTTTATTGAATTTTGAAGCCAAGAGAATTCTTGGAACTAAGAACATCAAATAATTCCATTCTATTTCTGGCTGTAAAACTAATAAATTTTATAAATTCTCCAGGTTTCTTTCTGTATCAAATATATTCGCTAAAAACAGTGATCCTCTCTTGAACATCTGAACAAAATGAATGCAGACATTAACCATGAAAAGAAAATATTTGTCAAAGATCAGGAAAACTTACAAAGTGAGAATATATAGAAGGTGAGTTTTTATGTTATGGAAGTATCATGTAGGTATGTGTTGACTGCAGTCAACTGTCAGCTTGGCTTGGGATATTGAGACATTCTCTTGGGAATGTAGTATCAGGCTAAGTGATATAAACTTGAAATTGACATTGATTTTGTGGAAAAATACTGAAAGGAAAATACAAGCCAAGTGATAACAATAGCAAAAGATTTATTGTTGCTCAACGTACTAACTGGACATCTTTATGAGTATACTCTTTAGTATACTAGTAAAGAAATCCATACTAGTTTACAAAAGTTCTCATTAAAGTTAACTTAGGAGATTCAAAGTTTTTGATATAATCAACACTACCAAGTCACCTACATTTTTATTCTTGCTTATCTCCCCTTGCATAAGGATTTTTTTCAGGAATCTCCTACGTTTTATTTAAAAATATCAAAAATAATTATGGGAAAGGCTGTTAGTAATCTGGCAGGACTAAAATTAAAATGTTTCTGTTTCTTAATGCTTTGTTTAACTATTAGAAGGTCTTTTGCTATTCCAATGTCCTAGTGAATTTTGGTGTCACATTTCCCGTCATGTTTGCAAATAGTTAAATGTCTGTAATTGTTTGATGTTGACATCTCTAATAATCGAGTGAGATAGACTCAAAATTTTAAATTTAGTTTTGAGTTCAGTTTTACTTTTATCATAAATTTTTATGATTTTAAATTTTAAGTGAAGAGTAAACTTAACTTTAAAAAGAGACACAACTGAAATGAGCCATCTCCATCTGTATGAAAAGTTGGTCTTTATCCAAAGAAGTCAATGCTGTGTATATGATAGGATTGGAAGAGAGTTCACTGTTATAAGCTTTTCCTGATAAACAATCAGACAATATCAATCAAGAACTATTCCTAGTGAAATAATATAATATTCCATCAGGATAATTGTTGTAAGCTAGGGAAGGTTACTGAATAGAATAGTCAAACAAAGGTTGGTAATGAATGATAATACTTAGATCAAGAACAACGCATATAAGATTCACCAATGGCGCGTAGAAGTAGTAGTCAACTGCTAGAAGTGAGTCAAGTGAATTCCACAATGAATCTCCAACTGCAGGATATCTACCAACCACCCCATGTGGTCAGATGTGGCACAAGGCCGAATTTAATGTGGGTATCTGAGCCTGTAGGTTCAACAAAGTTTCCTTGTAGACCCTATATAAAGCAGGGACATGTAGCTGTTTCCCGAGATGAGTCTCTGTCATTTGACATAGCCTTGTCTGGGGACCCTCTCTGCCCAGAGACAGAGAGTTTGACCAGCACAGCTGGAGACGAATCTCCAACTGCAGACCCACATACAGTATTTACTACCCATTATCGTCCGTAGGTATGCTACAACAATAATGCAGGACGGCTTGTTACTATTTCTAGTTGTATGAGGAAATGGACTTTATTGCAGATGTCTTATAAGCTGTGTCACTGGTGGGTTTTTGTTCATTTTAACTTTACTGATTCCTGAAAATGTACATATGTAAATAAAGGATTATAACACAAATATCCACCTGCATGTTATTCTCTTAGAGCAAAATAATCAGTCAATCAGTTAAGTGTCATATGGGATACATGCTTAGGTAATTCTGTTTCTTTCGATTCATGACTGACTAGGCAGGAGATTTTTCCCACAGTAGGTTGCCATTTCTTTCTGCAGTAGACTGGTTGCCAACCAAGGCAACCAGTCTGTCCTGCTATTCAACCCATAGCTGGGAGAAGAGATGTGTTCATACCTATCCCAAGAGTATTTGCATATAAATGAATATAATGAATCTGACTGGAATTCAAACTCTGCTCTCTGATTTCTCATTCCAAGCGGATATCCATCACAAAACATATTCCAGACAAAAATAGTTACCATTACAAAATATGGAAATATAATGCAATACTTCATCTAGTAGAAAATAAAATAATACAGGTGTGTTCTTCAATAACATTAATGTAAATTTTAAAAAATAATTGTATTTTTACTTTATAAGCTGAGCAAAATAAGAGTCACAATAATATAGTTTAATAAAAAGAAGAGTTACTTAGACTTTGTTGCTCCAATGCAATCATAGCTCTCCACAACTTCTTGTCTATTATTTTTCTACTCCTTACCATACGTCTTTTTCTCTTCTCTGCTATCCATTCATCCAAAATTTTTAGGTAGGTTATTTGCTATGTTCATATTACATTAAAATATCATTTGATCACTGGTTAAGCAACAGATGGATGACCACTGGGGAATAACAGGGTCTGTAAGCTACACAATGGACCTAGCAAACTGGCAATGGATACAATCTTGCTATTATGCTAACAGAAAGCCTCGATATGTGAAAGTGCTTCTAGACTGACAGGTTGTAAGAGTTGGATGAGAGGCGAGAGGTTATTTGCTGTTTCCTTCTGCTAGTCCTTACATCAATATCTCCAGTAAGTGTTAAATCTTCCAATCCTTCTTTCCTCATAAAATATCTCAGAAATTTCAACTGTCTCTTTTTGATTTTAAACATAAGCATCCTTCTAGTTTTTTTAGTTTCTTTAGAACTTCCTCATTGTTCATGTGTTATGTCCGTGGTATTCTCAGCATCTATTCACTGCCATACAGGAAGATAAATGACATAGCTGCCCAAAACTCTTTAGTTTTTTTCTAACAAGTCTTAATAGTTTACTTAATTTCTGTTATGATGATCAAACTTAGTAGCCGTGGATATTCTACGTACACTGACTTAAAGTTGACCATGAGCTATATTCATGGCTCTCTTCATGCTAATTACCTATTAGCTAAACCAATCCCATTACATTTCCCTGAATCTTTTGGGTTTCACACCCTACATGGATCTATGGCTTCTGCTACATTCCCTCCCTTCCTCATTGGTTTCACAAGTATTTCTTGTTATGGGGGACCTTGATATAGTTCTTTCATTCTCAGTGTCCTATGCTTCGTATTCCAAGTCTTCCGAAGTCTTCTGAAGTCTTTGATCATCCATTGATTCTTCTGCCTGCTTTCTTGTTCATCTAGTCATTCAAACTAGCTTCACTTTGTACGTCCTCGTAATTTTGACTCATTCTTAACTGGTCTGCATGGGCAACAATATTTTTACCATTCTTCATATTAATGCCGTGTTGTATCTTTTTTGTATTATGAAATTCACTTTTCTGGCTCATTTTCTTTATTTCTTTCTGTTGTGGATTCCGGGATGAATCCGATAGCAAACGCCAGGAATGGATAAGGAAAATAAATGTATTAAAGTAATAATACAAACTGGTAATACAGGTTAGTAGATCCAGGAATGCGGGTTAGTAGTAATAATATATATACAGTCTTGGTATTGTCTTGGTATTGAAGTATCACGGTATGGCTCCTTACTGAGTCTACGTGCTCACTACTGTGACTCTTGTGCTACCCTCCTCTATTACAGACTGTCTGGGTATTCACTGGTAGTAGTATATGTATACCTCAGGTGAGTCCATTTGTGTAAAAAGGGGAGACCCCTTATCACCCCACTCCTTAGATAGGGAGTTAGTATCTTTTCCTTTCTTTTATAGCCGACAATTAGAGGCACTGTAAATTTTCTCTTCCTGCTAGTCCTTCTAATTTCTGTGTCTTCTTGTGGTCTTTGAATCTCAAAAACTTCAAAGATCGCCTCCATTGACTCGTCATTTTCTGCGGGTGAGCTTGGCTCTTCAACCCGTCTTTTTTGTATTTGGTCAATATGTTTTCTGTGTGTAAATTTTTTGCCTTTTGTGTACATCACATTTCCTAGTCTGTTAATTATTGTATTTGGTTCCTCATAAGCCATATTGTTACTGAAATAGACCCATTCTTGTTTGAATGATCTCTTGAGTACTGTAGGTGTATACTGGTTTTTATTTATTTTTTCCTTCGTTTTCTGAATAAATTCATCCTTTTTGCTTCTTTTCTTATCTCTCACAAGGTCACAGGTAGTTCCTTTACTGCTTTGTATAACTCTTTACTGTTTTCATCTGTGGTAGCAAATGGCGCGTTTCGCTTCTATTTACATACTGGTTGGACATTTTCTTTCAATTCAATTCTAGCTGCACCCTTACAAAACGAGTTGATAGGTGAATCCCATACGTCGAACTTTTTCATCCACTCTGTACCCACTAGATTTTCTGTATCTTTCATTACGTATATCTTGAGTTTTTTTGTTTTTCTGTGAAATTTAACATTTATGATTATTTCTTCTTTGAATTCTATATGCTTTCCTGTCACTGACTTAGCAATTTTTTGTGTATGTAACATGGTTGGTCTGTTAAGCTTTTTCCATGTCTGTAGGTTAATTATTGTTAGATCGGAACCCGAGTCTAGTTGCAATTTTATCTTTTTATTTCAGATTTCAAGTTCCACATATTTCCTTATGTTGGTATTGTCTTCATCATGCATCCTAGTAGCTCTTATCCTACTAGTAGCTTTTCTGTTCCTACATTGGGATGCCTTGTGTCCCATTTTTCCACACACAAGACAGTTTTTATATTTAAAATGGCAATCCTTATTCCAGTGTAGTCCTCCACATCGATAACATGCAGATGGGTGGAGCTTATATTTGCTTCGATTTTCGTCATAATTTGCCCTATATGTTGTACTTTTTCCCTTATTATAGAATTTTTGTTTTCTTTCCGGGGAGGGTGAAGAACGTAAACTTTTGTTTAACTTACGTATATGTGATACTCCTGACTCCTCAATGTTCTTCGAGTCTTTCTTTATACTCAGGCATTTTTGGCAATCTTCTGATAATTGTTGTAGTGTTAGTCCAGGATCATTTTGTAGTTTTGAAAGCATTCTTTTGCGCTGATATTGAAACAGAGGTAACAAGGATACTTCTGTTGAATGAAAGAGACTGATACTGAAAAAAGAGGTAAGGAATAGGCTGATAATGTAATGGAGAGGCTGATATTGAAAGTGATGTTGAAAGACTGCTATTGAAACAAAGAGGCTGATACTAATAGACTTATCTTATCCAAACCATTAGTTTAACTGTAGTCATTCATTACTAGCTACTTTCTTTTTTTTAAATATAAGCATCATAAAATATATATTACCACAGATATTATTAACATTAGAGAAATATCAATTTTTACAAAGTAATAAAAGTCTGAAAGTATCTTTTTATTAAATTAATCTGATTTGAATTTGTGTCTTGCATGAAAAATATTTGTGTGTTGCTTGTTGATTTGTAGATTAGCATTAATGGTTTTTCTTGGCTAGTTGCTGTAAATATCATGTTTGTCAATTGAACCAAGGGAGTTAAGCAATGTCCATCCATCATCTCTCATTAGTCAGATGTGATGATATATACAAGCACTGCATATCAAAGAGGAAAAGAAAGCTTACTTTTGGAAAAGACTTTAGAATTTTATTAGTCAACCCCAAACAACATTGTCCCAGAAAAGCTGATTTATCTAGACACATCCCCACCTACTCCACATGTTACCAATATTGCATACAAATCTTTTGTCCATTTTCTTTTTATAGATTTATTCCCTGGATGTACAAATAGTGTCATGGTTAACAGCTCAGAAAGAAAAATTGGTGAGTTGTGTTCAAATTATGATGACCTTCTGCTATTTATCTATTGGAAGTGCGCTGGCATATTGCATAACTGTTTGGTATCCCAAGAGGGTCTTCCAAAGGGTCATAGATGTTGTTCAGAAAATAAATGACTGCTCATGGCCCTCCTTAGAGGAAGATTCTTATTGTCCCTGTAAAGCAGAAAACATAATAAAAGACAGCATGCACCCTTTGAACTGTTATTCTCAGGGTAACATTTTAGTTCTAGAGCAAAGTGCTTGAGGGAAAGCTTTTATTCTTGGGCCATACGTATGAATGTATACTCCCAATATTTAACACTCAATCACTTCGAGCTGTACAAAGATGGTTAGACATAGGATGTCAATATTATGTCTATAAAATAAAAACAGGATAAAATTCAACAACTATAGAATGCTGTTTCCAACAAGGAAGTGAAATCACAGAGAGAAACCAATTTCAGAACTGTCAGAAAAGAAAAGAAATTGGAATGAGTTTTGTCACTTTAGGTTCTTTTTATTCTGAACTTTTAGGTCAGCAAATGAAGAACAATCAAGAAAAATAATGAGACCTGCTGAAATGAAAGGAACAAATTTCACTGCCTTTTCCTGATTCTTAGCAGAGTTTACTTTAGAATTTCTTTGTAGTTACTTTTCTCAACACTGTTGTTTCTCACATGCTTTGTTCATGATATACTGAGCATTTGTTCATGATATACTGAGCATTTGTTCATAGACCTTTGTCTCTCTTGCTTCAAGTCTTCATCAGGAAGAAGCAGAGGAATTCAATGAGGAGGAAAAGGAATAACAAAGAAGAAGAGAACAAGGAACACAAAGGGAAGAAAAAGAAGAAGAAGTAGAAGTAGATGAGGAGAAGGAATAATAATGCAGAAAATAAGGAAGAGGAAGAGATCAAGAAAGAGTAAGAGAACAAAAGAAGAATGGGAGGGAGAAGTAAAAGTGAACAAAAGGAAGAAGAAGAGGGAAGAAAAGAAAGGGAGGAAGAGAAGAAAGAGGAAGAGAAGAAAGGATGAAGAAGGAAAAGAAGAAAGGGAGGAGGAGGAAGAGAAGAAAGAGGAACAGTAGAAGGGAAAGAAGAAGGAGAAATGGAGGAAGAATGATGAAGATTAGTCGGAGCAAGATGAGGAAGGAATCAAGAAAGAGGAAGAGAAGAAAGGAAGAAGAAGGAAAAGAAGAAAGGGAGAAGAAAAGAAGAAAGAAGAGAAGAAAGAGGGAGAGAAGAAGGGAAAGAAGATGAAAAAGAAAAAATGGAAGAGGAAGATTAGTAGGAGGAGGAGGAGGAGGAGAGCAACAAGAAAAAGTAGAACTCGGTTTTGTGCTTTCATTTATTTATTTCCATCTTTAAAGTGATAAAATGTTATTATTGACTTGTAAAAACAGCCATGCAATTTGAAATTTTAATAAGGAAAGCTTCATTTCATATCAAATAAGTCAAGATAAACATCTGAAATGCTTACAAGTATGGTGATGAAAAGAAAAGTCTTTTGCCAAAAGAAATAAAAATAAGATTCAGTACTTACACCCCAAAAATGACTGCTTGCCAAATTTCAAACATTAAATAGGATAACAGAGGCAGAAAAAATTCTGATGGAAGTTTTGAAACCTTTTTTTCATCTTGTACTTTTCCTCTGGCAGGTAATGACTACCTGAACAGGTAACACAAGTGGATTATATCAGTTTTTGATAAATATTTGTAGACAATTTATTCTACTGTAAAAATACATCAAAAATAGGAGTTTATTGTCCTGAACTATTTTTGTACAAAATGTTGGACTAAAGTAATTAACTTTCATTATTCTTAGCAGTTTTTCTAATCAGCAGATTAACACTGTTCAGATGCACTTGAGATAAAAAAATTCAATGTTTTTTTCTTCTGGAAAAAAGTCATAAAGTAGAGGATGAGTGAGGTAGGCTATAAAAATAAATCGACAAATTCTGTGCAAATCTCGTCTGAGATTTCTTGTAAATCATTTTTAATAATTCCTATTTGTCGTTTTTCAAAATGTCACTAAGATTAATTTGAGGCTAAGCAGTGCCAAAATGCTGCAAATAAACTTTAAGTAAAAGATATCATTTAAATTGATTAGAAATTAATATTGAAAGAGAGGTAAAAAAATAAGCCAGTTATATAACAGAGAAGCTGATACTGAGACAGAAAGTTTGATATTTAAATAAAAAGAATGATACTGAAATAATATGGAGGACAATGATGAAGCAAAAAGACTGATATCAAAATAGAAGTAACAGCTTCTGTCTATATTTCTGAGTTGATTTATACTGTTTGAATTGTTGTCCTCATCTTCATTATCATATACACAATGTTTCAGCCATTGTATGCTCCAGCCTTCTTCAGGTGATATACATTGGAATTTCAAACCGAACCCTTATTTAGTTCACTGGAGTAGATTGTTCTTTGTTCTACATTTTTTTCTGGATATCTCCGTTTCAGTTATTTCCCTTTAGTAACACAATTGTCCAAGTTTTTGTTCCTTCTGCTTTGGCCATGTATTGAACTCACGGCTGGATTATTTCAACCAATGCTTTTATCCAATGGACCATCCACCAATGAATTAATGTTTGGGACTTATAAACCCAAATCTCAGTAATCATTTTTGAGCAGAGCTCATACTGCAATCTTTGTTATTGTTGTTTCTCTGTAGCACTCTGTATTACTGGTTCCCATATTGTATTCATTTCTGTGATTGGCCAGCTTAGGAGATTTTTGTGGCTTAGTATATGCTCTGATTCTTTAAGTTTACATATTTTCCAGTCATGTTCTCTGACAATGAAGATGAGGACAACAGTCTGAACAACGTAAATAGTGTAAAAAGCAGCAGCTATTGAATCAAAGGAGCTTTTTGCTGGTTATCAGCTAAGCCAGATCACTTTTGTCAATATTTACTTGAAATCGAGTATGCCTTGTTCTACTTTCATCATTTTTTTGTATTTAATTGAATACATTTCTATTTAATGCCATAAATTTTTAATTAGAATTATTAATTAAGTTTTAACCTTGAAATTCCTTTGTACCATATTTGTAAAATGGGTCATATTAATATTTTTTTTAATAGCCTTATCATATCACCTCATTGTGTTATACATAAATAGTACATTCAACAGATAGTGTGCGTTTTTGATAGAGAACACTTAAGCATAGTGGATTATTTTGTTTGCTAACTGGAATAAATCCCAACAAAAGAATAATGAATAGCATTGAAGGCAATCATGGCTCTCCACAATTTCTTGTACTTTGTAAATTTAGTCTTTTCACCATCTCTCCTAATGCCTGTTCTACGAACCATTTACACAAGCTCATTGGGTAGGTTATTTGCTGCTTTCCTCTGTCCCTTTTGCCTTCAATGTGTCCTGTGAGTGCCAAATTTTCCAAACCCCCTTTCCTCATTATGTGTTGTAGAAATTTCAGTTATCTCTTTCTGATGTATAAATGTATTTTTGTATTCATTTTCTCTAAAACTTTATCATTGCTCACCTGTTCAGACCATGATATTCTCAGCATCCTTCTGTAGAACCACATTTCTGTTGCCTCAAGTCTCTTCTTAATCTGTGAGGATTTTGTCCAGCATTCACTGATATATAGTAGGACTAATATTACATAACAGTTAAGTACTGTTTTCTTTGTTTCTAGTGAGATTTTCCTGTTTCTTAATTCACTACTTAGCTTTTGGAAGGCAGCTTTTGTTATCCTAATACACCTTCAGATTTTGGTGTCATATTTTCCATCCTCTGTTAAAAGACGTTCCAAATATTTACATTTTTGTACTCACTTCATTTTGTAATTTGCATGTTGGGCTCTTCTTTTTTCTGACAACCCTGCATTATTTCTTCTTATAATGAGAATACTTAATCCTTTCTTCTCACATTCCTTTATTACATTCTGTAGGAGTTCCTGTAGCTTCCTTTCTGCATCTGCTATCAACACTGTGTCATTTGCATATTTTATGTTGTTAAGATTGTGGCCATTAATAATAAATCCTGGTAGGACTTGTAATTCTCTCAGAATCATCTCACTGTAAAAGGTTCAATAAATCTGCTTGACTTTTGCATATTTACAGAATTCATTTTTTATCCTTGTGCAGGTGGTTTGCTCCCAGTGTAAGTTCTGGATTATTCTAATATCCTTCTCAAATATAACAAGCTTACTTAAGTTCGAACTGTTCTTTGTGACATACTTTATCAAATGCTCTGTGATTTACTTTATCAAAGGCATAATCTATAAAACATAGGTCTATATCCATTTGCATTTGAATTGCTCTTTCTAATATCATTCTGAGCATAAATATTGCATTCTTTGTTCCAGTGTCTTTAACCAAACCGTACTGTTCTTATCCTATTTCTGGTCTAATTCTAATGTACACTCTATTCCTCAGAATTCGGATTATAAGTTTTGTTATGTGGCTCATTAGGCTGATTGTCCAATGGAGTTCACATTCACTAGCATTTGATTTCTTAGGGAGTGCTATGAAAATGGATCTATTTAGATATTCCTGTATATCATCACTGTTGTATATTTCATTTATTATGCTTGTAATCTTGTCAATTTGAAATCATCAAAAGCTGTTTTGTTCCTGTTCAATTTGGCCCTTGGCTGATTTCACTTCAGATTTTAATATTTCTAGATATTTCCTGATATTTCTATTTATTGAAAGTTGTCTGCTTTCATCGGGGAAGTGTTCTCTTATGTATTCGTTCCATCTCTGAAGAAGTTTTTCAAACTTTTATATTGCGTTATTCTTCTTTAGTGCACCTGCATTTGTTCCTAATTTCTCTTTGTGCAGTCTCCTATATTCTGTGCCATACCTTGGTATTGTCTTTTGTATCCTTTTCATCATGTTAAGAATTTCATCTGTCATCCATTTTTTTTCCTTGTCTAGTTTGTTGATGTTATTAAAGTTTCTCTTTATATGTCTCACTTTAAATTTTCATTATCACTTGATTCATTGTGTCTGCTTTTCAACTCTTGATAATATTATTCAATATTTGGGAAACTGATTTGCTGATTGATGTCAAGTTTAATATGTCCAGATTAAGAATGTTGAGCTCTTAAGTCATTAGTCTTACCTGTTTAACTGTTTTGGATATGTCCTCTGACCTGACAACAGATTATTTGGCATGTTTTGGATTCCATCTAATATTTCACAACTGGGGATGTCATATTAAATTTTTTTTAAATTTATTCTGAACATATACCATAAACAAGGACAGGGGGCCCAATGGCCAATGTACAGAGTTCCATTCAATTGATTCTTTTGTATTTTGTTTCTTTTAACTTGTGTTTACATTCCTGAACTCTTCTTGTACAAATTGCTTTATGTATAAGTTCATTCCAGTTTTTAATGATTCTCTTAGAGAAGCAATAAAAAAACGAGCATCCTTCTTGTGATGTTTGATTATAATTTTACTATGTCCTCTCAAAGATCTGCCATTGTCTTGAAACCCAAAGAACTTTCTATAATCAATTTCTGTAAATCTACTGAAGATCTTAAATGCTTCAATCAAATCACCCTGATTTCTATCTTCTAAGAATAAAATATTACTTACTACCAGAGACTATAAACTTATAAAACCCATCTATCATATTATATATGATATTATCTATCACATCTGAACTGCTTCCATTTTTAAAAAAATTATCATTGATAAGCCAGGAATGCCAAGCCTGGTGGCCATATTCTGTGATAAGACTAACTGTAAGTTCTACAGCATCATGTTTACCAATTATGTGTTTAAGTAGGTGCTGTTGATGACCTCTAGAATCCTGTTTACATTCATTACAACTTTGGCTATGTGATGTGAAGGTTTTAGTGATATTAATGTTGCCAAAACTTTACCTGTTAAGCATCAAATAACTTTATGTAACAATCCCCCCATTTTGAAATTCACCCTATCTTCCTTTTGTCCTTTGATCACTACTCAGACAATTACCTTCTTTTTACGCTACACATGTCAGTGAAATTGTTAACATTAAAGTTTTTAAAGTTTCAAAGTTTCCATGCCTTAATTCTTTTTTGCCTTTAACATGTATTTGTTGTGGACCTGGAATAGGTCCAAAAGAAAACTCGAACTCAGTAATTCATTGAAAATGTATTATTAATAAAAAGAACAAATACAGAAGTGTTGCACGTCCGACTGACGGCTAAGTACAGTAGTCAACTCGTCAACTGTCCTCTTGCGAGGCATAATATAGTCATAAGACGAGTCTATTTTGTCCATGAAGGTAGGTGCCCATAACACCCCCCTGCCCAAGCCTTTACCTCCGCAGGAGTCTCAATATTGTCTCCTTTTTGGATTGATGACGAGAGGGTCCGTGAACTTCCGCTTTCTTTTAGATTGTGTATTTGAATGTCGAAGGTGTCATAGATGGTATCCATAACCTCTTCTTCCTGGGAAGTACTGCTGCAGTCATCCAGCAGTTGTTTCCTGATTTGATTCAGGTGTCTCTTATGAGAGAAATGAGGGCCTTGGATTATGTAGACCATATTTCCAATCCTTATCTTTCCTTAAAAGCTCGTTCAGTGGGGCGCGGAGGTTATGCATGTTTGGGAAAAACGCTTGATAGTAGTTCGCTAACCCCAAAAAACTCTGTAGCTTTGTGACGTTTTCAGGAGCTGGCATGTCCTTAATTGCAATGGCCCTTTCTGGGTCCAGTCTCCTACCATCTTTGTCTATAATGTGACCCAAATATTTAATTTCTTTCATGAAGAAGTCACATTTGCTTTCCTTTATTTTGAAGCCATAATCTTGTATTCGTGAAAATACTTTATCGATATGTTCCCAGTGTTGTTCCAAGCTTTTACTGTTTATTAGTGTGTTGTCTAGGTGAGCCGTTGAAAAATCAAGTCCACCCAGCATGGTGTCCATAACCTGCTGAAAAATGACTGGTGCGACTTTGACTCAAAATGCAAGCCTTTCAAACTTGTATAAACCTCTATGTGTATTTATACATAGTAATTTTGAGCTTTCTTCCTCAACGGGTATCTGGAGATAAGCTTCGCTGAGATCGATTTTTTAAAAGAACTTGCCTCCATTAAGTCTTGTAAAAACTTCTTCTGGGCTTGGAAGTGGGTAGTGATAATCTTCTAGTGCTGCGTTTAGTCCAGTAGAAAAATCTGCGCACATGCAGATTTCCTTAGACTTCTTCTTCTACTGGTGCTGCCCACTGGCTATATTCCACTTTAGATAAAATGCCAGTCTCTACAAGTCTGTCTAATTCCTTGTCTATTTCCTCTAATGAGGCAAAAGGCACATTCCTTTTTTTCTTAAATATTGGTTGAGTGTTCTCTTTTAACTTTTTTTGCGTCTACCAAGGCCAGCCGAAAAGACCTCGGGGAAGGTTTCTTTTAATTCCTTTTTTTAGTTTATCTGACTCGGTCATCAGATTTTCTATTTTCTGACAAAAAGTATTTATTGGCAAATCCCACAGATTGAACTCCTGCATCCAATCTGTGCCAAATAGATTGTCTGTGTTTTTAACACGAACATTTTTCATTTTTTGGTTGTTCCATTCAAAGTAACATTTGCGATAATTTCACCTTCAAACTTAATTTTTTTACTGGTCACTGACCTAGCTATTTTGTCGGTTTTTAGCATGGTTGGTTTATTTAATCTTTTCCAAGTATGTAGGGTGATTATTGATAAATCAAACCTGGAGTCTAACTGTAAACTAACTTTTTTATTCAGTATTTCTACCTGCACATACTCTCTTATATTTTTGACATCCAGTTCGTCTGTTTTTGTGGCTCTAATCCGGCTTTTTCCTCTTTTATTTGTTCTGCAATGTGAGCTATTGTGCCCAACTTTACTACAAGTTAGACAGGTTTTAAACCAATATTGGCAATCTTTAAACCAATGAAGTGCTCCACAACGGTAACGTGGACTAGGCGGTAAATTTTTCGGTTTTTGATTGAGTTGACTTTTTTTCGTAGGAGAGTGAAAATAATCTTTTTTGGGTTGACTTGTTTTTGAAGGGGAGTTAAAATGTGGTTTGCGATGTATTTTTCTTATGAGTGCAACACCTGACTCTTCAATGCCTCTAGAATCATTTTTTACACTTATATATTTTTGGTAGTCTTCGGCTATATTTTGTAAGGTTAAATTTGGTTCTCCCACTAACCTGGTTAGGACTCTCCTTCTAATTTCTGCATCTTTTGACTATACACGACCTGTACGAATATTAGACACTTTACATTGTCTGCGGTAAGTTCGGCTAATTTAAAGTCGTCACAATGTTTGTTAACTACCGATGCGAACGTCGAGTAGTCTTCGCTGTCTTTCTTGGTTAGGTTTAAGCATTTCCACCTTTTGTGAAATAACGACGTTTTTGGGCTGAATAATTCTGTAAGAAGATTTACCGCTTCAATGAAAGTTAAATCACTCGTTTTTCGAGGTAATATGTAGTCCACGAATTTGTTATGTTCAGTAGTCCCTAATTTCTGGAGCAGTAGGCGTAGCTTTTTAGCGTCTGTCCATTTTCCACAATCTATTTCGAACAGATCCTCATACCTTCTGAAATATGAAGTGAAGGAGTTATCTTCATCTGGCGAATAAGTGAAATTGTCAATTGCACTCCAAATCGCGTTTTGTGAAAAAGTAGTTTCACTCTCGGTATTTTGACCCTTAATTGACCCTGCTTGTAGAAGCAATTCTTCAAACCTTTTCTGTTGTTCTATCATTTGTCGCTGTAATTTTAATTGCACTTCTCCATGTTTTCGCTGTTGTTCTTCTTATTTTTGCTGTAATTCTAATTGTTTTTCTTCGTTTCTTTGCTGTTGTTCAAACTGAAGTTTAACCAGTTCTAACATAATAGCTTTAAACTCTTCCATGTTTTACTTTTCAATATTACGCTTCTACGTAAGTTTACTTGTACCAAGCCTTTGTATTGCTTGGAGGAGAGAAGAAGAAGAAAAAAAACAAATTACTTTGTTCTCACTTTAAATGTGTTATTCACGTACACAGTTGATTTTTGGACAATTGCGAAACGTAAAGTTTATACTTCAGCACTGGAAACAAAATATTTTCCTTTCTTCTTAAGACAAAAAAAAATGAAGAAATCACTTTTGGTTAGTAAGAAGAATAAATCAACTTACCAATTTTTTTATTTTTTTATATGATTTCACGTGGAGTTCGTTAAATTCTAGTTTTTGTTTCTTTTATGGTTTTCTTGAGGAGTTCTTTGAATTCTCATCGCCAGTGTTGTGGAGACTGGTAAACCCCCCAATTTTTTTTTTTTATAGTTCTCCGTGGAGTTCTTTAAATCCTCGTCACCAGTGTTGTGGACACTGGGGACAAAAAAAATTTCTTTTATGGCTCTCCCGTGGAGTTCTTTAAATCCTCATCACCAGTGTTGTGGACCCGGAATAGGTCTGAAAGAAAACTCGAACTCAGTAATTCAGTGAAAACGTATTATTAACAAAAAGAACGAACACAGAAGTGTTGCATGTCCGACTGACGGCTAAGTACAGTAGTCAACTCGTCAACTATCTACAGTCCTCTTGCGAGGCATAATATAGTCATAAGACGAGTCTATTTTGTCCATGAAGGTAGGTCCCCATAACAGTATATTAAGACAAAAAAAACACAAACAAAAAAAGGATTTGATAAATATAATTTTAAAATATGTGTTACTTAATTGCTACTAAAGTCATCTTACAGTTGAAATAGCTGGATGCAAAGTTCTCTCCTAACAATTTCTTCTCTTGCACTTCTCACTTGTGGAATTCTCTTCTGGCTTCTTGCTTTCCAGTCAACTTTGATCTTCAAAAATTTAAATGCAATTTCAATTGCTATCTTTTGACTTCTTAGTTTCTGTTCTTTTATTGTTCTCGCTCATAAATAATGTTTTTTCTTTTTCTTATATTTTTTCACACTCTGTAAGCCCTGCATCTTAGGGACTTTGTGGCCTTGGTTGGGGTGAAATGCTTAATATATATATATATATATATATATATATATATATATATATGGTTTGATCAATCATTTTGTAGCCTGATATATAGCTATTGAATCTGCATGAAAACTTTTACAATATAATGTTCACTGCGTGATTAATATTCACCACTGAATTAAGTGCATGAACAAAGAAAGATAATGTATTGAAAAACAAATATTTAATGTGTAAAATACATTTTTCATCATTAGACTGCAGTCTTAGTGGCTTTGTTGACTTGTTTAGGATGAAATGATTAAAAAAAAAGGAAAAAGTAATTTCTAAAAACTTTGTATAAAGTGTTTTCTTTTTCACAATTCTAAAAAAAGAAATTTTAGTAACTACAAAATTCGCAAACATGAAAACTTCATATTTTTAAAATATGTTCAGAAACTTTAGGTTCTGATTGAAAATTTTAACGTCAAATTGTAAAGAATAAAATAAAAAGAATATTTAAGGAATAAATAAAATTATGTTGTTAATTGAATGACAAAATGAGAAAAAATTACTACTTTTCCTATTTTGCCACCAATTGTCTGATATATAGATTTGTATATCATCAATTCCAATAAAATTATTAATAAATTTTTAATTTTAAGATTTTTTTTTGTTTTGTGGAACTCAGAAAATGTCATACATTTATATGCTTTTTTTTTTTTTAGAAATTTTTACTTTTAAAAGAAATTTCCAGATTATTGGTGAGTATTGGTCATTTTCTTGGTCAGTCATTATTATTCATTATAAAATGAAACTGAATTGTTTTCTGTATTTTGATTGAACTGGACTTGGAAAACATGTTTTGTTTAATTCTCCCTCAGTAATAGGAAAAGACAGCTGTTAACAATTGACCATCAACTCTAATATAGTATGTGTTCATTTACTATGAAGTCAATAATCATATTTGTTAATGTCAGCTGGAATTTACTTCACAAATTTTCTATTTTATTTGCTTTCTTTAATATAATTATGTTCAAATGATTGGAAATATATGAATTTATATTTGATACTGTTAATTGAGTAACCATAAAAGTTCTCAGTTTGTTTTTCCATCCCTTTAAATGGTGGCTTTCATAAAAACAAAACTGATTTCTTGGAAAGAAACTTCTCAGGTTTAAAATATAGAATTATTCCAAGAAAAAAATGATTTTATTTATTTAATAAAAATAAGTAATCTTTTCGGTGACAAAACCGCAGAGAATTATTATTGAAGGAAAATAAATTGTCAATTGTAACATAGTATGGAATGCTTTTGTGCTAAAATGAATTGATTAATTAAACATGCGCATATATTGAAATCATACATATTCTTAAATTCAGCCATAATTGTATTTCTCAGATGGTCTGTTTCTACAAAATCCCTTACTTAATATATATATATATATATATATATATATATATATATATATATATATATATGAAGAAATATAGTCTTAAAGTGTGCTATATTTATGGGATAAAGTGCCCAATATCAGAGATAGAGCGTGTGTAAATATAAAAGTGAACATAGAAGTCAACACTTAGCGGCGACAGTCTGTTTCATACTAGATGCAATCAACAGGCCACGAGTGCTGTTATTTTTGTCAGCTATGTATATATATACGGGTCAGTGGTGCATTGTGGGTAATCTATTTTGGCGGTTATTTTACTGGAAGTCGTTTATTTGTTTATTTATTTATTTGGGTTAAATTATTTTGCTTGTTTTTATTTATTTTAATTTTTTAATTTTATTTTAATTTTTTATTTTTATTTCTTATTTTATATATTTATTTATTTTAATTTTAATCAGTGTTTTTATTAACGTAGTAAAAATTTGTTTATATTGCTTATTTAATAGTTTTGTTTTGGGATCAGTTTGTTAGTTTATGTATTTATTTGGATGAATTTAGATCAATTTATTTTATTTGTTATTATTTATTTGTTATACTGTATATTTTCTCAAACAAGAAATTTATACAAACTAAGCCCTCCTGTGCACAATAAATTACTCAAGAACAACATAACCAAAACATACAAAAAGGCACCAAAAACAATAGAACACGATATCAATAAAGAAGCCAAAGCAATCGCCCAAAAATTAGACCTAGATGACCGAATAAGTTGCATCAGCAAGGTGCAAGCCTTTATCACACTAAAAGACCACAAAGTAAATTTCAAAACCAACCCTGCATGCAGACTCATAAACCCAGCCAAAAGCGAACTAGGTAAAATAAGTAAAATGATACTAGAAAGAATTAATTCTGAACTTAGGAAGAAGTTAGGAGTAAACCAGTGGAAAAACACAAAAGCAACTATTGACTGGTTCCACATCATAAATAATAAACAAAATTGCCAATTCCTACAATTAGACATAAAAGAATTTTACCCATCCATAACAGAACGCATGCTAATAAGGCCATCAACTTAGCTCAGGAACAAATAATAATAAAACCAAACGAAATTGACATCATTAAGCACTCCCGTAAATCATCTCTATTTCACAATAAAGAAGCATGGATAAAGAAAGATGGGATATTTGACACTACAATGGGAAGCTTTGATGGTGCTGGGACATGCGAAATCATAGGTATTTACTTACTACACGAACTAAGCAAAATAATACATAGAAATGGCACAGGACTCTACAGGGACGACGGTCTCATAATTTTAAGAAACTGTAACAAATAAAACATAGACAAAACTAGAAAAGCAATAATAAAGATTTTAAAAAATAACGGATTTGACATAGATATAAAAACTAACCTAAACGAAGTAGATTTTTTGATGTTACCTTCAACCTAAGAAAAGGCACATACAAACCATACAGAAAACCCAATGATAAACCACTCTATATACGCACATCTTCCAACCACCCGCCTTCTATAATCAAACAGATACCAAAATCGATTAATCGCAGGCTTTCCGACAATTCCTTCAATGAATTTATATTTAACAAAGCTAAGAAAGACTATGAAACAGCCCTAAAAGATAGTGGATTCCCAGCAATACTCACATACTCACCACAGAACACAAAAAAGGCCAACAGGAAAAGAAATATCATATGGTTTACAACAAAAACGTAAAAACAAACGTGGGAAAAATATTCTTCAAACTCTTAAACAAACACTTCCCAGAATCAAGTACCCTACACAAAATATTCAACAAAAACACAGTAAAAATCAGCTACAGTTGCACCGAGAACATGGCACAAATAATAAAAAAGCACAACAGGAAAATTATCAACAAACCACACGAAAAAATTGAACCATGTGCAACTGCAGAATAAAGTATGAATGTCCCTTAAATGGTAATTGTTTACAAAACAACGTAATATACCAAGCCACGATAAAATCACCAGATAATGAAGAAAAAGTATACATAGGAGTAACTGAAGGACCCTGGAAACAAAGAAATTATGCACACAAAACATCTTTCACAAATAGTAAATATGCGAACAGCACAATGCTTTCTAAGTATATCTGGGAAATTAAAAACAAAATGCATATCACACCAAAAATATCTTGGAAAATAAGGAAAAGATCATCAGCCTACAACAATCAATCAAAAACTTGCAAACTTTGCTTGGAGGAAAAAATAGCTATCATTACCTTCCCAGACCAAAATAAATTATTAAATAAAAGATCGGAGCTCATCTCAAAATGCAGACATGAAAACAAATTTTTACTAAGTTACTTAAAAATCGAAAATGGAAAAAAAAAAATAAATAAAAAAAAATAAAAAAATATATAAATAAACAAAATGAAAATGAAATAAGCAAAATAAATTAACTCAAACAAATCACCAAATCACACCTGTTAGAATAGATGAAATAGAATAAAAAATAAGAAACAAAATCAATGAACCCAAATAAATAAAGTAAATAATAAACAAATTAGCAAACATTATGACCAAAATATTAGTTAGACTATAAAAATCAAACCAAAAACCAGACAAAAAAAAAATAGCTATATCTGTTATATGACGATAAAAGAAAGAAAATACTACTTTACTTCAAAATCGAAAACTGAAAAGAGAAAATATACAGTATAACAAATAAATAATAACAAGTAAAATAAATTGATCTAAATACATCCAAATGAATAAATAAACTAACAAGCCAATCCCAAAAGAAAACTATTAAATAAGCGATATTAACAAATTTTTACTATGTTAATAAAAACACTGATTAAAATAAAAATAAATAAATATATAAAATAAGAAATAAAAAATAAAATTAAAAAATTAAAATAAATAAAAACAAGCAAAATAATTTAACCCAAATAAACAAATTAACAACTTCCAGTAAAATAACCACCAAAATAGACTACCCACAATGCACCACTGACCTGTATATATAAATAGCCAAAAGAAATAACAGCATTCGTGGCCTGATGATTACATCTAGCATGAAACAGACTGTCGCCTCTAAGTGTTGACTTCTATGTTCACTTTTATTTATATATATATATATATATATATATATATATATATATATATATATATATATATTCTCACAAATTTGGTAAAATACCAGTGAAAGGTCTGTTAATTTTTTTTTTTTAATTTAATTTAATTTTTTAATTTATTCTTTGATGTTCCTGATTATTTTCTTGGTTTCACTTTTGTATCTGAAAACATATTTTTTAATATCTGAGCACTTTCAGCTAGCATTAACCATTATCAAAGATTTTTATTTTTGTTTTGTTATATTGTCAATTTCATTTCAAACATCCAATTCTTTCATTTCATTCACATGAAATTTTATTTATTTTTATGTTTATTTTTTATGGAAATATATTCAGACGTAGGAAATTCTACAGGATGCACAGTGAAACAGCAGTAAATTCAGAAAGACATGAAATAACCGTTGAAAATTGGTACCAACTGATGTGACTAAAAAATCCGAGCAGAATTTCTGGACATTTTGTCAAAATCCCACATTGGATGTTCTTTGAAAAGTACAATCACTTGACGCTCAAAACCAGTGAGTTGTTTAGTCATATGAGAAGGGTAGAACGAAAGATGAAAGTTGTCTGCAAATAACCTTTAAATGATGAGTCACATGACTGAGCAGCAATTATATTGAAATTATTACAGAGTCGCTAACTGGGTGCCCTGTGATTGGATGAAAAACAACCAATCACAGGCTACCTTTTTAGATTTTCACAAAACCCATGAGAGCGGTTTTTATGAACCCTCTTCCTCTTTTGCTTGTTGGGACCTTCAGAGACAAGACGTTCCCCGTCTGCACTCTCCGTCATCTAAATACCATGACGTGTGAGGATTTGGACAGCAACTGAAGCACAGAAGTCAAGGCTCTATTTCTTCAACCCAGCCAAAACGAAACAGGAAATGTAAAACCGTTAAAAGGACGCATCTTTCAGATAAGTTCCACAAACCTGACTGTTTGCAAGAAACTTTCCTCTCTTTTCCTACCAATACAAGTATTTTCAAACATCTCCATCTGTGTTTGTATTCCTTTCTTCTTGCCGGCGTCACAATATTTTTGTTATCAAATATAATTAATATAATTAATCAATCATAAAAGAACCAGAGTTAAGTAATTTCATGAGAGTCAAAATATTATTCAAGGTCATGAATATTCAAGAAATTTATTCAAGGTCAATTATTCCTGAAAGTGATAATAAATTTGCTACATTTTTACTGAGCATCATGTATTTTTAGATATGAAGCTAAAATCAAGAAAATAACCAGAAAACATTGAAAAAAATGAATAAAAGAATAATTAACAAGGAACTTTCATTTGAATTTAACCAAACTTGTATAAATAAAAAATTACCAATCAAAAATACTCAATATTGTATGTATTTGGTCAGAAATATCTCATTTATATAAGTTTATATATTTTTCTTTTATAAATATAAATATATATTTTCTTCTATTTTCTGCTATTTTTTTTATATATATCCAAAAACCCAAATCCAAGAAATGTTTGACAGATGTTAAAGACAACCTAAAAAATTGTGAAGTTAGTGCCAAAGACTGGGAAAAAGAGGAAGAGAAGGTCTGGTTGGAGAAAGTTAATTTTTGATGGTTGCAATTGTTTTGAGGTCAAAAGGGTTGAGCATTTGAAGTTGAAAAGGGTTCTTAGGAAAAGTGATGCAGACTCGATCCCAGAAGATATTCAATCTGAGCATATATATAACATCTGCGTGAAGGATGTTCTGTCTTGTGCTGGATTTGCTGGTCATTGAAGATTACATGAAAATCATCAATCTAATGCTAACTATTTGAATGTCTTTCCTGACAGACCTGCAGGGTACTTATGTCAGTTTTGAGATCAAATTTGCAGGTCTGGTGTCAGGCTGAAGAGTCACTTTCTCCAAAAGTCTTTCGTGTGTCACCCATGTGAAAAGGTTTGCATGAGTGAGGCAAGCTTGCAAAGTCACCTCTGGACACATTGTTACTCAGTTCAACATTGAATTGATGGCCTTCTTCTTTAAAGAAAAGGGCAGTTGCCATATATATATATATGTATATGATTAAGGTATATGTAGGCAGCAGGTATTTATTCAAACAAATTTGATTAAAAAGAACCGATAAAATGTGTTTTTAATTTTTTATTATATTTTTCCAATATTCAGATCAGCTGTTTAGTATTGTGCTTGAAGTTGTGGATAAACTATCCAAAGTTCATATTTTGTTATTTCTATTCAAGTACTTTCATCTTTTGCTTGTTGTGTCTGTGGTATTTAGAATTCTTTTGTCTACATCCTGGTATTCTTTCGGAAGCTGGACATTTGAAATGGTCTCGCAAGACGTCATGTGTAACAGCGATTGAGAACCGAGGCCACATGAAAAGAATGCAACTTATTTATTTATTTTATTTCTTAATTAATTTTTGTATAGAAGTTATAGTGACATGTAGAAATTCCAACTGTAAAATGATGAGCCCTAGCTATCTATCTAGTACTGCACTAGAATTCTTAAAGTCAAGGTACCAAAGAGGAAAGCTCATTGGATGAATTACCACAAAAATATTTATAGAAAAGTCACAGGGAAACTACAGTACAACAGTGGGAAAGTGAATCAAGTGGAGATGCCAGGTCAGGACCAATAACAATGCAGATTCTATTTTTGATTTTATCAAGAATCTCCAACAGAAGAAACAGGTGTAATGGTTAACAAGTTTGTCTCACTAGATCACTGAGTGTCCCATACTTTCAACCTTGGGCCACATCTAAGCTACACTAAAAATCACTATAACAGAAGAAACAAACCAAATGTTACAGAAATATTCAATGAATTGAAGAATAGTAGATTTATAAATGTCTAAGATAGATTCTGAAGAGAAAAATTGTCTAGCACGACACAATGAACCAACTTTCTTAGCAGCAGACCTAGCAATTGATTAAATATAACTATTCCACTTCATGTCAATATATATATATATATATATATATATATATATATATATATATAAGAATAACACATATTTAGACAGAAAGTTTTCTTTTATGTAAGTGTTGTGGTAGGATCCACCTAATTTGCATAGTGGAGTAACGACCATATAAATATGGTTGGCACCGGGAAGAGAGGGGAGGAATCAGGAGATTCAACCAGAGACTCTGCCCGACTGCGACTCAGTCAACACATTCTCCAGGAACGGTCTTCCCAGGAATATACAAAAGACTATATGTAAATATTGTGTACACTTTCTTGTTTCAATACATTTTGTTCTAAGTACATTTTGTGTTGCATTATTATTCCATGCATTAGTCAAGTTTCAACAGTAAGTATTGTTGAATGTAAGAGACAAAGACAGACAACGAGAAAGAGATGTGACAGTAAGAACAATGTATATATCCATGTTCAGGAAACTTTCCATCTTTCTCAACAGAGTGTTAAATTGGCTTTTATAGTTTATGTAGAGATTTCTACAATTCTACATTACTCAAATAACAAGCAAATATTACATATAATGGAAGCTGTCAATATTAAAAGAAAAGTACAAATGAAATACAGGTTTGGCTTCAACAAAAGGAATTCACATGCTGAAGTTTTTATCATCCTAAATGTGAATTAGGATTGCATATTTTTCAATAGACTTGAACAAAAATCTGTAACTTAGATCTTTTTCAGCTTCATCTCTGATAATGACCAATGAAATGGTTGAAACTACGAAGCGCCTCCCTTCCTTCCAATTCACCTATCAACTGTTTATTCACGTATTTTCATCTAATGTAAAGCATTTAGTGCAAAACCAAGAAAGATTTATTAAAATATGTAACTACTTTTGATTGCCTGTTACATTCAACAATAACTGAATATATATATATATATATATATATATATATATATATATATATATATATACATGCATACGCACACACACACACACATGCATATATATATATATATATATATATAAAATATTTATTCAAATTTATAACATATGCATGTTATAAGATCACTACAAAAGTTGCAATTTTGTTTTGACACTTCTGATGTCTTATCAAGTGATGATGATGAATGGAATGTACTTGGGTATAATATATATATATATATATATATATATATATATATATATATATATATATATACCTTGGAAAAATCTCTCACAACCACGCTAACCAGGTTTCAATTGCGAGATCTCTTCAGGCAGGCTGAAAAAGCTGTAGTATAGGGAACTCCACAACAAACTTTTTTTTTTCCAAGGCATCTCGCCCTGTATTTTAGATTTTAGATTTCATATCTTGCATTGAGCACTTTTTGTGCAGCCCCCCTTTTTTGTTTATTTTTATTTTTTGTCCTATTATCATATAATACTTTATATTTTAAATAATTAAATATATATATATATATATATATATATATATATATATATATATATATATATATATATATTAGTGGCAACTTCAGGAGTCAGGCTTGCCAAACTTAACTCAAGTGAGTCAACATTCAAGTATATCTATTTCAAAGAAACAAAAATTTTTCATAGCATGTCATTTTCATTCTTGACTTCAGCTGGATCCAAAATTAATTGTTTTAACTCCATGTCTCGAAATATTCACCAAAATACATTTCATTGATATTGTTCATAATAAAGAAGAAAGAAAGAATGAAAAAAGCAAAGAAAGAAAGTAATAAAAGAATGAAATAAAATTAATGTGACTTGTCAGGCTGCATAGATCTGAGCCCTTTCAAGCTGGAGACATACTTAAGAGGCAATGTATTTCTTGCTTTAATTTTATAAATAATCTTTTAAAAATCTCTAATGATTTCTAGCACTGTTTTTCAAAGAACACATTTTTATTGCAACATATTATTTTCAATTTTTCATTTGAAATAATTTATTCCATACAATATAAGGTTTTTTAGAGGAATGTATCAATTGAAAAAAGGCAAATTAAATTTAGCCCAACTGAAAGTCTATGAAAATCAAAGAAAATGGGATCCTTAATTCTTCGACTGAAAGGTTGGGGTGAGAATTGTGACTGGGGTAGTGTTGACGAAATATGATATCAGTCAACTATTCCTATCTCTACCATCAGTGACTTGATAACCAGGCTATAAACCAATAAAAAATGGAAAGGGGGCAATAAACAGACAAACATATCAAAGACTTTGTCCTCAATCTTTTTTCTTACATGTCAGGAAAAATTTTTTAAAAAATAAACGTTTATTTTTATAGAATTTTTTTATAGAATTATTACAATTAATATTAAAATACCAAAATGTGTTTTTTTCTTAATTTCATGCACAGAGATTTTTAAAATGATATATTTTAGTTAGAGTAACGGATTCATTTTATCATTCGTCTCAGTCATACCAATAGTATATTTTGTTAAAGATTGTAATGAGCCAACAAACATTGATGACCTAGAGTTGCCACCCACTGATATATATATATATAGATATATAATTATGAGCTTTTTTCTTTTAGATGAAGAAAGCAGAAAAAATGTTTTGTATTAAAATTTCAAATCCTTAAGAGAAAAATTAAAAATATATTTAAAAGTAACAAATTCATCTGATATCTTTTTCACAAATGCTGAAAACATTTTTATTTCATATAAAAAGATTAATATTTTATTTTTTAAATTTTTTCTGTTTCAATGTGAAATTTGGAGATAATTTAGAGCAATTTTTTTTAATCATGAAACAAATAATCTGAATAAGGAAAAAATATTAAATAATATTTTACCCGTAATGTTTTTTTTTCAAAATATTGGAAGTGATAAAAAACTTTCTCTGACAAAAATTAGCACTTTAGTTTTAACTGACTTTGTCCCAGAATAGATTTAAATTGAAAATATCTGCTAAAGGTTATAATCAAAATAACCTGCCAAGTTGAGTTAGCTCCCTTAGACACATTCAGTGAGGAAATCTGGTGTAAGGGACGTAATAAAATAAACATTTAATAGCATTATTACTTATCGGTTTCTACTTCTAAGTCATCTATGCTCACCATTCTATTTTGGGGATGGTGGAATTTAGTGGTTCTTAAAAATGTACATTAGTTCTGTTTTGATTTTCAGGTAAAAAGTAAATTTTCATTAATTTGAATTTTCTATGACAGTGTTAAGTGATTTGGTGGATTCAGTCCACAAAATATTAGTTAAGTTTTCTTCTATTAGTCCTTCTGTTAGTTATATTTTCCTGTTGATTTTACTTTGCCAATATTCTGTTTGTAGAACAAGTCTTAGTGTCATAGAATTCTGGCTGATCCATTTAGTTTTATTATGTATTCTTAGAGCTGTGGAACTAAATCTTTCCTCTTTTTCTGATGTGTCGTTCTTGTTTTTTCTTCCTTTAATTTTATTATTTTTCATGTTCATCACAATAAACTCATTCCAGAGAGATTGGGATTTTCTTTCAATTCTTCTTGAGTGCTTTGACAAAAAAATCACAGGTTTAATGTATTATATGCTTCAGTTGATTAATAAAGAAGAAGAAGAATATTAATTTCAAACTTTGGATCACTGATAACAAATGCTATAAAGATGATCTCTCAGCCACTTTCCTTGGAAATGGACATAATAGAAAACGTACTTGAAACATAGCATATTGTAAGGATACAAAAGGTCAAGATAGTCACCTAGATCATGTGACAGTTGCTTAGTGACATCACTTCCTTTAGTGACAAAAATGGTCAGTCATTCTTTTGGTACACAGTAGTCAGACAAAGCAGTCGTTTGTTTGGCTTTGGCCTCTTAGTCTAGGCTGAGGCTAAATCTGCCTCCCCAGCAGCTTACAAACCCATGGTGCCATTTCTCTTTGGGAATATATCTTCCCCAGATATAGAAAGAAACTCTGACTCACAATGCTCAATTTGGGAAAATCCAAAACTTGCTGTTTCCTGTTCACAGAATATGTCCTTGCCTGGGACAGAGTAGATGGTCCCAGCCCACGTGAATCTGGGGTCCGAAACATATTATATGTAAGACCCTATCTTTTTGTTCCCCTTTCACTCTTTTCTCTGTGTGTGACACGTGTAAATATGTATACCATATATACTTACGTATCGGTTGTACCAGTAAATAGGTTACATCCTTAATTTAGGTTTATCAAAGTGGGTATTTGTGGTTGACTCACAGATACGTTGTTACATGAACCTTTTTAATGTAAATCTAACTAATATTTGTTAAATATTTTCAAATATTCACCTTTATTTGAAAACTTTGCTTACATATATTAAAAATAAGAAAAATGATTGGTTGTAATTGCATGGTATTTACTTATCAAATGCTCTGTTTAGATGAAGATTTGGATACCGGCAATCACTTCAGTCCTAAAATTACTTGAAAGTGATCGTCTTTCGTCATGAATCAGATAATAAATATTAAATATGAGCAGTGCAGATCAGGCAATTTTATTTGATGTTGGATTGTGTAAAATTGAAATGTCGAGAAAAGTTCATTTTCCCTCTTTTTCTTGTTCAACCCCAGTGTACTTCCCTGGACGACTGATATGCCACAGTCTCTATGACGTTGAGTGGGTAGGTTGCACCCCTAATTTATATTGAAATTTTGGTGAAAAAAGTGTGACCTATCCTCGAGTATATATGGTATATAGTTTTGTGTATATCTTAGTGGCATAAAATTCTTTTTGAGAACAAAGCATGTTTGTTATTTCTTTCCCTTTCAGCCATTCTGTTCTCTCCATAACGTATGGTGTTATTATATCACAGATATAATAATGCCCATAATGGCGGAAATCCAAATGAGAGAATAAATCTTTCTTCCATGGTTCTCTCCCATTTATATCATTTTTGCAAATTTCCATATGACATTGAGCAACTTATTAACCAATAGAAGAAACTCACCAAAAAGGCTTAAGAGACATTCCCTGTTCATTCTATTTGTTTAAATAATCAAATGACGATCTTAATTTCTCAAATAAGAAATCTTCCCTCGAAAAATTAACTTGTCAAATTTGGTGATCATTGCTCATACAGATAACTTCCTATTTATAGAATTTTTAATTATTCCAAAATGCTAATTATTATTAATTATTGTTGAAGTATCATCACTGATATTCCCCTATAACTGATGAGTATGAATGTGGGCAAGTCAAAGGAAATGACTTTGTGGTTGGCAGTTAATATGACATGGAGTTATCACCCTTGGACAGATATGTTTTGTTAATTTTACTTGATTTATTAAAAATTAAAGAGGTAATTGCTATATTTTTCAACTTAGATTATATGTACTATTTTTACTTATGTTATGTTATGGTAGCAAACTTGCAAAGTGAAATAGTGTCATTAATACAGAGTGTCGCCCCCAAATTAACATAATTTAAAATGTGAATATCTGAGTAACTAAATGTCCCAGGTAAACAAAAATAAATATTCTTCATATTGTATAATAAAAGATTTATTTATCAAAATTTGAACAAGATATTCAGAGGGATGAAGATTTTAGAACCAATTTCACAATGCTTCACAAATGTTCAATATGCATACCACCAGTTAGATGGCACACATCAAATCAGTAGTCTAGCTCCTGCCAAACATGTTGTAGCACGTGTTGTGTAACATTCTCCATTGCCTCAGTCATTCTCTGCTTAAGTTCCTCTAGGCGGGATATAGACCTGTCCTTTCATATTGTCCCATAGAAAAAATTCAAAAGGTGTCAAGTCAGGTGAACATGGTGGCCATTTCAACAGCGCATTGTTAATTATCACTGTTATTTAGTAGACTGAGTCTATATAAACAAATCTATCTATTCCCCCTCAGCTAGGAGGTGGGAGTGGAGAAAAGATAGATTCATAAATTTCGCAAGGGTATTTTCACATAAGTGAATGCAACTAACTTGACTGGAATTAAAAATTTACTCTTCGATTACTCAATTATATATATATATATATATATATATATAGTAACAATAAAAGCTAAAAGCTTAAAATAAAAAATAAACAGATGGTTCAATGCTAAATTCGACAGAGCCGCAATAAAATAAAATAATATTATTAATTCAATAATACCGAAATACACTACTCTGAGTTTCATGTGATAATAATCATCAGGTGAAAATTATATAACAGTGACAGTCAGGCATGAACGTTGTGTATGTGCATGAAACAGACTACTGCTTCTCAGTGTTTATATATATGTTTGTTTTTAATTTTTATTTACAGGTATTTAATAATTTTTTTCACAGTATTAAATATTTTTGTTCATATTCATTACTTTAGTTATTCTACTTTTTTCATGTTTTTAAATATTTAAATATAAAAATAAGTTTAATTTAACGCTGAAACGATTCATTTCAGACGATAAATAAATCATAGACTCTTTTAATAGTAAGTTGCCGGTAATTCAATCATTAATTTAAATGAGCTTATTACACAAAATAATATACTCTAAACAACCAATGTAGTTTTAATTAAAAATTAGAAATAAACAAGGGACAGTACTTTAAACCCTAGGGGAGATAACTTACGTCAATAAATTGATTACATCAACATTTTTTTAGTTTCACTCTAATTTTATTTATTTAATTAAAATTATTATTTTATTATAAATAATTCCTTAATATATATATATATATATATATATATATATATATATATATATATATATATATATATATATATATATATATATATATATATATATATATTTATATTAAAATCAGTTCATTATAATCTATATTTTATACAAAACTAATATTTTATTTTAACTATAAAAATAAAAGAAACGGAAAACGTTTTTAAAGGGAGATAACTTTTTAAAAATAATGACTTTTTTAAACAGGAATTCTTTCTTGAACGAAAGTCCGCAAAATGATCTCTGAAGTTATTGAGAGTAAACAGAATCTCCAAAGTGTTCCCTAAAAATAAAGCGCACTAGATCAGTATCTCAAGTAGCCAGGAAGTTTTAATAGTCATACAGTGAATTCCCAAACTTGAATTTTTTTTTAATGCCATATCCGTTTGGGATGTAGTTGAACTTCACAGACTCCTTTTCTTTAATATCCGTGAATTATCATGACTTCTTTGGAAAGGCAATGAAATGGTTTCCAGTTGCCTTCTCCATGATTTGGAATTTAGAGTCTTCTTTCTCTTTGACAGGTTCCAGTGTAACCAACTATTTAACCTGTGGGAGGAGAGAGGAATTCATCTCATTCTAGTGGGCATTAATAATTACACATCCCAACTTGAATTAGTCGTTTATAATACTTTGTCTGCTTCAGTTTCAAAATAAATACATTTAACCCAGAAATGAAATCTTCTCAATAATGAATTTTTCAATAATTAAAAGTCCACAATAAAAAGTTTTAAAAAATATTTTAAAAACTTTTTAAGCATTCAAATTACTGAAACAAATATTTTCCACAAATATAAATTCTCCATTTTCTTTATTAGAAGACATCAAAATATTTTCATTTTTCCCTCTGTAGCAGGTTGCAACACAAAGGAACTTTTTTTCTTTAAGAATGTCAATAATCATAATTTTTTAGGTTCATATATCCCCATGAGTGGCCAGGCTGCTAGGGTATAGGTGTTTTTATTACGGCACCATCTCTAGATAGATTGCCAGCCAAGACTAAAGAGCTCCTATCTGTCAATTATGTGATGGCATCAAAAGTTTCTGAGTGGTTTTGTTTACCAGTTTCACTCACAAGGCTTGGGACAACTTCTGACATGATTTTCAGGTCCTCCCCAATGCTAGAATCATCTCCCTTGATTGATTTGATTAATTGACCATGGGATCTAGTCTGGGTCACATTATTGGAACACTAATGTAGAAAGCTGGCCATTATTGATGTAATGCTTGCTTGCCACAGATATCTACAACTACATCCACACATTTCCCATATATAGGCACCATAAGAGAAGCCAAACAGCAGCAGAGAGTGGAGAACAGAGAAAGAAATTTCACACACAAGCATGCTAACCAAAGAAGCTATTCAAAAACACGGCTGACCATCAGGCTGTGAAAATGACCTCCTGTGAACACAGAAAGAGAATGGACTCTACTATCAATGTGACAAGCCCACACAAATAGTCAACAAGCAGTCAGCTGGGTTAAGCGTAATCCTTTTTCACGCTGTCATTTTGCACCTTGTACACCATACATTTGAATGCTAAACTATACAACTTACTGGAAACATTTTCATATCTTGAAAATGAAAATAAATCTTTGGTCATTTCTTCAAACTAGTGTCTAATTTGTTTCTTTATTCCAACCAATTTCCACCTCAGATCACTAATGATCTAAGGCTATTTAAATCTGATTCATCAAATCTGGTATCAATGAAAGCATTACACATAAATTCTTACAAATCTAAACTCTTTTTGTCTTTTTTTTTTTTTAATGCCATGTACATTCAGGATATAGGTTATCTTGGATTTCCATAGATTCTTAATTTTCTTTATTATCAAGTAATTGCCATGAGTGCTTGCAAAAGATAGTGGAATGGTTTCCTATTGCCTTCTCTATGGTATTGACTTCAGTGACTACGAGAGTAGCTGCTACCCATAGCTAAAGAGCACATTCTACTTTCCTATTTAACCCATAGGTGGGTGTGTGTGGGTGAAGAAATAGATACATGCTTTTCCCAAGAGCATTAACATGAAGTGAATGCAATCGACTAGACTAGAACTTGATCTCCACACACTGATTTTCCTTTCTGAACCAATGACCGTTATGCTACCTCACATCCATGTCTTTTAGTTACAAGTCTTTAAAGAATTTAGTTGATTGTGTATTAATTCTGTATTCTTGAAAGAGAAATTTAATTATCAAGAAAGTGTTATAAAAAGAAATAGAAAATCTGAAACAGAAATACATTGATGCATTGGAATTGAAAAAGATGCCTTCTAAAAACTAAGCAAAATATTAAGAAACAGAAGAATTTCATTGGAAACAGAGATAAAATTGCTCAACTATTATGACACTGAATTTCTCAGAGGTGATGTGGCAATGGGGACATGGTTCTAAAGAAGAATCCTACGAATACCATAGATAGAACATGTGAGCAATGAGCAAGTTTTAAGGAGAATGGAAATAAAAACAGCACTTTTCCTTAACATTATAAAGCAACAGTTGAAATTTCTTGGACATGTGATGAGGTAAGAGGGCTTGAAGAATTAAACACTCACAAGGCATTGATGACAAGTGGAGCAGAAGTAATCTATGAGTAACACTGCCTAACAAGCTTGTGTAAATGTATGGCAGAAAATAAATAGGGTAGGATAGTGCTACAAAGGATGGGAAGTTGTGGAGAGTAATAATCGTCTACATCCTGAAGGAGCAATGGTTCTTGACAAAGTTAATATACACTAGGATGACTTTGACTTTAAATTCTACTCCAAAATTTGTGATGAACATTTTCCAAATCAGTTTGATCAATTTTTACAGCATTAACACTCACCCCATTAAAAAATTGATTAATAGGCTTTGTCAGCTTTTGTAGTGTAAAATAATTGGAAGTGAATCTAAGGGAAGTGATCACCAATAACAAGGCACTAAAATTGTACCCTTATCTTAACATCTGATACCATATCAAGATGTAAAGTAAACCTACTAGTTCAAAAATACAAACCAAGACTGTCAAGACTATCTTTTGTTTGTCGTTTTTGTTATTTTGAGACTATAATGTTACCATAGGAACATTCTTTTTACAAAATTATGGCAACACAATTATCCTAAAAACAAAATCTTTTAAAATTCATGAACTTTAAGAATCCACATTTTAATTATACGTTACATTTTTAATTGAGAAAAAGATATTAAAATATGATATAATGGCACCACAAGACAAGCTTTTAACACATTATGACACTATAATATTGTCTTTTAGTGTTTCAATATGAATGAAATGCACCACAAGATCAATATCTGTATCTATAAATGGCATTCTGTTTGTGTGTCTGTGTGTTTGTCACCTTGTTACCTCATCCTGAGCAAACTATTCATCCGATTGGCATGAAAATTCTCACACAGATCAGAAATTTGTGGCATTCGTACTTGATGCCTTCCGATTTTTCCATTTTACCTCTAATTTTTGAAAAAATCGATAAAACCGATAGGGGGTCGAATAATGATTCGAAAAAAATTCATCAGTTTTTCAGTGATAGTTTTCACAAATTACAAGTGATATCCACCAAACTCACGTTGAACAATATCTTTACTTACAGTTTTGAGGTGCTGTTCTTTGTTTTTAAAAATTGATATCAGTTATCGGAAAAAATCGATAAAATCGATCACTTTGGGACATCCGATTCAAATCCAATGTAGCTGATTTTTGGCTCTGTTTTTCGCAAACTGCAAAGAATTTTCACGAAAATCATGTTGAGCATTAGTTTTATCAACAGTTATTAGTTGCTGACCTTTTTCTTCAATATTGATATCAATTATCGGAAAAAATCGATAACATCATGCCACTTTTGACTTCCAATTCAAATCCAGACAAGCTGATTTTGGGCTATATTTTTCACAAATGGCGAAGAATTTCCACTAAAATTACATTGAGCATTGTTTTTATCAACAGTTATGAGGTGCTGACATTCATTTTCAATATCGATGTCAATTACTGGAAAAAATCAATACAATCAATCACTTTGGGACATCCGATTCAAGTCCAGTCCAGCTGATTTTTGGCTATATTTTTCGCAAATGGCGAAGAATTTTCAGCAAAATTCAGCATAGTATTTACCGACAGTATTGAGGTGCTGACTTTCCTTTTCAATATCGGTTTCAATTATCGGATAAAAATCTTTTGACTTCCCATCCAAATCGAGTTTACCTGAATTTGGCGATGTTTTTCGCAACTTGCTTGGGATTTTGATTAACTTTATCGGCTTTAGTCGTAACAATTAAAAACTTTTGCCCTGTGAGCTCCTTTGTGACCTACTAATACCGGAGGGAAGTTGATACAATCATGTCTTCATCGGAATTTGCGAATACACCAATCAAACGTATGTTCAATTGAGACGTCTACACTATAGACTCTACAGCTGATTGTTATTCACACACGCGTGACCATGCTTCACATAGCGGTATCTCATTGGCTGGGTGCAGTACGCGGTTGCTGATTGGTGTTCGAGGCCCTAGGACGCTTGCTGATTGGCACAACCGATTGGCCAGTAATACTTCGCATTTGAACCTGCTGTGCACAGCTGTGGAACGAAGGTCTCACTTCTGCTCCTGTTACGCCGCCAACTGATATTTCTGAAGTTGTTTCTTACGTTTTTGTTTTCCGTTTGTCTGTTTAACTACATTTTTCCAACTACCATAAACAATTTATTCAGATGTTTTACTTAAATACCTGCCTTCCCGATTCTGGCTCACGCTTTGCGATACTAAGTTAGACCTTGTACTCCTGGAATTGAGCAACCCTAATCAACCACTACTAGCATCACTTTTTCCCATGTCGCCAAAAATGAGGGTACGTCTTAGCCTTCGGTCTGCAAGAGCGTCCACTATCAGGGCAAGAAGGGCCCGCGAGTCCCAAGAGCAGGCTACAATGCGACTATCACAGGTTGCTCAACACAGCGCCCTCGCGCAAACCTCGCAGTCACAAGAGGAGCATGCCACCTGCTTGGCTGGGAAAGCTGCCTACAGGGCTTCGTTGCAATCAAGGCTCAAGAATACACAATGGTCGAGAATGAACGCACAGGCTGCAGCAACCGCCTCTGCATCTCAGGCTTCCGAGACTCATCATCAAAGGCTTCTTCGTAATGTAAGAAACGCTGCTGTCACTGCGAAATCAAGGGCCATAGAGACACTTGACCGCATGCGCGCCCATCAATCCAGAGACGCTGCTGCAACAGTGAGCGCTAGGGATGCTGAGACACCGCCCCGTAGGTCTGTACAAAATGCTAGGAATGCTGACACCACTGCCAGGTCGAGGGCAGCTGAAAAATTTACCGCAGGCGTGCCCGTCAATACCGAGACGCTGCTGCAACAACTAGGTTGAGGGAGTCCGAGCTGCAGCGGGCAACTTGCACTGCCCGCAACGCTGCAGCGATTTCTGCTGCCAGAAACTCCGAGGGCCCACAGACAAGGGCAAACAGACTTTCAAGGGCTGCTGCAAACATGGCCGCTGTGCGCTTATCTCAAACTCTCCAAGCTCGCCGCATACGCCTCGACGGCGACATTCAGTGCCTTGCGGCCGCCCGTGCTATTACCTATCCCAGTACCTCTTTTTGGTTTTTCTTGGCTTTCAATTATGACCCTGGCATTAACTACGCATGACGACATCAATGTAGGGTCCATGACCTGCATTTGCCAATTCTGCAACGCCCGCAAATGGGACAGGGAGCCTGCCGGGATGTGCTGCATCTCCGGCAAAGTTCGACTGCCACCTCTGCATGAATCACCTACCCCATTGAGGGGACTAATAGCCAGCTCCCATCCCGACTCCAACCACTTCCTTAAAACAATTAGGCAATAAAACAACTCCTTTCAAATGACCTCATTTGGGGCTCAGATGGTTCAAGAAGAGGGTTGCATGCCCACTTTCAAAGTACAGGGGCAGGTATACCACCGAATTGGGTCTCTGCTGCCTGAGGAGACCTCTACACCTAAATTCCTTCAACTGTACTTATTGCAGACTACAACCTACAGGCTGAAACCCGGATTGGTATTTTGCCGCCGTCGGGAAGAGTTCCTCGCAGGGACGTGATGCTACTACTTCAGGCCATGCTTCATGAGGTTAACAGCTACATTCGCAGTTTCAAATATTCTTTGGAAAATGCTCCCTTACTTCAGCATTCTAATTGACGCCGACAAACGGCCTCATGATGAACACGAACACCGCTACAATGCTCCTGCGTGCAACGAAGTAGTCGCTATAATACATGGGGAGCAAAACCGCACTCGCGATATTGTCCTCAAATCAAGAGGCGGCGCTCTTTGCAGGATTTCAGAGACCCATCGATCATATGATGCATTGCAATACCCTTTACTTTTCCCTTATGGTGACGATGGCTACCACTTCGGCATTCCCCTTCATACTCCGGGTGGCCAACCTACAACGTCTTCCAAAGCCTTATCGTGCAAGGCCTTCTGTTCATATTCTCTCATGGTTAAGGATGGAGACTTCAACCTGCTTCATAGATGCAGGGAGCTTTTCCACCAGTTTGCGGTTGACATGGCCGCTAAGATGGAATTGGAGAGGCTTTGTTTTATACGGAATCATCAGAAACAGCTGCGCTCAGACTCATACGTACACTTACGCGACAGCCTTTGAAATGAAGTCAATCCCCGCGACCAAGGGAAGCTGTGCATTCTGCCCTCTAGCTACACTGGGGGGGGGGGGGGGGGCGTTACATGCATAGACGCACACAGGACGCTATGACATACCTGAGGCAAAATGGACGGCCAGACTTATTTATAACGTTTACCTGCAACCCCAAATGGGTTGAGATAACACGTGAACTCCTACGCGGACAGGATTACAGTCACAGACATGACATTACCGCCTGCATATTCCGCTTAAAACTGGGAAAATTTATGGACTTAATAGTGAAGGGGCGAGTCCTACAGTGAAAACGCAACCACTATTTTACATTGCCAGAATTAAAAATCTTGACCGATTATGAACGGGTGGCAGTCTTCGGGTACGCACGGAGCAGCAACACAGCAGTCATCTAATGCTATCCGGTTGCCCTTGAGCTCATTGATTTTGCTACCAGTGAGATTCCCGGCCTATCAGTGACCTCAACAACTGCGGATACGTGCGTAAGTTCAATAATTCAAACCCCAAAGCAATTTAACTACATAATACCCCGAGCAACGCTGGCCTTTACTGCTAGTTTTAAATAATATTTTCAATTTTCCATTGAGAAATTGTGAAAGAATAATGTTATCACAAGAAGTTATATTTTAATAAGTCATTGCACTTGTAGCTCAAGAAAATAAACAGAAGTAAGGAACCAAGAAAGGTACAGTTTAGGACTAAAACTGTACCTTCCTTGCTTTCACTGATGCAAATTCGTCCAACACAATCAATATTAATGTCAACTAAAAAACTGTCAATGGCAACACTTAATACTGACAGTTTTTTTATGTCAAATGTTGGTGTTAAATTGTTTCTAGATGATTTTGTGCTTAAGGAATAATGAATTTTGTAGTATAAAATATTTATTTAGGATTCAATGGTGTCATAGTTACCCCAGCAAGTGATCATGATGCAGGCACTATTTACCACACCCTAAATACCCCACTAAAGTTGACCATCCAACTACTGACAGTTGAAATTAAGCCATTTTGCATCAAAATACTCTCCACAAATAAATGCCATATTGTAGTAATGTTGGTTTGTTATTTTATAATGTCTCCCTACTTCAAAGAGTTCCCAAACAAGAACAAATATAAGGTACTAAAGGGAAATGAAAAGAAGGGTGCCAAAATACATTTGCCATTTTTATTAAATACAGCAATGTAAAACAACAATATAACATGTGATAAAAACGGTATTTACAATAGATGAAGTTTGTACTCTATAAGATCCTTTAAGTTAAGGTGAAGTGAGGTTGTCAACTAGCATCTATGAATATCTTTGTTCCCCAATTTGTGTCAGTCTGGATGATTGGTGTAACACATGTTGTTCTAACCTCTTCTCCAGACTGGATGAGTACCCTAATGTGCCAAGGGCATTAACTCACCTCATTCATCAGCTCACTAGGCAGAGTGTTCATTCTAAAACCCTACAGTTTAACTGTTAGCAATTTGCTTTTGCTGATTATCACTCCTGAGGATTTGTGTATGGCCAAGTGGTTAGACCGTTAGCGTTTCAACAATGAGACCCAAGTTCAAATCTTACTATGATCAATTTCTCAAGGAAGTGACCTTTTGATAATGTTATAAATGCATATTTTTACGCAAGAGAACAAACAAAACAACAAAGTATGCCTGGTGAGGCAGAAAATAAAGAAGACAAGAATTTGTTTTCATCACTTATACTTGTTAAGATCAATGTGCAGTACCTGTTCGTTTCCCTTCCAGAAACTGCAAAGTTTAACAATCTTCAATAAAAAAAAAAATGCAAACATTGTGAATAAACATATAGAAATGTTCATCAAACAGATTTGCATGTCACCTTCATGAATCCAGAGTTATAGAAATATTTATAGCTGCGTAAATAATAATAGCTGTATAAACTGGACATTCTAACAAACTTAGGTGAGTTCTATATTAATTATAATCAGTTGTATAAGTTTTATACTGACCTAATATTGCAAATTTTACAAGTGTGTAAAGTCTATATGTCAAGTCATGTATAGGACTGCCACGGGTAACATGTAACTCAGTACAACCTGCCACATATACAAGTGGTTGGCATCCAAAACCAGCTCCTCCACAAGTTTTTCTGCTGGTAAGAAGGGTGACATGTCCCCCATGGGGCTGAAACGTTCGATCTGCTAACCAAAGGACAAATAAGGTTCTTATAGGAGCCAACGGCCAACATGTGTGTTTATGTGTGTGTGTGTGTATATATATATATATATATATATATATATATATATATATATATATATATATATATATAAGGCTAGGATGGTGTCTCAAGTCTTGAATTGCAACAGTCCTAGAGATGGTGTCTTGATAAAACACTCGGTATACTTGGACTACCGTGAGTGTCTGAGTTGGGCATCAGGAAGAGCATCCATCTTTGTAAAACCTTACCTCAAATCATTATGCCAAATCTTCTGTCAGGCAGGACCCACATTGCTTTGTGTGAGATTAATCCAACCGGTAAATCGAATCGAGTTCTCTCAGTCACTGTGTGTTTATCTAAAAATAAATACGCTTAAATTCACCTTCTTCTCTGTCGTGAACCAACGGCTTCAGGATAAAATTTCCGACTGACGCGAATTCAGCCGGTTTTTGATTCTAGCCAGAGGCAACCGGACATCTAGCCACACTGATGAGCTGTGATACAGCGAAACAGTCTGTCTGTGGATGACAATATATATATATGTATGTATGTATGTATATAAATGTATAGACGAGAGCAGGGTACACTTGTAGAATAACTAAAACTCTGGGGTTTTAATAAATTTTTATAATTTGGTAGTGAGTCCGGGTAAAAATAATGAATATAAAAACAAAAATAAAAAAATGAAAATGAAAATAAGGCATTTGTGCTTTCCTTTAAAACCCTTTTCTCTTTCTTTCTTTTTCTTTCTTTTTCTTTCTTTTTTACCCTTGAGTTTGTTTTATTCTAAAGTTTCCTGTAAAGAAAATCCTACAAACACTTCATATCACAAATTTTTTAATAAATTTTAATAAGGAAAATTTAGTTGTGAAATATGAAAATATGAAAATAATGAAGAAGTCTCCTAAAATAAGCATTTATTTTTAAGACATCACTTTCTATATTTATGCATGCTTGTGTGAAACATGTGCATGATGTACTTTGGTAATTTTCTGAATGTTTAGCCTTATATATGATAAACATCGTCTCATTAGCATTCCCAAAGAAGATTAACAGAACAGTTTTCATTTAAAGGGATTTATGACGTATCTGCTATTTTTTTAGAGAGGCGAGTAAGGATGGATTTGAGGAAGGCAAATGGATTATCCATTTCTTAAAGATTAAGAAATTTAGAATCCTGTTTAAAGTATGAAATGGCAAAGATTTGACTTAGACAAAGAAGCCATGTGCTTGATCTCTCTAGCCTTTTAAAAAAAAAAATTTTTAAAATATAAAAAATAATTAATAAATTACTTTTCTGCAATCTTGGGGAACACCTGGCTACCTTTCAGGGCACATTAGTGGGCACAGGCACACCGGTTGGGAAATAGTGTACTAGAGTGTGAACTACAAAAATAAGACTGATAAAAACTCACATTAACCCTGTTTAAACAAACAGGCTCTTTATCAATAAAAATTTATGCTGCTAAAATGGGTTTAGGCAAATATATTGAAGCATATTTATTGTTATTTAAAAAAATAAATAAATTGCTATTAATGTGATTGAAGAAATTCATTTTATCCCTCATTCCCTCCTTGTCATTTCTGAGTAATGAAGCAAAATATAGTGAAAACTATTACAGAGAATTACAAGTTTTTGGTATAGAAATATGTCTTTTGTCAGCCTTTCAATAATTGTCCAATTGAAAGATGGGATTGCTTCATAAAAAGAAAATATAATATTTGTAATAAATTTAGAATTTTGTTAATCTGATTTCTGGTAAATTAATCACCAAAAATGAGAAAGATTTTGTTGTTAATGTTTTTGCTGTGATGGAGATAGGAAAAACCAATTCACTGTCTCCATCTTTTCATGCAGACACTACACATTTTCTAGGATATTTAATTATTTTGACAGAAGTTAGGCTAAAATAAAATGTTCTTATAAAGATACAACTGATTCTGTGTTGAGAGTGAAATTACCTTCAGTAGCATGAAAAAATTCTTCATGATTCTTTCACATTTTTGCTTGGCTTTTAGACACTCTTCAAAGGAAATGTCAAGAAAACATTTTTTACGACATTAATTTTAGTAAGAAAGAAACCATTTAGAAACTATTTACATTATTATAATGATACATTTATCTTAGGTTGAAAAATGGTGTGGAAACATGAGTTCAAAAAGTTTACACACACGCACGCACACACACTCACACACACTCACACACACTCACACACACACACACACTCACACACACACACACTCACACACACACACACACACACTCACACACACACTCACACACACACACACTCACACACACTCACACACACACACACACACACTCTCACACACACTCACACACACACACACTCACACACACACACACACACACTCACACACACACACACACACACACACACTCACACACACACTCACACACACACACACACTCACACACACACACACTCACACACACACACACACACACTCACACACACACACACACACTCACACACACACTCACACACACACACACTCACACACACTTACACACACACACACACTCACTCACACACACACACACACACACACTCACACACACACACACACTCACTCACACACACACACACACACACACACACACACACACACACACACACACACGCACACAATTTCATCAATCTACAGAGCTGGCTAGATGTAGCCATAAATTCTATGCTAACAGTTTCTTCTCTTGCACTTCTTGCTTGTGGAATTTCCTTCCGGCTCCGTACTTTCCAGCCAACTTTAATCTGCAAAAATTTAAATGCAATGTCAATTGTTATCTACTGTCCACCTGATTGCTCTCTTCTCTTTCTTCTCATCATTAATGTTTCTCTTCCTAATTCTTCCACACCCTGTAAACCCTGGTGATTTAGTGTCATTACTGCCTTGCTTGGGGTGATTTTGATAAAAACAAAAAAAAACATATATACATATATATATATTTGTGTATTTAGGCAGCAATCCTTCTTTCATGCACATTTCATTAAAAACGACAGACAAGGTGCTTTTATTTAGTTTTTTATACAATTTCTCATGCAATCTAATAATATTTTTTCTTTTCAGATGATAAATTACATAAAAAAAAAAGCCTAAAAATAATGGAAGCCTTATTAATAAAAACAAACAAACCAACACTTAATAATATTAACTTTGAACATGGACATAATATATTGACCATGTTTTGAAAAATGAAAACATTTTATAATATATACATACAACAAACTATTTCTAATTTTAACAGTTAAAATATAATCCTTGAAAATGGCTAAATGTATAGCCGAAAGCGCTCGGATAAAAAGAACATTCGGACAGTTTTTATATAATTTATCATCCGAAAATAAAAAATTATTCGATCGTATGAAAAATTGTATAAAAAACTAAATAAAAGCACCTTGTCTGTCGTTTTTAATGAAATGTGTGTGTATATATATATATATGTATATATATATATATATATATATATATATATATATATATATATATATGTATATATATATATATATATATATATATATATATAAATATAAAAGTGAACATAGAAGCCAACACTTAGAGGCGACAGTCTGTTTAATGCTAGATGCAATCGTCAGGCTTGACGATTGCATCTAGCATGAAACAGACAGTCGCCTCTAAGTGTTGGCTTCTATGTTCACTTTTATATTTACACACGCTCTATCTCTGATATTGAGCACTTTATCCCATAAATATAGCACACTTTAAGACTATATTTCTTCATATATATATATATATATAGTTTATACACACACAAACAAGAACATATATATATGTATATATATATATATATATATATATATATATGTATATGATACAAATATAGTTTTAAGGTATGCTATATTTACGGGTTAAAGTGGTCAATATTGGGGATAGAGTGTATGTAAATATAAAAGTTGACACCCAAGCAGTAACAGTTTGTTTTATACTTTAAGGTAATCTCCATGGATTGAAGATTGTGATTAAGCATGAAGCAGACTATTGCTGCTGGGTCTTTAGTCAGTTCGTTTTCTTTAAGTACATGCCTCATTAAATAATTTAGACAAGTTTGACTACTTATTCTTAATGAGATCCTCTCATATTTATGGACAAGTTTGTTCGTATCCTTATTAAAGGAAGAAAGAAAGTTACCATGTTAATGTATATTCATTTTATTCTGAGTACTTTTGACATTAGCACAATGTCATCTTCAGGATCTTGTTTTATCTAAGATAAAATTGTTGTGTTCATCTGAAAATTAAATTATTTACTTGCGAAGTGAAAAACGCTAAACTTATGTACTGTGCGATTTTTAAATTTTATGATGTAATCACACACATGCAGTAATGTCAAGGGAGGTAACTAAGTTATTGAGATGTGTAACTTTTTTGGTTCTTTACAGTAAGGAAAGTGACTTCCTTGAAAGCCCTTCATTTCACCTGATAAATCCCACCGAAACCAAAGTTGGCATAATTAGCCAGAAAATTAAAAAAAAATATACAACTTGTTATGAGTAGCTGTACAAGAAAACCAATGGAAGGGCACAAGTGAATGTATCTCCTGATTTCATGGCATTGAAGATAAGAGTAGGCATGTTTTCATCAAGTACAACATTAAAGACTTCTACCCCAGCATATTGGAGAAAGGCCTGCTTGAAGCACTAGAGTATGTAAAAAGTTTTGTCGACATCCCACTTGAACATATTGATATAATTTTGTATTTTCCCAAATCCACTTTATACCACAATAGTGATGTTTGGGTGAAGAAGACAAGCAAAGATGGCTTTGGCATCTTACAAGGATCTTTTGATGGTGCTAAAGCTTTGGAGCTCAAGGGGATGTTTATATTAAATAAAATTAACAAAATTGTTCACATTGACAATCACAACCTCTACAGAGATGATGGTCAAATTATTGTGCCTTTTAAGGTTAATGATAAGATCAGGAAAATGCTTTTTAAGGTTTTCTACAACTTTAAATTTGAAAATACGGTTGAAATGAACAAAAAGATCTTACAATATTTAGATGTTGATTTTAACCTTGCTGCTGGCACTTGTCTCTCTGTACATGAAGTTGAATATAGTGAAATATATAAATTTTAAATTCAAACACCCTCCAAGCATTATTAAGCACATCCTGAAGAAATTCCTCATCCAAAGATATTTTTGAATCAAAGAAAAAAGCATATGAAACAATATTGAGAGAGGAGGGGCACAAAAACAAATTGAACATTCAATCCTCAGCCCAACCAACAAGTGAGGAATAGAAATAGGGAGAGAAATATTATCCGGTTCACCCCCCACTTTTAATTTAGAAGTAAGAACTAATAGAGGGAAACTGCTCACTCAGCATTTCAAATTGCTCACTAAGCATTTCCCAAAGTCTTCTGATCTACACAAAAATCTTTTAACAAAAATACTGCAAAATTAAGTTACTGCTGAACCAACAACCTAGATTAGTATTATAAAGAAACATAACATGAGGAAGTTCAAGACAGCCGCACATAGCAACAACAACGACATTATCCCTTGCAACTGCAGGGACAAAGACAAGTGTCATTTGGACAGTCGCTGTAATACTGCGAGCATGGTCTATAAAGTGGAGTTGGAAGATTTCACAGGACAGAGCAAAGTCTACGTAGGAAAGTTCATTAGAACAAATTGCCAGGTATTGAATTCACAACTCTTTGGGTCAAGTCATTGGATTACCAATGCATTTTATCCACTGGGCAATTTTTTCTTGGGGACATCAGTGTATGAATTCTTTTTTGCTCTGGTTCCCATATTGTATTCATTTCTATGCTTGGCTGGCTTAAGAGATTTTTATGGCCTAGCATATGTGCTGATTCCTTAAGTTTTCATATTTCCAGTGATGTTTTCTGTCTATTATTTCAACCTTGTTCCACAGGAGGCGGTGATCTCTCTTTTCCCTCCATATATAGTCAGTCATACCTGATTTTTCTATTTCCCCTCATGTTATGGCTTTATGTTGTTCCTGCAGTCTAATCTTAAGGGGGCAGCCTGTTTCTCCTTTATATTTCTTGCCACAGCTGCATGGGATGGCGTACATGCAGTCCTTAATCATATTCTTAATCATCTCCTCTATGGGTAGTCTTACACAGAAGAGGTGTCTGTGAAGTGTTGTACCACTTTTGAAGGTCCTTATGTTATATAGACCACAAATCTTTTGTATTTTATCCAATAATCTCTTCATATTGGGTAGGCAGACCAAAGCTGTTTTCTGAGTGTTGTTATCCTCTTGCACCCTTCTATGTGATGAATATGACAGGAAAGATGAGGACAACAATCCAAACAAAGTAAATACTGTAAATAATTACAATACCTCATCTCAGAAATATAGACAGATCCTGAAGAAGGCCAGAGTGTACAATGGTTGAAACGATGTGAAATTGGCAATAAAGATGAGGACAACAATCCAAACAAAGTAAATACTGTAAATAATTACAATACCTCATCTCAGAAATATAGACAGATCCTGAAGAAGGCCAGAGTGTACAATGGTTGAAACGATGTGAAATTGGCAATAAAGATGAGGACAACAATCCAAACAAAGTAAATACTGTAAATAATTACAATACCTCATCTCAGAAATATAGACAGAGATTGCTAACATTAGTTTCAGATAATGAACCAAACACAGTATTTGCGATATACCTTCTGTACAGATTGTTTAAGTTTTCTTTTCTATCACTTTTGGATCAGTTGGTGGTTAATAATTATGTGAGAGAAAGTTATATCCACAATGTTTTTGAAACTCAGCTGCAAACAAATAGTGTCTAAGTTAGGATACAAGTTGCAATGAGCTGCAGTTATAACCAACGTGATATGAGCAAGTATATGTGTACTAAGGACGTTATACTAGTGGGCAGACTGCATGATAATTGATGCATGGTCACTTTGCACACTAGAGATTTCTAGCCTTATATTGACTTGATTCGCATCACAGCCAAACTTAACAGCAACATCCTGTAAGCTTTTATATTTTAATACTTCTCAGTTTTTAATGCATAAATAACATCAGCCGGCACCTCTGCACAATTCAGACAAGGCAACATGTGTTGATAAAAATCATTTTATTGACATTTATGTTTTTTGAAATTCAGAAACAGATTTTTTAAGACACTGAAGTTAAATAATACTACTACTTCTTTTATGAACCTTCTCACTTAAATATATGAACAATCATGACTCTCCACAACTTCCCAGCCTTTGTAGCTCTAAGCAATGTTTATTCTCTTACTATCCCTTCTCAGTCCACAAGCTCATTAGGCAGATTACTCACTGTTTCTCTCTGCCTCTCTTGCCTTCAATTTAACCTGTGTGTGTCAAATTCCCCAAGCCTTCTTTTCTCATTATGTGTCCGAGATGTTTCAACTCCTTTTTTGTTTCCATTTTTCATAACACTTCCTCATTGCTCACTGCCAGGTATTGAACTCACAACTCTTTGGTCAAGTCACTTTTTGGATTACTTCAACCAATACTTTTATCCAATAGGCCATGTGTCCCTTGAGGACATCAGTAGCCACAGCAGAGGTGAACAGAAACTTGAAGAGTTGAGTTAGAAAAGGGATTAACTGAAACTGAGATATCCAAAAAAAGGCATGGCACATGGAATTAGAACAATCTACCCCCGTGGACTAAATAAAGGGTTTGGTTTGAAATTCCAATGCATATCACTGGAAGAAGTCCAGAGCATACAACAGTTGAAACATTGTGAATATGACAATAAAGATGTGGACAACAGTTTGAATAATGTAAATAGTGTAAATAGTTACAATACCTCATCTCAGAAATATAAACAGAAATTCAGAAATATATTTTTCTATTTTTTAATACTTTGCTTAGCTTTTAGAAAGCATCTTTTGTTATTCCAATGCACTTTGGATTTTAGTGAAACATTTTCCATTGTCTTTTAAAACACTTCCCAGAGAGTTAAATTTCTATACTTGCTTGATGATTCCAATTTGTAACTCGCATCTTGGACTGTCTTTCTTGCTAATGACTATACATCCGGTTTTCTTCCAATTGATGATTAGTCCTTTCTTCTTGCTCTCCTTTACTAACTTGTCTAGGAGTTCTTGTACATTTCTTTCTGTGTCTGCCATCAACATGGTTTCATTTGCATATCTTCAACATTGCTAGACATCTTGATCATTTCTAACTACACTCTATCCAGAAATTATAAGAACACTGTAAACATTATTGATTTCTTGTTGAATTCCTTGTCTCAAGCTCAGAACATTATAGTATACATGGAAGTCAATTGCTGATATACAACTAAAATGCTTTATTCTATGGTTAATAGTCAAATGAGTTCAATTTTATAATTAAAATTATTTCTTGGAGTTCAGCAGTTGTAAAAACACTTGGGAATTGGTTGTTTTTCTGTGATTATAACTAAAAATGATTTTGTTCATTATTAAAGAGAATGTGTGGATGGTGTAATGTATAACATCTCAGAATAAGAAATTGAAGAACTGAGTTCAAATTCAAGTCAGATCCATTACATTCACTTATGAGCAAGTATCCTTGGGAAATGTGTGAATCTGTCTCCTCCCTCAGCTATGGGTTAAATAGTAGGACTTGTATCAGGAAAAATCCTTATCTCCAAAAGAATTGTTAATGAAATATTCACTTGCAAAAAAATTCCTATTCTTATCATCTAAAAATATGTTTTGACTTTGATGAAAGAGTTGATAAACAATAAAAACCATTATAATTCTTGGATATCAATTCAAATTTGATCTCTTTCTGATTCCCTCTTCATGTCAACCGGATGTAAACACTAAGGGAGCAAAACCCAAAATAAAAATGTCCTCCTCTGTGCAGGGGTTCAAAACAAATCCCCTCCAAAATGTCGAAAGCACAATGTAGAAGATATAAGAAAAATAGTAAGTAAATAAATATGGTCTAATAATTCTTATTTTTTTTTTTATTTACATCTGTGTAAAAAAGGTAGGCTAATTTAACATAATTTATGTGCACAATAATATGAAAATAATAAAAAATTATTATAAATGTCAAAAAATCATATTGACATTGCAAAAACAAAAAGGCAATGTTGTCAATTCAACACTTAGTTTTTTTACAAAGACAAATCAATTTTTTATAACGATCCAATAACGAACCCATCTCTTCCTTAAAGCAGTAACGATATTTTAAAATAAAAAATACAAATAAAATAAGAAATAAAACGAAAAAGTAATTCTTCATTTTTTTAACTTATGTATGCAAATTTTCCGCTTACCATGCAAAAATAAATAATAATTTTATTTTTTTAAATTTTTTATGATGTAAGAAAGTTACAAATTTTACGTAGGTGAGTTATTGCCCTTGGTCAATTGCACTCTCTAGAGTTCATGTATAGCGTCAAACCAACCAATCACTAGTCAGAATATATTGGCGCCAATTATAAAAGAATGCTATTCACTTCTGCTTGGCCTCTTTTCTACCAAGATCTGCAAGGGAGACTTAGACTTGTATATCCAGCAGTTGTGACATGAGAGCCGTACTAATGATATTAGTATGTAAACCATTCTACTACAACACCAAGGACTTCAGTTAAGTGGATTTATAGTGTTTCATTATAATATATAGCTGCAAACAGAACAATTTGTTTGCAACAAGAACTATTTTTTCAATAGTATTTGTATAAATGAATTTCAATAATATTCCTTTAAACTTTCAATTTATATTCTGTGTTCTTCGTGTGTTGACTAATATTTGTGTCCTAAATCACCATAAAGAAGCCGATAATTAATGTTGCCGCCAAAGAAAAAAGATGTGTTTGAGAGTCACTAGATTTGTTTTAAGATAGCCACTCACAAACGACTGAGCATAACTGACCCCCCAGGTCAATCTGATTCATGTGTAGTGAGGCAAATACATGTGAAGTCAACTTAAACAATGAAAAACAGACAACACAAAACTAATAAATATCAGAACTTTCTCTTCCATATTTCATTTTCTGATGAAGCTTAAATAAAAGCAAAACATATTAAATCTATGTTTCCTATTTGTTTCTAATCCTATCATATATACAAATATATATATAAAATACATGTATGTGTTGAATTCATTTCTTTTGAGATTGTTAAACTTCTCAATCTAATCCCATAACTTGCTTGATAGACTTTCTTTAGCAACATATCAACCTCTATTGGTTATTGAATGCGGAAATCTAAATAATTTGAAGACAATTTTATGGTTTCAATTAAAAATAATTTTGAATGCAATTGTAGGCCTTCAACTACAGATAAAATGTACTGTTGGTAATTTTTATATAATAATGTATTGCTAGTATTTTTATTATAAAGATGTATTTTGATACTTTCATAGAGTTTTGTTTTTGTTTGGGACTTCACTATTTTCCCATAGCTGGGATCCTAACAGGTGCTACCACCCTGAGTTAGGGTGGACTGGTAGAAACAGCAATTAAGAGGTGGTTCTATGGTCCTCAAAACCTCTAATCTCTTGATCAGAGGCCTTGCTGCCAAATATAGTTTATCGTCATACCCAGGATTAATTTTGTAATAATTGGTGACCTTCTGATGAAAATTTTAACATGCAGCTACAATGAAAAGTCACCTTGTTACAGGATTCTTGCTTAGGCCAATAACTTTGCAGTAGCTTCGCATCTACACACGCGTGTATGTACACACACATACACACACACATACACAGTAAGGCATATGTAACTACTTGCAGATTTTATACTCTAGTTTTTCAAATAAATGTCTCTTATTGCATTGCAATGGAATACATCTTGAGTAAGCAGCAATAACAAGTATTATCAGTTTATACTGGGGAGGGGAGATCATTCAGTTTTCATTTGGCTACTTGATATCTGCGTACATTCATATGTCTAAATCTAGAAATACATTAGCCTGACTAAATTTCAAGTAAACACACACAAACATATATGTATAGATATATACTGCAATACTTTATATCTATAGCAGTGCATAAATACACATACACACACACATACACATACACATATAGATATGGGTATGATAAAAAAACATGTATATGCATATATACTTGCATGTACATATATATTTTTTCTCAGGTGTTATAAAAATAGTGCTCAATGTTATATAACAGAACTATTAAGTATATACTAGTGAATATATATATATATATATATATATATATATATAATATCCCATGTTGATAGCATGAATCAGAGTTTCATGCAGATATGCAATCTTCAGTTGCAGAATATTCACTGAACGCTTACCGGTCAGTGAATATTCTGTACCTTAAGATTGTGTATCCACATGAAACTCCAAGTCATGCTATCGATGTGGGATATTATTTATATATATATATAACTAACATATAATTAAATTCCTTAGACTGTTTAAACATTCAAACTTATATAAAAAATTATAATATTTATGAACTCTCAAAGTAAAGCAAAAAAAAGCGTCCATTCCAAAGAAAGTTAATGACACTTTATCACAACTTCTTTCTCTCTTTTTCTCTCTCTTTCTCTTTATGCCTTTTTGTCCTATCCCCCTCCCATATCAATATATAACTTCCCTTAACAGATTTAATGTGTCAATGTCTGGATTTCCTCTAAAAATAAAAATTGAAATTTGAAAGAATAGAAATGTTACATCTAACTCAATCATGTCTCTCTACCCCCCCTTCACTCCCTCACTTCGTTAATTTACTTATTACTGCCCGTCATAAATGTGTAAATTTCTTTTCATTTTTCGTTTCAACCTTTGGAAATAAAATCTGATGATCTGCTGTCCTTTAAAAGGGCTGTGGTGAAATAATTTATTATATGGAACCTTAAAGTGATCTGTTTTTATTTAAAATATATATATATATATATATATATATATATGTATTTCTTATTATTGCTTCAATAATATGATTAAATAGCAGGACATACTGGGTTCTATAGTGGTACCTGGTCTAGGAGAATATATATATATATATATATATATATATATATATATATATATATATATATATATATAATAATTAGGAAAAAAACCTTAAAAATCTATTGTGAGTAACAAATTTATTTCAATATTGGATATAAGTATATAAGTATATATATGAGATGAATATACTTATATTCATCAAAATAAATTTATTACTGACAATGGATTTTAAGGTGTTTTTCCTAATTGTTATTATTATTATAATTTGGTGTGTATCATACATTGAGCTCTCATATGAACTAAAAGTTCTCTTTGAAATAATCCCTACCAATTACAATTTGGTAATATATATATATATATATATATATATATATATATATATATATATATATATACACACACACACACAGACACACACACACACACATATATATATAAACAGAAATTTGACGCCACGGAACATATACTCAGATCTAAAAATGCAGGAAAGCATTTTTCTTTCTTAAGAGATTCCTTTTAACCAACACATCATGAGAAGAATACATTGGTAAATATTAATTGACCCCCCCAAAAAAAAATTAATTCACACTGCAAGAAAATATAAGCAGGGGAAAAGGAACTATGATGAATATACAAATTTATTAATAAAAACCTTTTTTTTTTCTTTCCCCCTCATTTTATTTGTTGTATTCTTCTGATGACCAAAAGGAATTTCTTAAGAAAGAAGAATGCTTTTTTCCATTTTTAAATCTGTGTATATGTTCTGTGGCATCATATATATATATATATATATATATATATATATATATATATATATATATATATATATATATATAGCTTGATCAATAACACTGACACAGTTATGACATGAATTTTGATATGAAATTTTCACTGTATAATATTCATTATATGTGATTAATGGAACAGCATTAAATTAAGTGCCTTGACAAAGAAGGAGATTATGGTAAAAATAAAATCATGTAGTGATAGATATGCCTTCACTATGTCTTGGGAGTTTTAAATTCTCCAAGCTTTCTTTCCTCATTATGTGTCCCAGAATTTCAACTGACCATTGCTGAGTTTAAGCATAAGTGTCCTTTTTAAGGTATGAGATTAATTTATCAAATAATATTTACCAAAGAAAGTTGTTTTTTTGATTCATAAAAACATTTTTTATTATAATTAACTTTGATATTTATTCATTAGTATATTTCGTCATTATTCACCTTGCCCAGAGAAAATCTCATTATTTTTGCAAGCAGAATTTGGATAATTAATTCTTTAATTAATAGAAAAATTAGTGATTTGGTTTAGTCTTTCAGGGGACTGAAGGAAGCCTTATCACATCAAAGATTAGAAACCTTTCCAAAGAATCTCTTTTTATTATTTTGTTCTTTCTAGTGTAGGAACAGAAAAGAAAGAAATGCTTTAAGGAATTCACTTGATTATAGCCACGTATATACCCTTTAAGGATATTTTATAGCCATGTATATACCCTTTAAGGATATATTATAGCCATGTATATACCCTTTAAGGATGTATTATAGCCATGTATATACCCTTTAAGGATATATTATAGCCGTGTATATACACTTTTATGGGAAAACAAATTTTCTAATAAATGTCAGTTGATATATAAATGGAAATGAAATGATATATTTTTATGACTCAATGAAATTGGAAAGAAATCTGTAAGCAAAAAAGACAAATGAAAACAATGTAGAATATGCAAATTCATTTTGATGATTTCAATGAAGTTTCATAGAATATAACAAGTAATGAAAACAGTCATAGATTGGTTAAAAATTGAAAACCTGAAACTTAAAATGGAAAACTATTACTTTTTGAAACAAGTGTATCATATGAAATTGATTCTTCTTCTGTATGTCCTGTCCCTTCATGACATGGGCAATCATGGCTCTCCTCATTTCTCTATTCTTTGTTGTAAATCTTAATAAATTTTGGCAAACTTGGATCTTCATGCCTGCAGAATAATGGAATGTTAAAAGGAGAGTTTTTCCATTGACACTGCTATTATTTTAACTACCTTCTATCCTCAGCAGTGTTTATTGTTTTAAAAAACAGTGATTAGAATTGTATTAAAACCTCTAAACATAGGAAAGTGATTTTGTACATTTTTGTTGCTCTTGAGAATTTACAAAAATAAAAAAAATAATAAACACAATTTATTGTCTACCTTAAGACTGAAAGGATTTATTTGCTTAAACCAATTTTTAATCATTGATTTGAGAAAATGATTATGTGCAAAATACATTGAAGAAGGAAAACTATTAACCACAAATCTGTCAACAGCTCATGGTAAAAAAGATAAAATTCAAAAAAGATGATTTTTATTTTAGCAGGCATAAACCCAGAGTTGGTTGATTTAAAAAAAGAAAAATGCAAGCAGGAAAAATAGTGTTCACAGGAAAACAAAATCGTAAGTTTTTATTTACTAGATACAAACAGGAACAATATGTACACAATTTACGTCATTTGCACTATTGTCCTCATTTTTATTGTCATATTCACAATGTTTTGGCAGTTGTAAGCTTCAGCCTTCTTCAGGTGATATATGTTGGAATTTTGAACCAAACCCTTTATTTCGTCCACTGGGTTAGAGTGTTCTAGTTTCACATGCCATGCCTTTTTGTGGATATTACAGTTATTTCCCTTTAGTAACTCAACTCTTCAAGTTTTTGTTCCTCTCTGCTGTGGCCAGGTATTGAACTCACAACTCATTGGGTCAAGTCACTGGATTACTTCAACCAACGCTTTTATCCACTGAGCCACATGTGTCTGTAAATTCAATAAAGGGTTCAGTTTGAAATTTCAACATATATCACCTGAACAAGGCTGGAGTTTTTTTTTTTAAGCCTATCACCCCAAGCAAGGCTGGAAGCCACTAGCATGCAGGGGGTTACAGAAGGTTTGGAGGAAGAGCAAATAGGAGTGGCAAAGGAGAGGATGTGGAGAAACATAGTGGATCGATCAAGGCAAGGGTTTACAGAACATTTGGAGCGAGAGCAGATAGGAATGAAAGGTAAAAGGGTGTGGAGAAGGGAAGTGGATAGATCAAGGCAACTGGAGATGTTGATTGATGTTACACTTAAATAGTTGGAGATTGTATTTGTCAGGGAAACAGGAATAAGGAAGGGAGTTCCACAGGTGAGATGTGCGAGACATGAAGCTATTGCAGTAGAAGAGACGTCTACATCTAACAGTTTCAACGGTGAAGGGGTGGGAACGGGATGCCAGCCTCGTAGGACGTTTAAATTCATGAGGCCTAGGAACCAGCAAAAGCAGCTCATCGGAGCAATTACCGTGAAAGTATTTGTAAAAAAGACAGAGCGAGGCAACGTCGCATCTGTGAGAGAGCGACTGCAGACGAGATGACAGATCAGGGCCAATTACATTGCATATCCGTCTCTGGATCTTATCAAGAACCCTGAGGCAAACAGCAGGGGCTCCAGTGTACAATGGTAAAAACATTGTGAATATAACAATAAAGATGAAGACAACAGTCCGAACAATATAAATAAAGTAAATAGTCACAATACCTCATTTCGGAAATATAGACAGATATTGAACTAACAATATGGTAGATTAAATGACCAAACATATAGTAGACAAGAAGGAAAGAGAGAAACAGTGACTAACTGTCCTAAGAAGCTTGTGTAAATGGATGTCAAAATAGGAAGTGCGACGGATAATAAAAAGTAAAAAATATTACGAGCAACAAAGAATAGGAAGTTGTGGAGAGCCATGAATGTCATGTCCTGAAGTAACATAGAAATAACAGATGATCTTATGCAAACCACCTGCATACAAATAGAAAATGAATTCAATAAATATTTGATTCTTCTTTTTTTATGTGTCGTGTCCTTCAGGATTTAGGTGATCAAGGCCCTCCACATCTTCCAGTGCCTTGTAATAAGTCTTTGATATTTCTCCTAAACCCTGTTCTACCATCCATTTATTCAAGTTCATTGAGTATGTTACGTGCTGTCTTTCCATTGTCCCTCAATCTGTCCTGTGAGTATCAGATTTTCCAAGTCCTCCTTCCTCATTATGTACCCCAGAAATTTCAACTGCCTGTTCCTGATGTTAAGTATAAGTTTCCTTTTTGTTTCCATTCTCTCTAAAACCTTGTTTTTGCTCATATGTTTGATCCATTGTATCGTCAGCATCTTTCTGTAGAACCACATTTCTGTTGCTTCAAGTCTTGTCTTCATCTTTGAGGAGATTGTCCAGCATTTGCTGCTATATAGGAGGATAGATATCATGTAACAGTTCAATACTCTTTTCTTTGTTTCTAATGAAATTTTTCTGTTGTCTCTTAATACTCTGCTTAGCTTTAGGAAGGCATCTTTGGCTATCCTAATGCATTTTTGGATTTCATTGTTGCACTTTCCATCTTCTGTTAGAACACTTCCCAGATATTTAAATTTTGTACTTATTTGATTTTGGTTTCTCCAATTTGTAATTTGCATTTTATGGATAACCATGCATTCTGTGTTCTTGTAGTTTATACTTAGTCCTTTCTTCCCACTTTCCTTGCTACCTTCTGTAGGAGGCTTTCTAGTTTCCTTTCAGCAAACCAGAAATTTACAGGACTTTGTAAATATTTCAATGTCTATTCAAATCATACTCAGAGTATATTATTTTGAGAATAACATGATTAAATATCAAATATCAGCAAAATCAATTATATTACCTCTATTGACAAAAAGCACAAGATGCCAAGTTTTAAATCAAGTGGCAAAACATGCGGATCTGATCACTGGGTCTACTTTAAAAGACACCAAGGTGAGATTCAAACCCCCACCCCGGTATCATGGTCATAAAGTGAATATTCTTACTACTCAGCTACATAGCCATATATACATACATACATATATATATATATATATATACATACATACATACATACATACATACATACATACATATATATATATATATATATATATATATATATATATATATATATATATATATATATATATATAATAATAAATATATATATAAGTTATTATACTCATCTGGAAAAACCTTAGGTGTTTTGGCTTGTAAATGAACGAACCATATATATTTACTTCATTTATTTATTTGAAGTAAATAATGTTAACTTGATAACACTCAACAAATATATATATATATATATATCTATATATGTGTGTGTGTGTGTGTGTGTGTGTGTGTGTGTGTAACATGTTGAGATAGATATGAACAAGCTGTAATAGATAGATAGATATGAGGGCTGTTTGGAAATGATCCATCCATTTAATATTAATGAAAAGTAGGTTAACTTGAACAATACTGCTTTAGTCCACTTCATAATATTCCTTTTGATACCTCATACACTTAGCTCAGCATGCCTTCCACTTTTCAAAAGAGTTTGTAAAGTTCCCTTTAGTGGACATCATCATCATCAACTGTCTTATCATATTTTCCTTAATATGATTCAAAATGATTATTATGATGGCATAATTTAACACAATGGACTGCCCAGTTATTTCCCTAAATCCTTGTTTGTCTGTTTGGGTCTTCCTTTATAATATTTATAAATTGTTGTTCGATGAATTCATTATCCTAGTTTTTTCATATCCAAAGCAATTCAAAACTTTCAAAACAAAAACATTAACACATTCAATTTACATGTTGAATATTTTGAACTTCACAGCCATAAATGTGTTAATGATGAAAACAACAAAAAAAACAACTAAAAGCTTTTACTTATATAACTTTATTTGAGAGTTTTAGTGGAGATACATTTCTTGCCAGTGTTAAAATAGTTTTCCATGAAATTGCAATCAATGAGGTGTGAACAGGACAGTTATTGATTTGCGAAACAGACTTTGCCTCCAAAAGACAAGAGGTTAACATTTACACCAACAAATCTATTTTGGTATTATATTACCAGGAAAAAAGTAATAAATAGAAACACAAAATTAATATTTCATTCCTACTTTAAGAAAGCTATTAACCTTTTGCTATTGTTTTATTATTTCATTGAATCTGTTTTCAAAGTAAAAATGTTATGCTAATGGTGAGATTAACTGTTTCCATACAGGAAACATTAGGCATTCATTAACAGAACAGTTAGTATTTCCATCAGTTGAAATTTATACAATCTTTCTATTAAAATAATTTTTCAGGAAATTAGGAAATTAGACTTTTCAAGTCCACTACACTGCGTGCCAAATTATTATCGAGATAACTTTTTCTAATATTTCAAAAACCGTCCAATCAATTCACACAATGTTGACAACACTGACCTGCGCAATCACTGAAATTTTCGTACTGATCTGCGGAATGTAAACAAAATGGCGCCATATTTGTTATCAGCACGGTGATTTGAGCGTGCCAAATTATTAGAAAAGTGTAAGAATTTAGTGAAAAGATGATACTGAAAAGAAAACTATCACCTCAGAACTCTCAAAAGGTAAATCTACCCTAGAAATTTCTAAAATGATAGGGAGGTGTCATCAAACAGTGAAAAAGTTCACCGCCGACCCTACACAAGTACGCAAAAGGCAAGTCGAGGGTTATTCCATGTCTCATGTCACGACTTAAACGAGAGGCCACGAAGAACCCTGCACTTGCCAGTCAAGAGCTTTTCAGTCGCATTGGGGATACTACTGTGTCTAAAAGTACTCGGTGTCGGTATCTGAGGGAAATAGCAACAACAGTCAAACTTGTATCGAAGCCTCCGCTGACGAGAAATCACAATCAAAAATCAAAATCGATTGAAATGGGCCGAGGACAATATGAAGATTGACTTCTCTAAAGTTTTGTTCACAGACGAAACTCAAGCAACACTTGATGGCCCAGATAAATGGTGCAAAGCTGGGTAATGGAGGCATAATGACCTGGGGTGGTATTATTGGAAAAACATTAGTGAGCCCATGGAGAGTACCAGATGGCGTCAAAATGACTGCTGATGCATACATAGCGTTTATGAAGGAGCATCTTGAACCGTGGATGAAAAGGCAAAGTTGCCTTCAGAAGGGCCATTGTTTTAAATGCAAGATAATTCTCCCTCACATGCTGCTCACAAGACTACTGAATATTTGATACAGTTAGGCTTCGATGGACCTTGAAAAATGAAGTGGCCAGAAAATTCTCCGGATTTGAACCCAATCGAAAAACTTTGGAGCATCATGAAGCGAAGACTGTATACCAACGGATGACAATTCAGGAGCAACGCTGAGTTGTAGGAAGCAATTCGTGACATATCTCGCGGCATTACAGCAGATGACATCCTACAATTAACAAATTCTATGGATCGTCGACTTCTTCAAGTAATTTCAAAAAAGGGAAAGCACATTCCCTCTTAATTTGTTTAAAACTGCCCCTTTGTTTGTATCTGTTATTATTTGTTTGATTATCTTATTTATTAGCTTCTTTTGATCATAAACATTCACGTGCAACATTAATAAACGTTTTGTTTGGTCAATTCTGGGAATTTTACTAAACCTTTCTAATAATTTGGCATGCTCAAATCAACGTGCTGATAACAAATATGGCGCCAGTTTGTTTACATTGCGCAGATCGGTACGAAAATTTCAGTGCTTGCGCCGGTCAGTGTTGCCAACATCGTGTGAAAATTTTGTGTGAATTGATTGGATGGTTTTTGAAATATTAGAAAAAAAAGTTATCGCGATAATAATTTGGCACGCAGTGTAGTTGTTATTCTTTCTAGTATTAAACAGTATTTCCTTCCTAACCTTTTGTTTAAGGCAGTGCGGAAAGCCAACATCTTGATTATATCATTGTTTATCCTTCTAATTGCATGTGCTATCTATTATAGTTGTTGTTGTTGGAAGACTTTAAGTGATGTAGTTTTTGTTATTTGGTAAAGTTCTTTGTCATTTTTTAGTGCCAGAGTCTACAGGGTCCGATGAAGGATTGTGTCTTTTAAGATTTAAAGGATTCATTTGCTTGAAAGTATTTTTAATCATTAATCTGAGAAAATGGTTCTATGTAAATGATAGTTTTGGCATTTCTGAATGAGTTGGAAGCCATTCTAGTGGACCAGGCGGTGGGTGAATGTGTGAAGAGAAGATGAGTTATCTCTAGGTTAAGGCTTCCGCTGGCCGGCCCAGCTACATAAAAATTTTGGACTTTAATGCAGTCCAATGAAAGCAAAAGAAAACAAACGAGACCGATATATATGTACAAAACAAATATATATTAATACGTGAATTACAAATAGATTAAAACACGAGTTACAATACATTGAAGACATGAATAAAAGGTTACAGTGTCTGTATGGAAAGTTATTGTGTGTGTGTTGAATTGAAATGTCTGTACGGGTGAATTTTGTTTTAGCGTGTTCCCTGAACATGGGAAACGCTGGTTGTGTATTAGAGTTCACATATTGGAAATTTTAAGAGAAAGTTTTTGTACCTCGCCCCACGTGCGAGGTTGGCGGCCCCAGGAGAGGCAGTTTGGCCGCACGTGTGCGAAGCCGTGGAAAGAGGCGAAAGGTCAGCCAGTATTTATACTCCCGGGAGAGAGAGACCCCTGGTGAAGGGTTAAGGAAATGAAGGGGAGCTAACTGCGACACCATGTATGAGATTGATCCAAATGAGAATCCAGATCTGAAGAGGCTATTTAAGAATATGACTTGGCCTTTTCAGTTAATTTTTTGGTTTTGTAGCAAGTGTTGGACAAAAGTAATCTTAGTGCAGCCTATTCAATGTTCAATTTCTTTATTTCCAATACTAAATTTGGTACAACTGATTTATAAACTGAGGTATTTGAAGATAAATAATTATAATTATTTGGTTATAAGGGAAAATTTTATCTAATAAGTAGTAAATGTCACATCACATTGAAACACCAGCTCTCATTTGATAACAGAAGTTAAGTAACATTGAGCTGGGTGACTCTTTAGGAATACCAGGTGCTGTAATCTTGGATGTGCAGGTGGGGTAATGGATAATGGCTTGGAATTGGAAACTGGAGAACCAAATTCAAATTCCAATCAAATTTGTTTCTTTAACTTATGTGCAAGTACCCTTGGGAAAGGTAAGAATCCATCTTTTCTTCCCCAGCTATGGGTTAAATAGCAGGATGCAATAGCTAACCTTGGTTGGCAACCAGCCTACTACAGAAAGTAATGGTAGCCTACTGCAGGAATAATTCTTCTGTGAACATTCTGGAGAAGAGATATGGCATTAAAATTTTATAGATATAAAAAAAGAAAAGCAATCTGTGGAGAGTCATGATTGCCAACATCTCAAAGGGATTTGGCATTAAAAATTATATGAAATTACTTAAATAATAAAACTTGATAAATTAAAAAAAATCATTTTCTGTTTGATTTTATGGCACAAAAGAAAAACTGAGTTTTATGAATTAATTTAGATGTAATTTAAATATTTTTATCTTAAGTATGAATTATATTTGAGCAGCTATATCATACGGGATTTGTTTTTATATTTAATTGATATAATAATTAATAATTTAATTATTTCCTCTTTGGTAAAGCTTTCATTAGGTTTTGTCATGATTTTTGTCTTAACCATGTTTATATTCTTCAGTTCAATATTATCCATTAATGTTCTTTCTTTTCTATTCCAGTTTTGGGAATAGAAATGTCTTTGTGTCTGAGGGTTATGGTTCCAACATGCAGAACAGGGAAAGACCATCTCAAGAACTCATAGGCACCAGATATGATGTGCCTGAGATGAAAAGCTCATGACCTGTTACATCAAGGTGTGATGTTAAAAAATACGATACACACACAAAAATACAATAGATACACACAAGAGCCAAAAATGTGATAAAAAACAAAAGTAACAAAATTAGTTTGAAAACACTAACATACTAAATGTTTGTTTTCTCAAAAATGGAAATCTTCCAATTTGTGAAATGTTGGAGCAGCAAAAATTTGGCCTTGTAAAAATATTCAATTTGTCCGCAATGAAGCAGGAAAAGAAAAGAATGAAGCAAAATGTAAATCCCAAATTTTTATATTTTAGAAACAGTTGATATTGTTTTTTTTCTTTTCTTTCAGTCCAGATTTTTTTTCTTATGAAGATAGTTTTCATATGACAGGGAATAGACTAGAAACAGATTTCTTTATGACTTTGTCTTTGACTGTTACATCTGGCTGCTACGCATATTATCACAGGGACTATGACTACTCGATATGTTGTTTTTATTTATACCTCATGCACAGATATAATCATAGATTCCAAATGTGCATGAATATTGAACAGAAATAGGCTCGGCTCAATTCTAAAGTGTGTTACTTGAAGAGTATATTATTTATAATAACTTAGTGATTATACATGCATAAAAGCTGAAAGTTTGTGGATTAAGAATTTGATATGTGTTTTAAATGATGTGTATTTTTTATGTTTCTCCATAAAATATAAGTTAACTAAATTTTATTTTAAGTTGATGTTATAGTCTGCTGCAAACAAGATTTCTTCCTGATTCACTGTACATGAAAACCTGCACAGGGACTCTGAGTATCACACCTGGCTCACAAAACAAATCTTTCTCAAAAAAATATAAAAGTGTCATTCATGAACGCTTACCCTAAAGCAAAAACATGACAAAAAATGATGATTCATGATCCACCCCATCTGCTTTTAAGAGTACCACGACTGATACTGGGAGCATTTGTGATGAAATAGCAAGCTATTAATGTCACCACCAGCGACACAACTGACCTAATACACACAATTCTATGCCATACTGAATAAATCTATTCTTTTTATATAGAATTATGCTATGCAGTTTTCTTCTTGCTGTCATAGAAATCCAGCAATGACCTTTGAAGCCCAGAGAAGCCAGTTCAAAACAACTAATTCCTGAGATGAACTTCACTTCACCTCATTTTATTTTGTAACATTTGGTCGCCATTGAGAAGGATAAGTTTGACCAAATGTAAATTAACAAAAACACCTTCATATCTGTTGCCTTGTACCAGGAAAGAGAAAAGTACATGAGTTTATAGGAAAGAATCACTATTTCCAACACAATTACATACACACATATATACCATATTAAAACAAACCCAAACTTTATTTTCTACCCAATAGCAAACAATATTACAAATATACCAAAGAGATTCCACAATACAACATGCACTGTTTAAATCAAAGTGTCTATTGGTTAAAAATTAGCATCACCATAGGAAATATTTGTCCAATCAGAGAAAAGTAAAACTCTATTTTTTCAAGCCTACTCTCAGGAAAATTTTCTTATAAAAACCCACAGATTTTGACTTTTAGCAAGCAGATATGCAAGTCTCTAGGTCTTTTGAACAGAGAGGCCACTATCTCCAAGTTGTTCAAAGATGTGGCTAAATAGCTTTTTTCTTTTCCACAACAAGGGTTGAAAAAAACATATATTAGTGAATTCAAATGAATCCCCTCCAACAACAGCACGGTCAGTCAGTTGAAACATCAACAACAACAACAACAAAGAGGATCAGTGAATCATCGCTAATGATAAATGTCTTTTCTCAACTTCAGATTTTTCTGTGGTTAGTCTTTTATAAACTACAGCCTTTTCTGTGTACTAATCATCCATGGACTTTAACTCAGTTAAAGACTATTTTTATTCCTTTTTGATTCAATTAAATTCACATACATATGTTGTAAATACAAATGATTTATTTAACAGACATACCCATGTTTTTCTTTATTTTTATTTTATTATTGTTTGGAATTCGAATGTTTTAATAATGAAAAAACCTGGGCAACTAAAATAGTGACCTTGACAAAGGAAACCAACTAAATGGTGACTTCATTATTCCCAGCTTCCCAAAAGAAAGTACATTAAGTAAATAAGCAAATCTTTTAAAGAAGAGGAAACATGAATCTGATAAAATGTAATGGCAAAATTATAAAATGCTTAAAGGGAAGATGATTTATTCCAAACAGTAACAGATCTGCTATTGTGGTGAGTTTATACCACAACAACAGCTGCAGACACACATGATTGGCTGTAGTGCATATACATAGTAGCAGAGGCAGCTGACCAGCACTTTTAAAACCCATATTTTCACATTCTTTATCTTTTAGAAAAAAACTTCCTATAAATGAACATTGAGAGAATTTTATCATTTTTGCCTCTTCCTTTCATTAAAATTGCAAATAAGGTTTTAGATTTTATAGAGAAATTGTGCTGTTATGGTGACTGAGATATAAAAGTGAAGTATAAATGTGGAATTTTGGTGAAAGGGATAATGCTTGAGAGTATGGATCAGTGATTGCAACTAGTTAGGCAAAAAGAGAGAACAATGATTACCAACATTCCTTCAGCTCTCACCTTTTTAGACCTTGTGCCACATTTTCTGTATTTTTCAGAAATAAACATGTTCTCTTTTGTTTTGCCTTTGCATAGGGTCACATACCCTAACAGGAAAGGATCCCTGTCTAGCCAGTCAGTAAGAAGGACTCTTCCTTGTTAAAAAATGTAGACATTTGAACTTGGACACTGTGATTAGCAACAGCATACATTTTTGTACAACCTGACTTTTTTGATGTTTTTATTTTATGCAACAAATATTCTATGAAATGTCACCTATTCTGTATTTGCTTTTGTTCTATATAACTTTGTTGAAAACTTTTATTTTTTATTACTGCTATTCTTTGGTGATGTTTAATAATCTAGATTGTTTTTTTGGACACATTCTTATGAGAAAAGTGTATTTTTAAGAAGGCCAGACAGTGTAAAAAATGGTTACATATATATATATACATATCATTTTAGGCTCAGTGGTTAAAAATTGACAAAATTGTAAAGGTTCCATTTCAAGTTTAGGAAAAATATTTTTTTTTTATTTACTGACGAATGAGAGGCATGGTCTCAACCCTAATAAGAACTCAAATGGGGGCCTCCTTAGAGATTCTTTTTTGTTAATAAATAGAACTCAGGTCAGTAGATAAGGAAAGAAGGCATTGTGGTATCAAGAAGAAGAAGGCATTTTGGTATAAAGGAGGAGAAGGCATTTTGACATCAAGAAGAGAGCAATAAGAAGGTACAGAGTTACAAGCCAGCTGCAGAGAGCCCAAAAGAATTTTGAAGTTCGTGTGAAGATTCTCTTGTGGTTGGACAGCAAAGAGTGAAAAAAGCATTCAAAGAAATTTCCCCAAAAGCTTCAGTGAAGCACAAACAGTGTGAATATAAAAAACAATTTTCAAAATTGTTATATGTCCCAGAGACATTCATGGGACATGTAAAAGTAATTTTTTTTTCATTTTTTTCTAAAAGGTAGTTGCACCTTTGTTTTACTGCCTTCTTGTATGTGCTTTTCTATTTTTGGCATTTTCAAAATTGAATTCTTGTGTCTGTTTCTAAATTGTAATCTTTTTTTCATTTTTGATGGTTAATCCTTTTATTGAAATATATCTGTAAATGTTAGCCAGCCTTAAATATTTATAAGGTGCACAAAAGGAAATATCTAACTTTTTGTATTTTTGATGGTACTCCTTTTATTGAAATATATCTGTAAATGTTAGCCAGCCTTAAATATTTATAAGGTGCACAAAAGGAAATATCTAACTTTTTGTATTTTTGATGGTACTCCTTTTATTGAAATATATCTGTAAATGTTAGCCAGCCTTAAATATTTATAAGGTGCACAAAAGGAAATATCTAACTTTTGTATTTTTGATGGTACTCCTTTTATTGAAATATATCTGTAAATGTTAGCCAGCCTTAAATATTTATAAGGTGCACAAAAGGAAATATCTAACTTTTTGTATTTTTGATGGTACTCCTTTTATTGAAATATATCTGTAAATGTTAGCCAGCCTTAAATATTTATAAGGTGCACAAAAGGAAATATCTAACTTTTTGTATTTTTGATGGTACTCCTTTTATTGAAATATATCTGTAAATGTTAGCCAGCCTTAAATATTTATAAGGTGCACAAAAGGAAATATCTAACTTTTTGTATTTTTGATGGTACTCCTTTTATTGAAATATATCTGTAAATGTTAGCCAGCCTTAAATATTTATAAGGTGCACAAAAGGAAATATCTAACTTTTTGTATTTTTGATGGTACTCCTTTTATTGAAATATATCTGTAAATGTTAGCCAGCCTTAAATATTTATAAGGTGCACAAAAGGAAATATCTAACTTTTGTATTTTTGATGGTACTCCTTTTATTGAAATATATCTGTAAATGTTAGCCAGCCTTAAATATTTATAAGGTGCACAAAAGGAAATATCTAACTTTTTGTATTTTTGATGGTACTCCTTTTATTGAAATATATCTGTAAATGTTAGCCAGCCTTAAATATTTATAAGGTGCACAAAAGGAAATATCTAACATTTGTATTTTTGATGGTACTCCTTTTATTGAAATATATCTGTAAATGTTAGCCAGCCTTAAATATTTATAAGGTGCACAAAAGGAAATATCTAACTTTTTGTATTTTTGATGGTTACTCCTTTTATTGAAATATATCTGTAAATGTTAGCCAGCCTTAAATATTTATAAGGTGCACAAAAGGAAATATCTAACTTTTTGTATTTTTGATGGTACTCCTTTTATTGAAATATATCTGTAAATGTTAGCCAGCCTTAAATATTTATAAGGTGCACAAAAGGAAATATCTAACTTTTTGTATTTTTGATGGTACTCCTTTTATTGAAATATATCTGTAAATGTTAGCCAGCCTTAAATATTTATAAGGTGCACAAAAGGAAATATCTAACTTTTTGTATTTTTGATGGTTACTGCTTTTATTGAAATATATCTGTAAATGTTAGCCAGCCTTAAATATTTATAAGGTGCACAAAAGGAAATATCTAACTTTTTGTATTTTTGATGGTACTCATTTTATTGAAATATATCTGTAAATGTTAGCCAGCCTTAAATATTTATAAGGTGCACAAAAGGAAATATCTAACTTTTTGTATTTTTGATGGTACTCCTTTTATTGAAATATATCTGTAAATGTTAGCCAGCCTTAAATATTTATAAGGTGCACAAAAGGAAATATCTAACTTTTTGTATTTTTGATGGTACTCCTTTTATTGAAATATATCTGTAAATGTTAGCCAGCCTTAAATATTTATAAGGTGCACAAAAGGAAATATCTAACTTTTTGTATTTTTGATGGTTACTGCTTTTATTGAAATATATCTGTAAATGTTAGCCAGCCTTAAATATTTATAAGGTGCACAAAAGGAAATATCTAACTTTTTGTATTTTTGATGGTACTCCTTTTATTGAAATATATCTGTAAATGTTAGCCAGCCTTAAATATTTATAAGGTGCACAAAAGGAAATATCTAACTTTTTGTATTTTTGATGGTTACTGCTTTTATTGAAATATATCTGTAAATGTTAGCCAGCCTTAAATATTTATAAGGTGCACAAAAGGAAATATCTAACTTTTTGTATTTTTGATGGTTACTCCTTTTATTGAAATATATCTGTAAATGTTAGCCAGCCTTAAATATTTATAAGGTGCACAAAAGGAAATATCTAACTTTTTGTATTTTTGATGGTTACTGCTTTTATTGAAATATATCTGTAAATGTTAGCCAGCCTTAAATATTTATAAGGTGCACAAAAGGAAATATCTAACTTTTTGTATTTTTGATGGTACTCCTTTTATTGAAATATATCTGTAAATGTTAGCCAGCCTTAAATATTTATAAGGTGCACAAAAGGAAATATCTAACTTTTTGTATTTTTGATGGTACTCCTTTTATTGAAATATATCTGTAAATGTTAGCCAGCCTTAAATATTTATAAGGTGCACAAAAGGAAATATCTAACTTTTTGTATTTTTGATGGTTATTGCTTTTATTGAAATATATCTGTAAATGTTAGCCAGCCTTAAATATTTATAAGGTGCACAAAAGGAAATATCTAACTTTTTGTATTTTTGATGGTACTCCTTTTATTGAAATATATCTGTAAATGTTAGCCAGCCTTAAATATTTATAAGGTGCACAAAAGGAAATATCTAACTTTTTGTATTTTTGATGGTACTCCTTTTATTGAAATATATCTGTAAATGTTAGCCAGCCTTAAATATTTATAAGGTGCACAAAAGGAAATATCTAACTTTTTGTATTTTTGATGGTTACTCCTTTTATTGAAATATATCTGTAAATGTTAGCCAGCCTTAAATATTTATAAGGTGCACAAAAGGAAATATCTAACTTTTTGTATTTTTGATGGTACTCCTTTTATTGAAATATATCTGTAAATGTTAGCCAGCCTTAAATATTTATAAGGTGCACAAAAGGAAATATCTAACTTTTTGTATTTTTGATGGTACTCCTTTTATTGAAATATATCTGTAAATGTTAGCCAGCCTTAAATATTTATAAGGTGCACAAAAGGAAATATCTAACTTTTTGTATTTTTGATGGTACTCCTTTTATTGAAATATATCTGTAAATGTTAGCCAGCCTTAAATATTTATAAGGTGCACAAAAGGAAATATCTAACTTTTTGTATTTTTGATGGTACTCCTTTTATTGAAATATATCTGTAAATGTTAGCCAGCCTTAAATATTTATAAGGTGCACAAAAGGAAATATCTAACTTTTTGTATTTTTGATGGTTACTGCTTTTATTGAAATATATCTGTAAATGTTAGCCAGCCTTAAATATTTATAAGGTGCACAAAAGGAAATATCTAACTTTTTGTATTTTTGATGGTACTCCTTTTATTGAAATATATCTGTAAATGTTAGCCAGCCTTAAATATTTATAAGGTGCACAAAAGGAAATATCTAACTTTTTGTATTTTTGATGGTACTCCTTTTATTGAAATATATCTGTAAATGTTAGCCAGCCTTAAATATTTATAAGGTGCACAAAAGGAAATATCTAACTTTTTGTATTTTTGATGGTTACTCCTTTTATTGAAATATATCTGTAAATGTTAGCCAGCCTTAAATATTTATAAGGTGCACAAAAGGAAATATCTAACTTTTTGTATTTTTGATGGTACTCCTTTTATTGAAATATATCTGTAAATGTTAGCCAGCCTTAAATATTTATAAGGTGCACAAAAGGAAATATCTAACTTTTTGTATTTTTGATGGTACTCCTTTTATTGAAATATATCTGTAAATGTTAGCCAGCCTTAAATATTTATAAGGTGCACAAAAGGAAATATCTAACTTTTTGTATTTTTGATGGTACTCCTTTTATTGAAATATATCTGTAAATGTTAGCCAGCCTTAAATATTTATAAGGTGCACAAAAGGAAATATCTAACTTTTTGTATTTTTGATGGTACTCCTTTTATTGAAATATATCTGTAAATGTTAGCCAGCCTTAAATATTTATAAGGTGCACAAAAGGAAATATCTAACTTTTTGTATTTTTGATGGTACTCCTTTTATTGAAATATATCTGTAAATGTTAGCCAGCCTTAAATATTTATAAGGTGCACAAAAGGAAATATCTAACTTTTTGTATTTTTGATGGTACTCCTTTTATTGAAATATATCTGTAAATGTTAGCCAGCCTTAAATATTTATAAGGTGCACAAAAGGAAATATCTAACTTTTTGTATTTTTGATGGTACTCCTTTTATTGAAATATATCTGTAAATGTTAGCCAGCCTTAAATATTTATAAGGTGCACAAAAGGAAATATCTAACTTTTTGTATTTTTGATGGTACTCCTTTTATTGAAATATATCTGTAAATGTTAGCCAGCCTTAAATATTTATAAGGTGCACAAAAGGAAATATCTAACTTTTTGTATTTTTGATGGTACTCCTTTTATTGAAATATATCTGTAAATGTTAGCCAGCCTTAAATATTTATAAGGTGCACAAAAGGAAATATCTAACTTTTTGTATTTTTGATGGTTACTCCTTTTATTGAAATATATCTGTAAATGTTAGCCAGCCTTAAATATTTATAAGGTGCACAAAAGGAAATATCTAACTTTTTGTATTTTTGATGGTACTCCTTTTATTGAAATATATCTGTAAATGTTAGCCAGCCTTAAATATTTATAAGGTGCACAAAAGGAAATATCTAACTTTTTGTATTTTTGATGGTACTCCTTTTATTGAAATATATCTGTAAATGTTAGCCAGCCTTAAATATTTATAAGGTGCACAAAAGGAAATATCTAACTTTTTGTATTTTTGATGGTACTCCTTTTATTGAAATATATCTGTAAATGTTAGCCAGCCTTAAATATTTATAAGGTGCACAAAAGGAAATATCTAACTTTTTGTATTTTTGATGGTACTCCTTTTATTGAAATATATCTGTAAATGTTAGCCAGCCTTAAATATTTATAAGGTGCACAAAAGGAAATATCTAACTTTTTGTATTTTTGATGGTACTCCTTTTATTGAAATATATCTGTAAATGTTAGCCAGCCTTAAATATTTATAAGGTGCACAAAAGGAAATATCTAACTTTTTGTATTTTTGATGGTACTCCTTTTATTGAAATATATCTGTAAATGTTAGCCAGCCTTAAATATTTATAAGGTGCACAAAAGGAAATATCTAACTTTTTGTATTTTTGATGGTACTCCTTTTATTGAAATATATCTGTAAATGTTAGCCAGCCTTAAATATTTATAAGGTGCACAAAAGGAAATATCTAACTTTTTGTATTTTTGATGGTACTCCTTTTATTGAAATATATCTGTAAATGTTAGCCAGCCTTAAATATTTATAAGGTGCACAAAAGGAAATATCTAACTTTTTGTATTTTTGATGGTACTCCTTTTATTGAAATATATCTGTAAATGTTAGCCAGCCTTAAATATTTATAAGGTGCACAAAAGGAAATATCTAACTTTTTGTATTTTTGATGGTACTCCTTTTATTGAAATATATCTGTAAATGTTAGCCAGCCTTAAATATTTATAAGGTGCACAAAAGGAAATATCTAACTTTTTGTATTTTTGATGGTACTCCTTTTATTGAAATATATCTGTAAATGTTAGCCAGCCTTAAATATTTATAAGGTGCACAAAAGGAAATATCTAACTTTTTGTATTTTTGATGGTACTCCTTTTATTGAAATATATCTGTAAATGTTAGCCAGCCTTAAATATTTATAAGGTGCACAAAAGGAAATATCTAACTTTTTGTATTTTTGATGGTACTCCTTTTATTGAAATATATCTGTAAATGTTAGCCAGCCTTAAATATTTATAAGGTGCACAAAAGGAAATATCTAACTTTTTGTATTTTTGATGGTACTCCTTTTATTGAAATATATCTGTAAATGTTAGCCAGCCTTAAATATTTATAAGGTGCACAAAAGGAAATATCTAACTTTTTGTATTTTTGATGGTACTCCTTTTATTGAAATATATCTGTAAATGTTAGCCAGCCTTAAATATTTATAAGGTGCACAAAAGGAAATATCTAACTTTTTGTATTTTTGATGGTACTCCTTTTATTGAAATATATCTGTAAATGTTAGCCAGCCTTAAATATTTATAAGGTGCACAAAAGGAAATATCTAACTTTTTGTATTTTTGATGGTACTCCTTTTATTGAAATATATCTGTAAATGTTAGCCAGCCTTAAATATTTATAAGGTGCACAAAAGGAAATATCTAACTTTTTGTATTTTTGATGGTACTCCTTTTATTGAAATATATCTGTAAATGTTAGCCAGCCTTAAATATTTATAAGGTGCACAAAAGGAAATATCTAACTTTTTGTATTTTTGATGGTACTCCTTTTATTGAAATATATCTGTAAATGTTAGCCAGCCTTAAATATTTATAAGGTGCACAAAAGGAAATATCTAACTTTTTGTATTTTTGATGGTACTCCTTTTATTGAAATATATCTGTAAATGTTAGCCAGCCTTAAATATTTATAAGGTGCACAAAAGGAAATATCTAACTTTTTGTATTTTTGATGGTACTCCTTTTATTGAAATATATCTGTAAATGTTAGCCAGCCTTAAATATTTATAAGGTGCACAAAAGGAAATATCTAACTTTTTGTATTTTTGATGGTACTCCTTTTATTGAAATATATCTGTAAATGTTAGCCAGCCTTAAATATTTATAAGGTGCACAAAAGGAAATATCTAACTTTTTGTATTTTTGATGGTACTCCTTTTATTGAAATATATCTGTAAATGTTAGCCAGCCTTAAATATTTATAAGGTGCACAAAAGGAAATATCTAACTTTTTGTATTTTTGATGGTACTCCTTTTATTGAAATATATCTGTAAATGTTAGCCAGCCTTAAATATTTATAAGGTGCACAAAAGGAAATATCTAACTTTTTGTATTTTTGATGGTACTCCTTTTATTGAAATATATCTGTAAATGTTAGCCAGCCTTAAATATTTATAAGGTGCACAAAAGGAAATATCTAACTTTTTGTATTTTTGATGGTACTCCTTTTATTGAAATATATCTGTAAATGTTAGCCAGCCTTAAATATTTATAAGGTGCACAAAAGGAAATATCTAACTTTTTGTATTTTTGATGGTACTCCTTTTATTGAAATATATCTGTAAATGTTAGCCAGCCTTAAATATTTATAAGGTGCACAAAAGGAAATATCTAACTTTTTGTATTTTTGATGGTACTCCTTTTATTGAAATATATCTGTAAATGTTAGCCAGCCTTAAATATTTATAAGGTGCACAAAAGGAAATATCTAACTTTTTGTATTTTTGATGGTACTCCTTTTATTGAAATATATCTGTAAATGTTAGCCAGCCTTAAATATTTATAAGGTGCACAAAAGGAAATATCTAACTTTTTGTATTTTTGATGGTACTCCTTTTATTGAAATATATCTGTAAATGTTAGCCAGCCTTAAATATTTATAAGGTGCACAAAAGGAAATATCTAACTTTTTGTATTTTTGATGGTACTCCTTTTATTGAAATATATCTGTAAATGTTAGCCAGCCTTAAATATTTATAAGGTGCACAAAAGGAAATATCTAACTTTTTGTATTTTTGATGGTACTCCTTTTATTGAAATATATCTGTAAATGTTAGCCAGCCTTAAATATTTATAAGGTGCACAAAAGGAAATATCTAACTTTTTGTATTTTTGATGGTACTCCTTTTATTGAAATATATCTGTAAATGTTAGCCAGCCTTAAATATTTATAAGGTGCACAAAAGGAAATATCTAACTTTTTGTATTTTTGATGGTACTCCTTTTATTGAAATATATCTGTAAATGTTAGCCAGCCTTAAATATTTATAAGGTGCACAAAAGGAAATATCTAACTTTTTGTATTTTTGATGGTACTCCTTTTATTGAAATATATCTGTAAATGTTAGCCAGCCTTAAATATTTATAAGGTGCACAAAAGGAAATATCTAACTTTTTGTATTTTTGATGGTACTCCTTTTATTGAAATATATCTGTAAATGTTAGCCAGCCTTAAATATTTATAAGGTGCACAAAAGGAAATATCTAACTTTTTGTATTTTTGATGGTACTCCTTTTATTGAAATATATCTGTAAATGTTAGCCAGCCTTAAATATTTATAAGGTGCACAAAAGGAAATATCTAACTTTTTGTATTTTTGATGGTACTCCTTTTATTGAAATATATCTGTAAATGTTAGCCAGCCTTAAATATTTATAAGGTGCACAAAAGGAAATATCTAACTTTTTGTATTTTTGATGGTACTCCTTTTATTGAAATATATCTGTAAATGTTAGCCAGCCTTAAATATTTATAAGGTGCACAAAAGGAAATATCTAACTTTTTGTATTTTTGATGGTACTCCTTTTATTGAAATATATCTGTAAATGTTAGCCAGCCTTAAATATTTATAAGGTGCACAAAAGGAAATATCTAACTTTTTGTATTTTTGATGGTACTCCTTTTATTGAAATATATCTGTAAATGTTAGCCAGCCTTAAATATTTATAAGGTGCACAAAAGGAAATATCTAACTTTTTGTATTTTTGATGGTACTCCTTTTATTGAAATATATCTGTAAATGTTAGCCAGCCTTAAATATTTATAAGGTGCACAAAAGGAAATATCTAACTTTTTGTATTTTTGATGGTACTCCTTTTATTGAAATATATCTGTAAATGTTAGCCAGCCTTAAATATTTATAAGGTGCACAAAAGGAAATATCTAACTTTTTGTATTTTTGATGGTACTCCTTTTATTGAAATATATCTGTAAATGTTAGCCAGCCTTAAATATTTATAAGGTGCACAAAAGGAAATATCTAACTTTTTGTATTTTTGATGGTACTCCTTTTATTGAAATATATCTGTAAATGTTAGCCAGCCTTAAATATTTATAAGGTGCACAAAAGGAAATATCTAACTTTTTGTATTTTTGATGGTACTCCTTTTATTGAAATATATCTGTAAATGTTAGCCAGCCTTAAATATTTATAAGGTGCACAAAAGGAAATATCTAACTTTTTGTATTTTTGATGGTACTCCTTTTATTGAAATATATCTGTAAATGTTAGCCAGCCTTAAATATTTATAAGGTGCACAAAAGGAAATATCTAACTTTTTGTATTTTTGATGGTACTCCTTTTATTGAAATATATCTGTAAATGTTAGCCAGCCTTAAATATTTATAAGGTGCACAAAAGGAAATATCTAACTTTTTGTATTTTTGATGGTACTCCTTTTATTGAAATATATCTGTAAATGTTAGCCAGCCTTAAATATTTATAAGGTGCACAAAAGGAAATATCTAACTTTTTGTATTTTTGATGGTACTCCTTTTATTGAAATATATCTGTAAATGTTAGCCAGCCTTAAATATTTATAAGGTGCACAAAAGGAAATATCTAACTTTTTGTATTTTTGATGGTTACTGATGGTTACTCCTTTTATTGAAATATATCTGTAAATGTTAGCCAGCCTTAAATATTTATAAGGTGCACAAAAGGAAATATCTAACTTTTTGTATTTTTGATGGTTACTCCTTTTATTGAAATATATCTGTAAATGTTAGCCAGCCTTAAATATTTATAAAAGGAAATATCTAACTTTTTGTATTTTTTCCTTTTTCTGTATTTTGTAATAAATGTCCTTTAAAATTTTATGCAGTGGTTCAAGTCTTGATTGTGCCTTATACAACTTTCCATTCCTACTAAGTAGATTTTTTGTGTATGGCACAAGAATTTAAATTTGGTAGGGAGTTAAAATATTTTGCAGAAAAAAGATGAATTTGGTCTTTGTTTAATTAAATTTTTAACAACCTTCTTTGTAGACATACTTACCACTTTAATATATCTCATGAAATATAAGCAGTGGCACATCTTAAATACCTTAATGATTATATTCAGAGACTAAGGGTTATTCTAGGGGAGGCTGAAAAGTTTTCATCTCAACAAGGGAAGGGATCAAGAGTCATGAAACACATTCTATTCCACATATTCAGCCATATTCTTCAATTTAACATATTTGACATATTATTTCTCAAGTTTCTTAAATTCTTAAAAAAAAAATAAAATTCTGATATTTGGTTATTTAAGAAGTGTGTAGGGCCTGAAATTTTTTCAGCAACTCTTCTTCATGTTGTAAAATGAATGAACATTCTGAGGTTTTCATTTATTTGTTCATTTTAATAGACATTTTAATAGACATTTTGAAATCTTGGCTGAAGAGATAAGCATATGGCTACTTTTTTGTCCCAAAGAATTTAATGAAGATTAAAAAATTTACAAGAATGCAAAAGAGATTAAAATTTCTGAAGCAACAGATGCCATTCTATTGTTTAGTCTTTCTGAAATATTAAAAGACAATGACACATCATGATAAAGATTAAAAATTCCAAGAATCAACACATTGAAAACTTATCCTTCAATGGAAAACATTCGCATCACATCTGCACATTTGACTATTTTGGCAGCCATTTTAAAAATTACAATTCATGAAAGTGTAAATCAATATAAAAAAAAAAATAAACACAAAAAATACTTGTGATTAGATATTCATGTAATTGTATTAATCATGAAAATAGCAGCAAGAAATTGCAAGGAAATATCTGAGCAAATTTGGGAGATTTTTTCTTAATCATAACACATGTTAAGGCTAAGGAAACAAATTGTATAGTTTCCACATTTTTAAATTTTTTGTTTATTTCACCCCAAACAAGCCACTAAGATGAAAGAGGTTACAGAGTGTGAGAGATTATGAGAAAAATACACTATTAAGGAGAGATGACATTAAAATAACAGGAATTAAGAAGACAGAATATAGCAATTGACATTGTATTTAAATTTTTGAAGATCAAAGTTGACTGGAAAGCAAGAAGCCAGAAGAGAGTTCCACGGGTGAGAAGTGCAATAGAAGAAACTGTTAGCATAGAATTTATGGTTGCATCTAGCAGTCATTTCAACTGTAAAATGATGAGACCTTTCAATAATTAAGTACTGCACTTAAATTTATAAAGATTGGTACCATAGAGAAAAATTCATCAGAATAAATATAATGAAAATGATTCTCTTTTCCCTAAGGTCAAAATAAGCCCAAATCACAAAATAAGACTCAACCACTGTGTAAAATTTTAAAGGAAAAACATTTATTGTACAAATAAAAACAAAAAAGGTACAAATACAAAATTTGTACAAAAATTTCCCTTTGTGTGCTTATTAAGGCAGGATAACAAATTTATGATGTTTCAAAAAAGGATTACCGTTGAAAAATTGAAAAAAATTATGATTTGGAAATGACGAAAGAGAAAGCAATTGAAGAAGGCAGAAAAATAAAGGTGCAATCCCCTTTCAGTAAAAATGAAGACATCTATTTTTACTTGCCCAACAAGTGTCTCTGGGACATATAGTAATTTTAGAAAACTCCCAAGTTCATACTTGGAAAAATTTCTTTGAATTCTTTGAATTCTTTGTTGTCTAACAGCAGGAGAATTTTTACTTGAACTTCAAAATTCTTTAGTCTCTCTGCAGTTAGCTTGTTGATACTGTCTTCTTGATGTCAAATGCTTTCTGCTCCTTGATGTTAATTTGCCTTGTCACTTTGTTGTCAAAATGTCTTCTGCTTTTGTCAACTGACCAGGGTTCTATTGATTTGGAATAAGAGGCTCACAGAAGACTCCATCCAATTTTTCTCATTGGGCACAAAATATGAAAACATTTTTTTCCATAAACTTGAAATGGATCATTCACAATTTTGGCAGCTTTTAACCACTGAGCTGAAAAAGATATACATGTGTAACAATTTTTTTCCACAAACCTTCATAAAACTACACTTCACTCAAAAGTATGTGTATTAAAAAACAACACTTATTCTTGGCTATCATTTTCAAAATAGTAAAAATAACATTTTTTATATATGTGCTATATCTAGTCTGAAAGAGTTTCAGGTTTTTCAGAATTGGTCTAACTTTGCCCTACATCCAAGTATTTATCAAATTATGATCATCTTAAGTTAAAAAAAAGCTTGTATGTATTTATGTTTAGATGATCAATTGTGAATAGTTACATTTTTTGCCTTTTTTTGCTTGGAAAGTCATCAGAATTTTGTTGAATTGAATGTTATAAGTGACAAACAGGTTTAACTTGACACTTTAAAAAAATTAACCTATATCAAGTGGATTTTGGGACACTTCAACACAAAATTAAATCAAATTAACATATTTTTTCTATATTTTGCATACTTTTTTTGTCTTATCCCCAGTTTAGAATAATTCTAACAAAAATGCCCAGGGAAACATTTTTCTCTATGACTTATCAATCCATTGCAGGTTATTTAAGGCTAGAAAATATTTTTAGATTGTAAGATTTTTTTTGAGAGAATAATAGTTTAGTGATACAATTTTTATTAATTAAACCACAGCTGAGGGAGAATAGATGGGTTCATACTTTTTCCAAAGGTGTTTGTGCAACAGAACCTGGAACTCAGCTCTCTGATTAACAATTCTGAATCATTATCACCAGGTATTCCCAAATCATCACCCATCTAAGTATTGACCAATCTTGATGTTGCTTAACTTTGGTGATCATATGGGAACCAATGTTTCAGTGTGATGTGGCCATAAAATCTCTTTTTTAGTCTAAGTTCCTAAATATTTAAACCTGATTGAAAAGCAAGAATTCATTTCTCCATAGTTAAATTACCTAACATAGTAGATGTAACTTTAGTCTTGTAAAGGCAATCTATTTTGGTACTTGATAATATGGCAGGTCACGTTAGGGATTATTTGTTGCTGATGGTAACATGTAACCTCGGAGAAATTTCATCATATAACATTCATTGCTTTTTAATGAGTTTAAAGATATATTTAATGTAATTTAATATTCTAAGTAAAGTTTAGATGTGCAATTGTTTGCTTGCAAATGTTTGAAGCAAGTGTCCTTCACAGTTTTAATGATGTCAAAACTGAGTGATCAGCGATTGTATATTTTTAGAAGCAGAATTCATGAGATGCAGCAGGTGCTTTTAATTAACATTTGAAATCTTCGAACATATTGATAAAAGACTAAATTTCTATTAAAAAGTAAAGTTTATATTTTCAATCCTTTCACAAACTAAATTTGATATTCCATTACAAATAACTCAATTCATGATCAACAGCTTTACAAATAAGCAGAAAATAAAACAAAAAAATTGAAAATAAAGAATCAAAAAGTTTTATCAGGGCTTTGTGGAAAGTATTTAGCTATTTTAAATATCTTGAGAACTGGTTGTTTGGTTTTGATGTAATTTGGAAATCAATCAAATAGGAACTTACTGCAAATGCCTGAACAGATATTCTTTCACAATTACTTATCTGGCCATTAATTTGTATACTGTGTTACTGCATTCAACAAAATATCTTCATGTCTATTTTTTTTTGGGCAAATCCTCACCTTAACCAGATATGTCAGCACTTCCTTGCTGTTTCTGTCTTTTCGCAAAGCTAAAATACCCATTGGAAAATGAGATTTCAAACTGTAGACGAGATTAAGGAGAATCTGATAAAGAAGATTTTGCAGATTATTTTGATTATCATGTAAGGTCTCAAGAGTGTACATTAATTAGAACAAAGTTAGCATTTTCCTATGTAGATTATTTGTCATTAACAATTAATGTCAGGATACTTTCCAGACAGGCCTTGCATTTTTTTCTGTTTTTTTTAAATCATTTCACTCCAAGCAAGACAATAAAGCCACTAAGATGTGAAAGGTTACTGAGTGTGAGAAAATATGAGAAAAAATTATTAGAGAGAAAAAATAAATGAACAGGAATTAAGAAGACAGAAGATAATGATTGACACTGCATTTAAATTTTTGAAGATCAAATTTGTCAGGAAAGCAAGAAGCCAGAAGAGAGTTCCTCAGAGTCAACACACACTTCCAAACAAATGGTGTCTCAATAAAAATCTGTGGTGAAAGCAAAGGGAAATCACTCTGTTATTTCTCCCTAAGAACAGTCATGGCAATTCAAAGTATCAGATAATGGTGTTGAGTGAGTTAGCTCCCCTGTAAATGACTTCTTACTCAGTAAGGAGAGACACATGCAATATGTATTGCCAGACTGTCATGCAATGACCATCTGCAAAAAAATAAGATCACAATCAGGAAAGGAGTATGTGAAACAAATTAAAAAACAATTTTTATAAGTGGTGATCACAGAATCAACTATGCAGGAGGAAGGGAAAATGAAGTGTGGGGGGGTCATAATAATATTAGAGAAAGACAAGAGGAAGAGAGTTTTGGGATATAAGCAAATGCTAAACAAAGTTTTGGTGAAACTGAAAAAAGAATAAATTCAATATAGCAGTCATGTTATTATATGCATACATATCAGAAAGCACCTTAAAAGAAATAGATAAGTTTTGACAAATATCAGAGTAAATTGCACGAAATTATTCAAACCAAGGTCTCATGGCTGGATCACAAACATTCTAACTAGTCAGCCATATGCTCATCCCAGCGGAATTAGACAAGAAACAATGCAAGAACAATGTGACTTTATACCAGACACTGGAACAAGAAATGCAATTTTTATGAACAAGGTTCTATCAGAGTGAGTAAAACAAAAGTAGAAAGATCTATACTTATATTTCATAGATTACACAAGGGTAGTTAATAAAGTCGAACAGGAAGAACTAGAAATGTTTGGAAAATTTGATCTACACACAAAAGATATTCAAATAATCCCTAAACTGAATAATTCAAATAATCCCTAAACAGACTGTATGCAGATAGAAAATCAGTTAAGTGAAGATACAAAAATGGAAATTATGACAAATATGATAAAGGTTTATTTAATCTGCACATCAAGATGGTTCTAAAATTCTTACAGCATCTATCAGAGTATATTACTGGCTGATTTAATCTTAACAACATATATTACACAGATGACACTGTGTTGTTGGCAGATTTGGAAGGCAAATTGAAATAGCTATTGGTTAAAGTATTTGATGAAAGCAAAAAGAAGTGACTAACCATTAATTACATGAAAGCAAAATGCAAAAGCGATGACTCAAAGTGTGTGTAACATATTGGGGACATAAAAATCAAGTAGGTGCAATTTCATAACAAATGATAAAAAGTGAGACAGAAAGACAAAGGGACATAGAAATAGGAGAAGATTCATTTCAAAATCTGAATAAAGTGATTGAAAATGTCCTTAGAAACAAAGAAAAGATGATAAGAAACTTGAAACAACAGAGAAGTCATTTTACTAACTAATGTTTAGAATAGCATTGACAAAATATGAGAAACAAAAAAGTTTTAAAGAAAATAGGAACAGACTACAAAGAAACTGCAGCTACAAATAAGAAAGAAATATTAATTATTTTGGTCCCATATTGAGGAAAATGGTTGGAGAAATTTATACTCAAAGGGCGGAACTGAAGGCTAGAGAAGCAGGAATGAAAGTGATTAATCTACAAGTTTGAGTAAAGAGGATAGCAGGACAATTATTGCAAAGAGAAAAGTGGGTTATAAAGGAGCAAGAATTACAGCAAAAAGATGAAAATTGTACAGGGCCATGGTTACCCATGTCTTGAAGTGACATGGGACATAAATACAGAAAAAGAGAGGGAGGGAGAGATAGATAGAGATAGAGAGAGAGATGTATTCATATGCATATCAAATAATAAGATTATTTACATAATATAGCTCTGTCTGCTCTGCCTTGGATATTCCTAGCTCTCTGCCTAAGATCAGAGTGTTATATCTGCAAAAACCATTTAAAAACAACATGGTGCATAAAATTATACAATGGATGCACTTTGCATTGTGGCTTTTTATTGGATACAAACAAAGCAATTCTTAAACCATGTGACTGGGGTCCATGATGGGGGAGACATAAATTACTACAAAATAACAATTACTGAGAATATTTTTAGCAAGGAACTTGTCAATCATGCTCAGTAGTTAATTAGCAACAATACACAATATTAGGAAGCAGCTTACAATTATTGACTTATTTCCATTAATGCAAATGTACAAAGAAAGAACAAAAATAACCTCTGCCATAAATTAACTGAATGCACAAAATCACTTTATTCACCATAAATTAGAGACATTTTTAGATGATATTACAAAATCATGAGTTAATTTGTTTATACCAATTTAAAAGAAAAGATAATTGTATAATACAATCAGAAAGCAATTTAAACATTTTACAAAATCGTATATCTACAAAGTTTGAAAATACTTTACAAAAAATGTGAATTTCAGAGGAACAATAATTTTCATAATCTTTAAGGATCACCTTGGATAAAAATAATAGTGTAGGGATACAAAAGGCGATTGTCTCACTTTCATTGAGATAATCAATTTGTGATGTGACAGCCATTGCACGACATTAGAGGATAGGGCCAGTTGTGATGTGGAGCCCAGAGAAGATGGACATCTTTAGCCTACAGTGGTAGGTCTTACAAGAAAAACCACATGGCCTCATCAGATTCATAGAGAAACCACTGTAATTCGAGTTTTCCCTTTGGGAAATATTACAAGTAAGTTTCCCACTGTATGTATTATAATTTCTCTTTGTGAGACACATGCAAATATTTATATGTAGTTTTATGCATGTTTTGATGGTATAAAATTCTCTCTGAGAACAAAAGATGTTTATTATTCCTCTTCCATTCAGCTATTCCATTCCATCTGTGAAGTATGATATTATTATATCATGGATATAATAATACCCATAATGGGGGAAATAAAAATGCATGAATATACTTTTCCTGCATAGATCTCTCCCATTATCATAGGATAAAGAATATAATATATACTGCTATAAATTTAACAAACAAATTTATTTTGACAAAAAATCATAAATTTTATAAGCATGCAGTTAAAGTGATGAATAATTTTAAATTAATCTTCATTCTTATTTTCTGTTTGGTGATATCTCTATGTATGTAAGTTATTTTTAACAGGTAAATATACAAAAATAGAAAGAGATATTAGACAGGGAAGTGTCTTCTCACTAGACTTATTCAACTTATTTCAGTGATACAGTTCTGAGAAAATTAGAAGTCCTACAAAGAATAATTATTGGTGGCCACAATCTTAACAACATAAGATATGCAGATGATACAGTGTTGATAGCAGAAGAACTACTACAAGAACTTCTACCAAAGGAACAGCCCAACATGTCAATTACAAATTGAAGATATCAAAATCAAGCAACCGATGAGCTGCTTTCGCTTGTCCCTAGGCCTCATGAATTTAAACGTCCTACGAGGCTGGCATCCCGTTCCCACCCCTACACCGTTGAAACTGTTAGATGTAGACGTATCTTCTACTCCAATAGCTTCATGTCTCGCACATCTCGCCTGTGGAACTCCCTTCCCTATTCCTGTTTCCCTGACAAATACAATCTCCAACTATTTAAGTGTAACGTCAATCGACATCTCCAGTTGCCTTGATCTATCCACTTCCCTTCTCCACATCCTTTCACCTTTCATTCCTATCTGCTCTCGCTCCAAATCTTCTGTAACACCCTTGCCTTGATTGATCCACTGTCTTTCTCTTTCTCCACATCCTCTCCTTTACCACTCCTATCTGCTCTTCCTCCAACCCTTCTATAACCCCTTGCGTGATAGTGGCCTCCAGCCTTGCTTGGGGTGATACACTTAAAAAAAAAAAAAAAAGAAAAAAAAAGTAGAACAATTTAAATATGTGGGAAGAGTTTTAACAGAAGACAGAAAGTGCAACTGATATATGAAGTTAATGAAAGATTACTTCTAAAAGCTAAGCAAAGTATTAAGAATAGGAAAATTTCATTAGAAACAAATAAAAGAGTATCTCACTGTTATGTAATATCAGTTCTGCTATATGCCAATGAATACTGGACAATCTCCTTTAAGATGAAGAAGAGACTTGAAGCAACAGAAATGTGGTTCTACAGAAAGATGCTGAGAATGCTATGGACTGAACATGTAAGCAATGACAAAGTTTTAGAGAAAATGGAAACAAAAACGGTCACTTATACTTAGAGTCAGAAAGAAATAGTTGACATTTCAAGGGTGCATAATGAGGAAAGAGGGCTTGGAAAATTTTATACTCACAGGGCATGCTGAAGGTAAGAGAGACAGAGGCAAATAGCGCATAACTTATGTAATGAGCAAGTGTAAATGGTTGACAGAACAGAGTTTAGGAAAGATTGCTAAAAAACAAAATTTACAAAGAGCTGCAAAGGAGAGCCATTATTGTCAATGTCCTGAAGGGACATAACACAAAGGAATAATTTCTTATAGCCATTGTATATGTGGGAGTCTGTTCACTTTCTGTCTGAATTATTTAAATTTGGAGTAGTGTCTCTATCTCTGGTGTTATTATCAGAATATTTTCACTGTTGTCCTCTCCAAGCTTCTTCAGGTGTCTGTTGATCTAGGTAACGTTCAGGGAATTTCAAAGTGAACCCTTTATTTAATCAAGAGGGATAGATTGTTCTCATTCTGCTGTCCCTGTTTACACCTTGTTCCTATGTGGCAGTTATTACTCACCCTGTTTCCACTGAGTCAAAGTTTCAAATACCCAACCCAAGGATTGAACTCACAGATACTATGTCATGAAATACCCAACCCAAGGATTGAACTCACATATACTATGTCATGAAATCCCCAACCCAAGGATTGAACTCACAAATGCTGTCGTCAAATTCTTAAATCAGTGCTCTAATCCACTAGGCTATTGTTCACTTTTCTTTACATATTTTAATATGTAATTTGTTTACAAACAACTCTACTCAAATTTGACTAAATCTTAAGTAATGACACTACTGATGTCAGTGTGATTTACATAACACAAAAAAAGGAAAAAGAAAAAGTAAAATTAAATGAAAAGTGATACTAACTACATTATTTCATACTGTAGTCAAGAATTCTTCCAATTCAATGACTTTCTTTTCTATCTATTAGACCCAAGTGTTAAAAAATTTAAGCAAGCATTTCAGAGGCTTCAGTATAAATACTTGCATAAAAATTAAGTAACCTGATAACTGGTCAAAATTTTAAGTTACTTATGAAAAAAATGATAAAAGAATTGTTTATATGAAATAATATAATGCATACATGCATGTGTATATGTATGTATGCATGCATGTATATATGCATGTATGTATGTATGTATGTATATATGCATGTATGTATGTATGTATGTATGTATGTATGTATGGTCATAGTAGAAGTAATGGAAGGCAAGCTTGTATGAATTTAACTATTGGCTGAAATTTGTCACTGGACTTAAATTAGTTATGGCAAATTGAATAGAGAATAAGAATTCTTACAGTTAGGAAAAAGATAAGTTGTATGAAAGAATTCAAGCTCAAAATGTGTTTATAGTTTCGTCCCAGCAATGAAAGAGATGAAAGAATGCACAAGTTGAAATGATGATTAGTAAATTGGATCGAGGCTTGTTGTGAAACTTCTAAGAGTTATTTAAATACTAAAGTTTTCACCATAAAAATTAGCTCTCTATAGCAAAATGAATCCCAAAAATGACAAGTTCACTTGTTCCCTGATTGGCTAATAATATTTCATTTTTGATTGGTTATAAAAGTTAATATTAAAATTTAATTTTTCTTGTTCTGTGACCTATCTTCAGCCAGGTTTGTCACATCACATTGTCATAAATCCCATAACCCATTAGAATCATAAGGGCACCATATGGACTGCATCTATAGCAGCAGTGGTGTGTCTAGGGCAAGAGAGCCTGACAGAGCCCATCTTTTTTCAGGTTGGTTTTGAATTCAGTATTTTTCTTCTTCTAGACTGATTGCAACCAAGGTAAGAGAGCCCAGTCTGCTTTGATATTTAACCCATAGGTGGAGGAAGATTAATTCATGCCTTTTTCAAGGGCATTGGTGGAAAGTAAATGAAACAGAAGTGAGTAAGAACTGAACTCAGCATGCCAAATTCAGTTCCCATGTTGATGGGTCCCACTTACATTGTCCATATCTACAGATTTTTTTCTTAGCATAAAACTACCTTCCATAGATTTGACTGCTGTTTAAAAATTAGTACAATACTATGAAATACAGATTGAAGTAAAATAGATTTTAATAATAATGTAATTGACAAGTTTTGGACGATCCGAACTCGACATGACATGTTTTACTTTGTAGAGTTTATGAAGAAAAATTTTAAAATTTATATAAATTAAGATTTGGTAAAATAAACAAATTAGAGAAATTCAAATTATAGCAAGCACATTATTCAAACATATTCTATTAATTAATCAATTTCAGACACAATAAAAATATCTTTTTATTGATAGAATATGATATCCTGACTAAGTGGGTAACAATTTAAAATAAAATTTAATTAACTTATAATTTATGGAGAAATATAAATTTCTACGCAGCACTTAAAACATGCATCTGCCTAGTAATCTGCAATGTTTCAAATTTTAAGCATATATCATCATTATTACAAAAATTATTACAAAAATTATACTCTTCAAGTAAGAAACTTTAAAACAAAGCTGAGCATTTTTCTGTTAAATAGTTATACAGATTCTATGTCCATGCTATTACATCCACAGGCAATGCATAAATAAAAGATAATATATCAAATAAGCAGTTTGAGTAACAGTTTGAGTAACAGTTTGAGTAACAGTTTGAGTAACAGTTTGAGTTTAAGTAGGAAGAGGAGTCACTAAGAAATTTTCCTGTATTAAGTCAGACAAAAACTCACTTCATAAGAAGAAACCGGACAAAAAAAAAAACAGTTTTTGTGAAATTCATCTCAACAATTTCTTGATTAAAAAAATGTTGTAGTTACACATAATCTGCTTTCTTTTCTTTGTGAATAAGTTGAATATTTTTACAAGGTCAAATTTTCACCCCCCTCAACCTTCCACAACTTCAATAAAAGGCAACTTGAGATTATCACAGATAAAAAGATCTAAACAGAAACTTGTAGGAGACAAAAAAAAAGATAAAATCTCTTATCATTGCAGCCTATAATTACTGAATCTGAAATAATTATGTCATGAAAAATATTGTCAAAATAGGAAAACTTTAAATGGCATCTTTAGAGGAAAATGTCATATGTTATTTATCATATATTTTAATAAGAACACATGACATGACATTTTATTTGTCTTTGAATTTTGTCAATTAGTGTCAACCAATGACTTTCTCCAAACATGGATTCTACATTGTTGCCAGGATATAAGAAACTCTCCTCTTTTTTGCCTCTTGGGTGGGTGTTTATCCTTGACTGGATCAACCACATGATTGCAAGACAAGAGCATCATAAATCAATTGAGGCACAAATCTATGGCAAGTGGATAGAATGGTTATCTCTTAGCTTGACCTGTTGATGCATCTTGTTTGAATTTGACTGTGTACAAAGTCTGTTTTAGCAACATCTGAGGTAAGTCACATACAGTAAAGAGATGTCATAAATGAATGTAGCAAGACAAACAGGCACAACTAAATAGTTAATAATAATTTAGGTTTTAGGTAAACAAATGGTAAACAAACCAGAAATTGAGATAATAAAAAGAGTAAAATACTCTGGAATCTGGATATCCAGACAAAATACTCTATCTAAGAAAAGATTCTTACCTTCCCTCAAATATTATATGTGAGTGTCCCAGTAGATAATGAACAGTATGACTTCACTGTGGATGTGAAGGGTAGCTAAATGGATGTAGAATGGAAAATGGAATCAGTGAGCTAAGTTCAAATTCAAAAGCAGCCTATAATTACAGAATTTAGAGAACCTTTTTTGCCTCACTTCAGCATGGCTGACGCTAACCTCCATGATAAAGAGAGTGCAAGAGGAGAGTGACACATTGTGCCTTTCTCAGCTAATGTTTTCTGTTGATATAAAGGGGAAAGATTATATTGAATCAATTGCTAGGTCTGCTGTGAGGAAAGTTGGTTCACTGTGTTGTTCTAGATAATTTTACACATTTATAAGTCTACCATTTGACCATGCATTGAATATTACTGCCACTTCTGGTCTGGTTCTTTTGCTATATATCTAGAGATTCTTGTCAAAATTCGAAGAAGAATCTACAATGTTATCATTCCTGACCTGGCATCTCAGCTTCAGTCACTTAACAACCACCATAAGATAGCTTCTCTGTGCTTTTTCTATAAATATTTTCATGGTAAATGTTCTTATGAACTTTTCTCTTTGGTACCTAGACTTTATGAATTTAAGCGCAATACTACATGGACAGCAGTTGAACTGGCTAGATGTAACTGCAAGTTCTATGCTAAGACTTTCTTCTGTTGCACATCTCATTTGTGGAACTCTCTTCTGGCTTCTTGCTTTCCAGTCAACTTGGATATTCCAAAATTTAAATGTAATGTCAATCATTATCTTTCATCTTCTTATTTTCTGTTCTTTTATTGTTCCTTCTCCTTAATAATGTTTTTCTTTTTCTCTTATTCTTTCACACTCAGTAACACCTTGCATCTCAGTGGCTTTATTGCCTTGATTGGGATGAAATGATTAAAGAAAAAGGTTTTGTTCACTGCATTCATTTTCACACTAATGCCCTTTGAAAAGGCACAAATCTGTCTCTTCTCTCCTCCAGCTTTGGATTAAATATATTTATCAGTTATAGGTTAAATAGTGTAATGTAGAATAAAATAGGCTCTCTAACATTGGATGGTAACCAGCCTAAGAGAAGGAAAACTCTGAATTTCAAACTGTGGAGAAAGCAATGGAAAACCATTCCCAAGAATTTACAACAATTTACAGATAATAAAGAAAAGGAATTTGTGAAGAGTCATGATTGCCTATGTCCTGAAAATTCATTTTGAAAAAGAGAAATGGCATGACGACCTCATAAAACATACATAAAGGTCAAACATACTCTAATGCAAGTAAAACACTTAGGTGGGTCACCAGCTGACCATGCATGTGGATTCACAGATTCAAGGGAAATCAATCTGAAGGAATAGACATTTAACCATTCAGAAAGTCAACAGACAGCCAGAGCATTATATAGACGCCAAGAGTGCCAGCGTGGAGCCAACATCAACAGAATTCTGTCTATATTTCTGAGGTATTGTAATTATCTTCACTATTTACATTGTTCAGACTGTTGTTCTCATCTTTATTGCCATATTCACAATGTTTTGGCATCCGTATGATCTGGCCTTCTTCACTGGGCCATTTGTCCTCTAGGACACATGGACCAGTAGATAAAAGCGTTGGTTGGATCCAGTGACTTGACCCAAAGAGTTGTGAGTTCAATACCTGTCTACTGCAATGGAAAAAAAAACTTGGAAAGTTGAGTGAAAGGGAGATAACTGAGACATCCGGAAGAGGTATGGGACGTGGAACTAGAACAATCTACCCTGGTGGATGAAATAACTGACCCTACTATACTGTGCAGCTGACAAAATCGAAAACAAACAATGTGTATCATCCTGTAGAGAGACTTTGCTGAGATGGATGAATAGTCAAGGGAGACAATCAACAGTTTCAAAAGATTAAGTGGAAAGCAGAAAGAAAATGTCAGTGTTTTTTATTTTTTTATAATCATTTTACCACAAGCAAGGCAGTAAAGCGACTAAGGCACAAGAGGTTATTGAGTGTGAAAGAATAAGAAAAAAAGAAAGATTATTAAGGAGAGAAAACAATAGAAGAGTAAGCAAGAAGATGGTAGATAATGATTGATATTGCATTTAAGTTTTTGAAGATCAAAGTTAGCTGGAAAGAATGGAGCCGGAAGAGAGTTCCACAAGTGAGAAGTGTGAGAAAAGAAACTGTTAGCATAGAATTTATGGTTGTATCTAACCAATTTACCTATAAACTGATGAGGCCTTGTTACCAATCTAGTACTGTCCTTAAATTCATCAAGTCTAATTTCCTTATAAATGGAAGCTGTTAAGCATTTTTGTTGATTTGCGTTCAGTTGCAAATTCTAGTGTTTGATTGTTTAGATCAAAGTACAATATATGAAGTTGAATGAACAATGGTGCAAATTTTTCATGAGTTTATTTTTTATGATCAAAATATAACTTGTTATAAGAGTTTATTTTGAGGGAATAGTGAGGATATATTATATGAATGTGCTATGTTAAATTTTATCATGCAAGTCAATGTTTTTACAATGTAATTGGTATTATATGTTTTTTCCTTTAGACTCGTATACTTGTCTGGTTTGTTCCATTTCCCATACTTAGGGGAGATAACTCGTATCAGTTAATACTTGCCACTCTGTTCATCTTTATATCAATTGTCTATTTCTTCTTCTGAACCAGAACTTTTGCTACTATATGAGATCCAGGCAACTGCTAGTGAATCAAATATGTTTTGTAAGAATTGTTCTACACAATGTTGGATTTTTCAATTTGACTTTGTATGTTGACTGTGACTTTGTAACTTTCCTTTACGATAATTTCTTTCTTTTGTTTTATAATTGAATACAGGATAGACATTAGTAAAAAGGATAAAATAAGGAAAATAAAACAAACCACTGAAGTAGTTTGATATGAAAATACAAAAAGACACAAAAATGAAGTTTAAGAAGAGAAAAAATAGAAATTAACTGGTTATCACTTGGTCTGTTACATTCAATGAAACACACACACACACACACACACACACACACACACACACACACACACACACACACACGTGAATAAAGACAAAAGAAAAACTTAGATGATGTGTTTCGTCCTCTGATGGACTTTATCAAGGCAAATGTAAGAATTTTATTCTGCAACAGGTATTTATAAACCAAAGTAAAAATGTCAGTTTTTCCAAAATTTAAGAATGCTCACAGATATATGTCAGGCTAACTGAAAAGATAAGTTAAACTACGGAAGATGCTAAGTAATGTAATTTAAGGTCTAATAAACATTTTTTTATCATTTAATTATTATTTTAGTTATGGATTAATTCATGTATTATATATTTTAAATAATAGAAGATTATGAATTTAAGTGATTTCTTTTAATTTTTAGAAGTTTTTATATTGTCATGTATGTTGGTTTGGGAAAGAGTAATTCTTTTAGGAATGGAGAAATTTGAAAAAATCTAGTACACAGATTTATATTTTGGTAAGATTTGATAGTAACACTCTCAAGGATTTTCTGTCTAAGTAATTACTTTCTCTTTTAATAAGTGTGGCATTCTTTAGATTGAATTTGTGGTTGAGTTTATTCCTATGTTTGACTAATACATTTGACAAATTGTTGTGTATAAGATCCCTTTTGTGTTCATAGATATATTTTTTTTGATTTTCTGCCAGTTTCCCCAATGTATTGTAAAGAACAGTTGTGGCAGTTTATTTTTCTGCTTCAGAATTATTATTGTTATGGGTATTTTTCATTCTGATTATATCCATAATAGTTTGAGGTATCATTGTAATTATTTTGATATTGTTAAGATTGGATAAATTATTTTGCATAGTAGGTGTTAAGGAGTTAGTAGCAGTAGTGGACTGGCCCACTGGGATTCTGGGGAATTTCCCGGTGGGCCCCAAAGTGATAGATATCCTCTTCTATTTTTTTAATATTGTTTTGGTTAACATATAAAATATATTTGTTTAACATAAATAAATGTAACAATATCGAATAGATGTAACATTTTATTTGCTTAAAACATTTACTTTTATTTGATTGCTTTGACTATGTTTTGGGGTTAAGTAGGTCCTTTTGACTGGGCACTTTTACAAGTTTTCCCAGTAGAAATTTTCAACCTTGTCTGCCACTGGTTAGTAGATAGCAGTATATGCCGGTTTTTAATTTTTATTTATAAATACTTGTAGAATAAAATCCTTACAAATGCCTTGATAAAGTCAATCAAAGGATGAAACACGTTGCCTAAGATAAGTTTTCCTTTTGTCTTTATTCATATTGTCCTTTCTTACAGATATATTTTTTAGTTATATCTAAAATTTTATGCACACACACACACACACACACACACACACACACACACACACACACACACACTTATATTTTATTACAAATATTATAAGTTGAAGCTGATTAAATTTTGCATTTCCCATAATATAGATTTATTGGCATGTATTAGAGAGAAAATAATAATTATTATATGCCTTATTATTCAGACCAACATGATAATCTTCATTGTTATACTTACTATGTATCAAATGTTGTATCCCCAGCCTTCCTCATGTGTCTGTTGTTGTACTTGGTAACTTTCTTAGAATTTTGGATGAATTCTTTTATTCAATTAATAAGGATAGATGGTTTACATTCCTGTGGTAATAAAATAAGCACATCCCATCTCCCCTCTTGCTTGTAACCACCCACTATAATAAAATAAACGTTTTCAACACTAAAGGTGAATTAGTCAAACAAAGCTTCATAAACATCTACTTAGAGTTGTTGCTATATTAAAATTCCACTTTCCAGATTTATGGAATATTTCATTAATGTTAACCAGTCTTATTCACCTTTTTGTTGTTTGTCTATTTCTTCCACTGAACTCAAGTATGAGACTTTTCAGCACCACTGAATCTAGAAATTGAATTGCCATGAAACCAGATATGTTTTAATACCATAAGTCATATATCACTTGTTTTTGTTTTATAGAAGTCTATTTTATTGTCATGTTAACTTCAGAGAAAATTCAAATAATTAACTGACATATTGTAATACTTTCAAGTTGATGAAGTGAAGAAAAAAAGAAAGTTATTTTGGCTCCATTTTACGTTGAGGATTTTATCAGTTGGGAATGAATTCCATTTTTAAATAAGAACAACCAATTATACAAAAATATGTAATAATTTGCATGCAATAAAAAAATGATCTCTCTCTTTCACAACTTCTGTTTCTCCTGTGATCCAATTAAACTGATTCTTGTTAAATAATCAATAATGTTAACATTTAACCCTTCCAGATTTGACCTCTGATAACAGAAGGTTGAACATCCTATCATGGAAGCCATGTTGGTTAAATGTGTTAACTTATTCTTACTTAAGGAAGATCAATTTTAAACCAAAACAAAATCTGTTTTGTATTTAGATAAATTCAAATTGCTCTGATATATTAAGTCAGAATTTTTAACTTTACAAAGAATGAAACAGAAGAATACATAAAAAAATACTTTTGATGGTGTTGTTCAAAGTTTTTTTCTTTATCTTGGAGTCTAGTTAAGTAAAAGAAGAGTTATCTAACTTTCAATGAAAATCTTAAAACTTGATATTCTTATTTATATCATTTATTAATTTTTTAAAAAATTGAATTTGAATTAAATTATATCTTCATAATTTACAAACTCTTTCATATATAAATGTCTGGAAAACCGGAAGTTAAAATGGTTACAGTTAAAAGAAAAGAGGAAAAAGAGAAAATGAGAGAAAAGGTAGAATAAAACAAGAAGGAGTGAATGTAAAGTGAAAAAAAAAACACTGTAAAGTACAAATAAGCAGGACATTCTACACATATGCACACACAGGCACACACTACGAAAAAACTTGCACCAATGAAAAGTGCATGTAAAAAAGAAAAATCGAGATGTATAAGCAGTAAATTGCTGATAACCCCTGATGAGTGGATGGAGTGATTGCTGGAGGGTCCATCTAGGAAATTCTGGAGTCGGGATGCTCAAGGTAAAACTAATCAGATAAATGACAAGCATTTTACTTGTATTATATATAGAGATGTGAGTTGTACATTACATATATTGGTTTGCACACAACAGAAATTTTAATAAAGAAAATGTACTCTCTAGCATGTTTCAAACCTGTGTCTTCCTTTGTAGCAGAAAGCACCATTTGATGCCGTGTGCCTTAGCCTGTTCATCTACAGAGAGCAAACAGTCCAACAAGGTTCTATTTTTCTTTTTAAGGAAAGCGCATTTTCTTGTTCATTTTTCTCAAAAGTCTGTGTCTGCTCAGTTTCATACACAAATGTAAACAAAGCAATTCCTAAAGAATTAATGGATTTACTTTTAATCCAATATTTTTATTACTTTGAACATTATTTTTAGCGGATACCCATGTTTGAAATAGATTCTCTGTTTTTAAAAGGGACAAATAACACTCTGCTGGGTTTTTTGCACACTATGGCTGAGTGGTTTAAGGCATGCCAGATCAAATGGTGGTTTCTCCTACAAAGAGGGAGAACCCTGCCAGAAAGATCATTTTTTTATTATGATTTCTCAAGTACACAAACCAATAGATGCAATACACATTATTTAGAATAAAAACAGGGCATCTATTTCAACTGTGGGTATTCATAAAAATAATGTTTGAAGAAATATATATATATATATATATATATATATATATATATATATATATGGTATAAAAAATAAAAAAGGCTAAAAATAATGGAAGCATTAATAATAAAAATGAAAAAGCCAACACTCAATAATATCAACTATGAACATTGCCACAATGTTCCCATCACTATAGATACACATATATATATAAAAAAAAATCTTTGATAATAACTAATAGATAATAGAAAGCACATTTTTATGGTTTTTGTACATATTATGCCCAGAAGAGGAAACACTTATATGAACACAAAAATAAATGAATAAAAAGCTTATTTGCAGTACCTTGTCAATCATCTTTAATGAAACTTGTATAGAAGAGAGATTGCTTCCCAAATACATATATATATTAAGAAACAGACAACTTTAAGGGTTCATGGAATTATAATTTATTTCCTTGGACCAAGATCAGATCTCCTTTTCATATCTTTAATTTTTTTAGGAGCTACAGATCTTATTTAGAATGAGATGGTGGTATTCAGGGGCTCAATTTTGTAAATGCTTTTTTTGATGAATTAGGACCAATATCCCGGTCCTAAGGGAATAAATTATAATCCCATGAACCCTTAAAGTTGTCTGTTTCTTAATATAATTAATATTTTCTACGTTTTAACATTGAGCTCTCTGGATTACATCCTCCTTGAAATTATCCATACAGATTACCAAATAACTTCATTAACTAATTATGTATATATATATATATATATATATATATATATTCAAACAGGTTTTATTATATATAGACATAATATTTCCTTTTTTTTTATAATAATCCTTTCTAGTTCTCTAATCAGCTTCTTGATGTTAAGATGAAATTCATCAAGGAAGGTGCTGTAGTTTTTTCTTACCCAAATACTTTCGATCTCCTCCAAGATCATACTCAGGGATAAATTACAAATTATTGTAACGGTGATTATTATGATGGTGACTCTTAAAAAATGTGGTGAATGCACTGTATTATAATTATTTTAAAATTTAAAATTTATCTGTTGTAGCTATCTTTTTGGGTGTTTGTTCAACAAGATGTCCAAATGAAACTTCCTCCTTACCAATGGAATATAAAAGGAATGAGGATGGGCAATCATTACCCTGAGAGATGCTAGGAAGGAAATTACATGGCAATTGAACAATCTAATAGGTCATCTACACATACAGACAAAGAATTATTTAATTTAATGTCAAATTAAATACAGACATTTATTATTTAAGTGATATTTTTGTCTTTTTTTTCATCCTGTTTATTAAACCAAAATATTAATCAATGTTTTGATCACCTTTTGATATTTGGACTAAATCTTCCTGCAGAAAAATAATGTAGATAATGAAGAAAGTCAAGGATTTCTTTACCTGATATACGAATAGAAGTACCTGTAAATTAGAACTGACTGCAAATTTGTCATCGATGATATTGCAATTATTGATTTTCTCGTTTTGTTATTGATTTACTAAATGCAAACAACTTGTGAATTGTGATTAAAGAGATTACCAGATAATGATATCAATGGCGCCATTAAGAATCACTTTAGGGCAAAGCAAAAACAAATAAACTTTGTTTTTTTTTTTTTAATTTTTTAAAGAGATTGATAAAAAGAAAATGAACACTTCAGGGCAGTCTTTGTAGAGCACCGTTTTATTAAATCATCTTCATGCATCGTTTTGAAGATTGAATCAAATTTGTTCAAAAACACATCTCACAAATAATGACTAATGCTAATTGATGTTATTGAAGCAAATTTGGGCAAAAATTTATGCATAATTGTACACCGTTATTTAGTGTCAAATGGATTACGTTATTCTGTTTTCAAGGGCATAGAATTGGTTTGGTGCAAAGAATTGGTAAAGTACCTGTAAATTATTTTTCTTTCAAAGTCTTCTCATTCATTTATTCTTTAAATTGATCTTAATTAAAATAATAATAAAGTGTGTTGTTTTGTAAAAGAACCCTTTTGTGTTTTTGAAATCTATTCATTCCTTGTGGTAATTATTACAGGTAAATTCCTCCTTCAAGTTTTACCTGATTATTTTAGTTTGTATTAATGAAATTAATTAATAAAAAAATAATTTAAATTTTAAATTCTCAGTGTCTCCTCTCCTTCATGTGTAGTCACATCAATGTAAACATCACTTTAGTCCAATGATTTGGTTTGTTTTGTTTTGTGGCATATCATCTTCAATGGGTTATTTAATACCAACAAAATTTTTATCACTGGTAATTTTTTTTTAAAACGAATAGCTGGTAAAAAATGTTTCCATAAATGTATATGCTGGTAATATTTTTGTTTTCAAAATTGTATTGCTGGTAATAATTTTTATTCAAAAATTTATTCCTGGTAATAATTTTTCTACAATGCATTCATAACAGGTGCTACCAGCCTAGGTCAGGATGGACCTGGGAACACCAGCAATTAAGATGTGGTTCCACACTCCTAAAAACCTCCTGATCAGAGGCCTTGCTGTGGATGTAACTTATCGTCTTACCCAGGACGCGGATATAGTTTATCGTCATACCCAGGACGGCTTTAGTCCAATGAAGTCCTAAAGGAGGAAACATATCATGCAAAAACTTGTTACATCTTGTTATAGTTTTGTTTTTAACAAAAATTGTTCTTGATATATAAACATTTATATATCGATTATCCAATAATAAATCTTGTAAATAATTTAAATGTCAAAGAAAAAAGAATATCAGTGGAAACTAGGGGAAATTTTGTAATGTTGATTTTCACTTGGAATAAACAAGTTATAATCAAATAATATGATAGAAAAATATTTATTTAAGTAACAATATCTGAGCTTGGCTGTCTTAGCATGGGTATTTTTTAAAGTTTATCAACCCTTTGTGAGTTATTTAAAACCAAAACATATTTTGGATTTTAAGAATAATTCTTTGTTTTTTTTTGTGAGTGAATATTGCATTAACAATTTTTTTAGGATAACAATGATTTTTCAAGTTACAAGTCCTACTATTTAAACCATAGCTGGGGGCAGAGATGGTGTCATACTTTTCCCAAGGTTATAATGAATCCAACCAGAATTTGAACACTTCTCTTTGATTTCTCATTCAAAGTCACTATTCATTATACCACATGCATATCCTGTCAACATAGAATAATAGTTATTGAACTAGTTTGGGTTGTGAGTTTATTTTTTATACTTAGTATTTAGTGGGCATGTAGCTGAGTGGTATGAATGATACCTGGGTTCAAATCTCACTATTTATCAGGAAGGTGATGATAATATCAGCTCGGGGAGATGATTCTAGCATGCAGCACTATTGGGAATTGCATGAAAACCATGCTACAGATTGACCCAACCCTTGCAAGTGAAATTCGGTAGATGGAAATGTTTAGAAGCTGTCAATGGTTGTACTAGCACAAAGTCACAAGTCATCATGAGCGAGGGTTTGCATGCACTGGCCTTGTTCAAACTGTTGATCATACCAGATTATGAGTTCTTTTCATGAAACTATCATTGAGTGTGCTCAGCATAGTTGCTGTATAAACCAGAGATTGGCTCTGTGGTTGTTGAAAGAACACAGATGTGCTTGAGCAGGTGTCTTCAGAAGGGATCTGCAAGCCTCCTGAGGGACAGGTATACTCAAATACAAACAGCCATCTATACAATATTGAGCAATTAATATTCATTACATTTTGAAGAGAGTTGGAATTCCAATTTGAGATATAACTCTTATTCAAGCAGCTTCACCCCATGAACTGCTGCTCTGTGGAACTGACTCTCAAGAGGATGCTTCCATTATCACTAGAATCTTAACCTTTTCAAGTCTACGGTCAACCATTATCTTCTGCACACATCCCCAGAAACTGTGCTTCTTACTCTGTAACACTCTACCTCAAGTGGCTATTGGGCCTTGTACAGGGAGAATATAATTGTAAAAAAAATGTTATCTCTCTTGTAAAAAGAATATGAAGTTTTTTTGGATAAATTATGTGTGCTGTGGTGTAATGGATAATTGTTAAGCCGAGTTCAAATTCCAGTCAGGTTCATTAATTACGCACAAATACACCAGTTTCGATTACTTTTGATAACTTAAACTACGTTATTTTAAAATGTAATTTGGTGTTTTAAAACATTCAAAAACCCCTAAAATTATTGAGAATCGATTTGTTTTCAATAGAATTTAAGCAGTGTATATGTTTTCATAAGTTTGTAAAAAAACAATTTTTTTTAATGTCACTACATATAAGCTGATGAAACTTGTTAAAATCAATTATTTTTGAATGAAAACAGATTGATTTTTCAATAATTTTAGGTGTTTTTAAATATTTTCAAATGTCAAATTACTTTTTAAATTAACACTGTGTAAGCTATGAAAAAGGTGTGGGGATTGGCATAAAATATAACATCTTCAACAACTACATTTTCAATGGTTCATAAGTTTTTGAAAACCAAATTTTTTTAAATATAACTTGGGAAATATAAGAATCCATCTCTTCACCCCTCAGCTATTGGTTGAATAACAGTACAGACTATGTCCTATAGCCTTGGTTGACAACCAGTCTACCACAGAAAGAAATGGCAACTTACTGTAGGAAAATCTTTGTCTTATTTAGTCCTAAATCAAAAGAGACATGCTTGTCCAAGTGTGTATCATGTATGGCACTTAACTTTCTGATATAAGTTTAGCAAATAATATTCTCAGTAATATGCAATATCTAAACAACTGAAACTACTTTAGACTAAATATTTGATTAAAACATGAGAATATTGAACAAGTAGACAAAAACAGAAAGTGATGTTCAACAATTGTAACTAAGGTCAATTCGGCATACTTACAGTATAAATCACAGGTTAGCTCTGTGGTTGTTGAACAAACACAAATATGCATGAGTAGCTGTCTGCATCAGGGATCAGGTAGCCACTCTAGCAGACAGGCATATTTTAAGGTGAGCAACTAGCTATACATTGTATTATATACATTTTATGACTGGCTACTTCAAGCCCATGGCTGAGTGGTTAGAACATTCGCATTCTGACCATGAGATCTGGGTTCAAATCTCACCATGGTCGATTTGTCAGGAAGGAGACTTACTAATGTTATTGAACTGGAGGGGTCGATCCCAGTGTATGGCACATTTGGAAAGTGCCTGAAAACCATACCATGGGTTGACCCAAGCCTTGTGAGTGAAATTGGGTAGATGGAACCCTTGGGGGGGGGGCATCAATAGCTGTGCTAGCATCAAGTCACAAGTCATCATGGCCGAGGGCTTGAGCATGCTAGCCTTGTTCAAATTGTTGATCATGCCAGATAACATGCTCTTTCCCAGAAACTGTAACTAAGGTCTGCTCAATACACAGTTGCAGTATAAACCACAGGTGAGCTCTGTGGGTGTTGAACAAACACAAATGCACCTGAGCGAGGGTCTGCAATGGGGATTGGCTAGCTGCCCTAGTAGATGCGTATCCTTGAATACGAGTGGCCAGCTATACTATTTCAAGATACAAAAATTGCAAATTCTAACATATGTCTGATTCCATGGGTTTTGATAAAAGGTTGTGTACTGTAAGATCGAAAAAGAAATATTCTTGATTGGAAGATGGAATTTTTTTCTTTGAGTGGATCACAGACAGATGAATCATATACTGAACCACATAAGGTGGCATTGTGAAGTAATAGATAGTGGCTCGGATTGAGGAATCAGAGAGCTGAATTTGAATTCAAGTTGAATTTCTTACATTCACTTATGTGCAAATACTCATGGGGAAAAGTATGGATTCATCTCTTCCCCCTTTAGCTATATGTAAATAGCAGGGCAGGCTGAGTTCTATAGCCTTGAGTAGTATCTGATCTAGGAGAAGGACAACTCTGAATTCAAAACTTCCAGCTATGAGTAAATAGTAGTGGTTTCAGTATTGTCTAGAAGGAGGACAACTCTGACATGAGGCCAGAATTGTCCTCTTTCTAGACAAACCTGAAGAGACCAGTATGTAGCTCTGGTGAAGCACATACTATGCAGCTAATAAAACCACTGTGGAGTTTCCAATGACTATATAATCCTGACTGTGGTCAACCTTGATTGATTGACTGAACCACGTATATTAAATTCATTATTCTAATACTCTACTATTAGTTGTTAGTTTTGATGAATTTGTAAGCAAAATATGAAAATGATCTTTTTTTTCCTCTGTCAGTAATTAAATTCTATATGTATTCTCATTTCTGCCATCAAAAATAAAAGAATTGAATTAAAATCTTTTCCTAAATGCCAGATAGAAAATGAGAGCATTTGGTCAGTCATTTGGTCAAACATTCTTGGCCAAACCTTTTCCTCAACAAACCTTCCTTAAAACAGCTGAAGCAAGTAACAGTCTTTTTTTTTATTCCTTGAGTGTAAACAGGAGTTTTACAGCAGCCATTAGCCCAATAAGTGTCGGTATTTCCCCCATGTACATTCTAAATCCAAGCAAGAATTTTGCTGTGGAAAATGTTCTTCTTGATCTATTTTTAGTGGTCTAAAGTACAAACAGCTGCTGGTTTATTTCTTTGTAAACAAACACTCAACACAAGTAGAGGAGATCTGGGACTGAGAATTATTATTACAAAGGTGTGGATTTGACATGTATATGATCTTAAAATATTTTTCTCCTAAAGAAATAATAACTTAGGCTGAAGGAATCCTTTTGAAGGTTATAGCAACACTGATAATTAATTCAGTCCCAATTACTACAATAAATAAACTAATTGTGGAAAAACTTAAAACAACAATTTATGTTTTTGCAATAAAGTTTTTCTATGTGATGATATAGATAGATTTTTACAAATGTATCTTTTTATAGTAAACAGTCATATTTGAAACATATGTAAAAAATTCAGATATTTTTTACTAAATGTCATTATTCACAGTTAGTAAAATTTACTGACCAAAGAATTGGAATGTAGTTTCAATTGTTGGTGAGTTATTTGATCTCTCACCACTTTGCCCAAATATTTAAATTTCTGTATCTGCTTGATTTTAGGATCTTGAACTGTAATTTGCATTTTGGATTCAACTTTTTGCTGATGACCATGCATTCTGTCTTCTTGTAGTTTAAGTCCCTTCTTCTCACTCTCCTTCACTTTCTTCTATAGGAGCTTTTGTAGTTTCCTTTCCATGTCTGCTATCAGCACTGTGTCGTCTGCATATCTTATATTAAGATTGTGGCCACCAATGATGAATCCTGGTAGGATTTCTAGTCCTTTCCGAATCGCCTTGCAGTATAGATTGAATAAATCCAGTGAAAAGACACATCCTTCTTTTACACCTCCTTTCTATTTTTGTATATCTGCTGAACTCATTTTTATCTGTATGCAGACAGTTTGCTGCCAGTAGAGATTTTTGATTATTCTAATGTCTTTCTGGAATATGTCAAGGTTGGTGAGCAGCTCGAACAGATCTTTGTGGCATACTATGTCAAACACCTATGCATAGTCTATAAAATACAAGTACACATTCCTCTGCATTTGTATTAATCTTTCTGATAACATTCTGAGCATAAATATTGCATTCCTTGTTCTAGTGTCTTTGATGAACTTGCACCATTCTTGTCCTATCTCTGGCCTGATTCTGTTGCACACTCTATTCATCAGAATTTGGATGATGAGTTTTGTTATATGGCTCATGAGGCTGATTGTTTGGTGGAGTTCACATTCATTTGCACCTGGTTTCTTAGGCAGTGTTATGAAAATATATCTGCTTAGGTCTTCTGGTATATCTGCACTGTTGTTGATTTAATTTATTATTTTTGTAATTGTCTAAGGCTACCAGCATCTCTATTACAATTCTGTCTGGCCCTGCCACTTTGTTTCTGTTCAATTTGGCCAGTGCAGCTTCCACTTAATTTTTAGTATTTTCGGCCTGTTGGTATTTCTGTGTATTGCCAGTTGTTCTCTTTCACCAGGGAAGAGATCTTCAATATATTCATTCCAGTGCTGAAGAATTTTTCTTTCTCTAATATGAGTTTTATGTCCTTGGATTTTATGCAGTCTGTTGATGAGTATGTATTCTGACCTGTTCCCTTAAATTTTATGCATATTCTTTTATCTGTGATACTCATTCTCTCTATTTCTGCACATTTTTCATTGAGTCATTCTTCATTAGCCTGTTTGCATGTGTTCCTTATTTCTTTGTGTAGTTTTCTGTATCCCGTTTCATGTCTTGGCATTGTTTTCTTTGCATCATGTCGAGAATCTCATCTGTGATCAATTTGTTTTTTCTTCTTTGGCCATTCTTATTTGGGATGACATTGTTTGCTGATGTCACTAAAGCTTCTTCTAGTGTGTGTCCCGTTTCGAGTTTCCATTTTTGTTTTGTCCCTGATATATTCTTTTCACACTGTCCATATATTTTTCCTTCAGGTTCAGGTAACAGAGAATGAAAAGTGCAACACTGAAACCCCAAAATATATTGGAATGTTCAAAGACACATTCCAAAAGTTAAGCAGAGTACTAAGAGACAGGAAAGTTTCCATGGAAACAAAGAAGAGTATTGAACTGTTACATGATATCTGTCCTCCTGTATGGCAATGAATGTTGAACAATCTCCTCAAAGATGAAGAGAGACTTGAAGCAACAGAAATGTAGTTCTACAGAAGAATGCTAAGGATACCATGGCCCAAACATGTGAGCAAAGACAAGATTTTGGAGAGAATGGAAACAAAGAATAAACTTATACTTAACAGAGAGGCAGTTGAAATTTCTGGGACATGTAATGAGGAAGGAGGGCTTTGAAAATCTGATACTCATAGGACATCTAGAGGGAAAGAGGGACAGCGGAAAGCAATGCATGACATACTTGATGGACTTGAGCAAGTCGATGGCAGAATAGGGTCTAGGAAAAATAGCAAAAAACAAAACTTATTAAGAGCTACAAGGGACAGGTGGAGGGCCATGATCACCTACATTCTGAAGAGAGATGGTACATAAAAAGAGAAGCAACTTGGCCTATTCCTTTGGGGAGAAGGAGTAACTTGGTGTAGAATTTTGTAGATGAGCTGGCATTTTTGAGCTGACTGAGTAAAGCCTGTTTCAAAGTTTTTATTTGACAGTTTTTAGCAAATAGGCTGAGGGTTTTTCTTATTAAAACTGAAAATAATTTTTTTTTACCTCATGTTATAATTTCTACTCCACTTACAAGTTTCTAATCTTATTTCAAATTTTATTTCTGGTATGTTTTTGACACCTTTTTTTTTAATTGTAAAGCCACAAGACACAAGGGGTTACAGGGTGTGGAAGAATTATGAACAGAAACATTAATAGTGAGCAGGAAGAAGAAACAGTAATCAAGAGAACAGAAGATAGCGATTGACATTGCATTTAAATTTTTGCAGATTAAAGTTAGTTGGAAAGCATGGAGCCGGAAGGGAGTCCCAGAAGTGAGAAGTGTGAGAAAAGAGACTGTTAGCATAGAATTTATGGCTACATCTAACCAGCTCAACTGTAAATTGAGGAGATCTCAATTCCAGTTTAGTACTGCACTTAAATTCAAAAGCTCTTGGTGCCATAGTGAAAAGCTCATCCAAACAAGGACCATGAAAATATTTATAGAAAAGGCACAGAGAAAGAACCTTATGGGGGGGTGGGAAAGTGACTGAAGCTGAGCTGCCAGATTCTTCTTTGGATTTTATCAAGGAACTTAATGTAAATAGTAGAGGCACCAGACCATATGTGACAGCAATATTCTAAGCATGGACGAATGGTAGACTTAGAGATATGTAAAATAGATTCCGGAGAGAAAAATTGTCTTGCACGACACAGTGAATCAGCTATTTTAGTAGCTGACCTAGCAATGAATTCAATATAGTCTTTCCATTTTATGTCAGCTGAGAACATGAGTCCGAGAAGGCACAATTTGTCACTTTCTGGAAGGATAGCATCAGTGATTCTGATTGAAGGCAGTGAGGGGTCTCTCAGATGATTAATGGAGAGAACTTTAGCTTTGGAGGTGTTAAAATTAACAAGCCATCTTTTTCCCCCGTTAACAATGGACTTGATGTCGTTTTGGACTTCAGCTGCCATTTTGACATTGTTGGACTGATAAACCTTACTCTTGAAGCAGGAGTAAATGTTTGCATCATCAGAGTGTAGATACCAAGTTGAAAACTGATGTCATCAAGAAGGTCATTAATGAAAGGGTTGAGCCCTGAGGGCCACCCACATTAGTATGAAAGGGTTTCGATGAGTCACCATTCAGGATAACCTTCATTTCAGGATTTGATAGGAAAGACTGGATCAGTTTAAAAATGTGTCAGGAGACGCTATAACTTTTCATCTTGTAGAGAAGACCTGTATGTGAAACCCTGTCAAAGACTTTCAAGATGTCTAATGCTTCACCATTTTTATCTTGAGCATGATAGACTCTTTCTGCAATTCACCTGGAGAAACAAAAGCCATATTTCTTACCAGCAAAAAAAGCCCTGTGATGAGCGATGATGAATGAATTTGACATTGATTAGGGCATCTAGGAGTTTCTCAAAAAGGCTAATAGGCTGATAGTTGGAAGGGTCAGACAGCTCACCAGAACAGATGATGAACAACAGATGATGACTTCCAGGAGGCAGCAAAGCATTTATTATAGATTTAGAGAGAACAGGTGCCTGTTCAGGAGCACACTTTTTAATTATTACAGGGATGCCATCGGGTCCACATGTTTTGTGGGGATCTAGGTTAGAGATGATAGCAGAAACCATGGAAGGGGTTATATGCGTATCACTCAACAGAGAATCCGTTCTAAGTGGGAAGTTAGGCAGGGATACTCCAGATGAGTCATGAGTAGAGTTTGAGGAGAATTTACAGGCAAAGCATTCAGCTTTATCAGCAGAGGATGATAACACCTCAAATTGATTGAAGAAGGGAGGAATATAGACCTTACACTTATTTAATACCCTATTACAGTGCTGCCAGTAATCACGAGAGCCATAGTTGTTAGAGGCTATGCAGTGCCTCATTCTCTCAGCAAACAGAGACTTTGTTCTTTCAAGGACTTGCTTGCATTTATTGTGTGCAGCAATGAATAGGTGACTGTTGTGATGAGAGCTGTCATAATGGTATAGCCATTCTTGTGTGTTATAGTGGCACAGCATGCAGGTGTGGACCAGGAAGAAGATTTTCACCCGGTATTCCTGAGAAGGAATGAAAGCGTCCTTTGACCCAAGAAGAAACCTCAGTGGCACAATTTTCAATTGGGAGGTTAAAGATGTCAGTGCAAGGAAAATCACAGAGTGAGTCTCAAACAGCATGCTTTTAATAGAAAGATGTCGCATGGATAGGGGGTTCTTGTTTAATAGATGATTGGAACAAAATATCAAAAGCTAGCACAGAGTGGTCACAATTACCAAGTGAGCAGTGTTGTGAAGCTCGGCAAAAGTGAGGAGGGGCAGTAAGAAATAAATTAAGTAGAGAAGTATGTTGCTCAGTTTTGCGAGGGAAATGACTAGTGAAGTCCTCGATTTGAGTAAGGGATTAGGCAATGGAAAAATTCAATGTCTGAACACGAGCAACATCAGTACCATTAGAATGTTTAAGCCACATGTGGTGAGTATTAAAATCACCAAAGACAAAGATGATAGCAGATGGATGGAGAGAAAGTGCCTTTTCTATACTGTCAGTTATTGCGTCTAATATAATTGCAGTCCTGGGAAGAGGGGGAGAGATAAAGGAAAAAGAGATAACTATCAGAGTTTACTAATGGAAGACGGAAGCACATGAAGGAGTAGTCTGGGGGCTCGAGAGACAATTTCCCTGGCAACTAGAAGATTATCCCAGATGTAATCACCATGGCCATGCATATGGATGCTGGAATCTTTTTTAGCAAACCTGGATCCAAAAATTCATTGGTAGCAATGGAAGAATTTAATTTTGTTTCACAGAAGGTAAAGATCTCTGGTGGCCATTCCAAGAGGAAAGATTCTACACTGCAAAAGTTGCAATGGATACCATGAATATTAGGGAAAAATGATGAGAAGGTATGTGCTTTTTTGTTTACTGGTTTAGTTGTATTTCTTTTTGTTGTGTTTTCCATGAGATTCGTTTTGAGGAGAGAGAGAGAAAAGACCACCATAACTGTCACTATCTGTTATCAATGATAATACAAACTGACCAGATCATGGCTGAGAACAGAGCATAGTGTGGCCACAGAGTTGCCCACCAGAAATACATGCAGGGACACCTACCCATGCATGACATGGCACTACGAATACCCCACTACTATACAACTGTTGACCAGAGCAGCCTCTCATAGCACTAATCAAAGAGTTTGGGCCCCGGTGAACAGTCAGAAGCAGCAGCCATCAAACTGCCAACCTGCCACACTCACAATGAAAAGTCGCAGCTACTGGTTAGTCTAATTGCCAAAAAGTTAAAACAGTTAAATCCTTGTGGCCCTGGTGGAAGAAAGAAAGAGAACCAGTAAATTATATCCTGAACAAGGGACAAGAGATGAAACACTACCCCTGTTCAATAGACATGGAAGGAGTTCAAGCTGGGTCATCTCTATCTGCTCTTATTAACCTGTAAAAAAAGTTAAAAAAATGCACATAAAATATGAAAATATTAATTTAGGACATAGTTCTGATGTCCATTAAGCACACTGGGGAGGAGTTGAAATGGGAAGTTTAATAATTAATAGCAATGGAGAAAAGAAAATGAGAGACAAAGAAGGAAGGAAAAGGGAAAACATCAGAAAGAAAATAAAACAAAACAGAAAAATTAAAATAAATTAAAAAATTTACAAACAGCTGTGGTTGCCACGAGACATTTTGTAAGTTACTTTCAAGAGACACTTCAATTGCTTCTTTCCAATATTTAAATTGGACATTTTTATGGACAGATCAGGTTGACTTAATTCTACTAGTGCTTTGGTATAATTACGGCAACTTTGAAGTGAATTTTTTGATTTCCATGACTTGTGATGAATGGTGATGGTATGGGTGGTAGTGATGGGTTAATTTTCTTAATGATCTACCAACCTTTCTTTCCTTTTTTGACTTTTGTCAAAGGAATTTGAGTTTTTCCCAGATACAAAGAACAACCAATCAGCCACAAATATATTTATGCACATGTACACATGCTGAGGCAAGTATTAAGAGAAAATTTAAAACAATCAAGGGAGAAAAAAAAAATTGAAAATAGGATGGCATAGAAAAATGAAAAAAACAAAAAAAAGTTATTATTTTGAATATCCACTATATATATATATATATATATATATATATATATATATATATATATATACATCATCGACTCTCCAGTCAAATTCGACGTATGAGGGTCAAGCAAACCAGTTCCTAGAAACTGAGAGCCCGACGTCGACACATGAGATTTGATTATAGTGGTGAAGGTTTCATGCCAGGCCATCCACACATTTTTTGAAGGGACGAATACAGAGGCCTGGTGCACTGAGTGCCACAATGTCCCCAAACAACCCTCCGCAGGTTTTGAATTCAGAGTTGTCCTTCTCCTAGACCAGTTGCCATCCAAGGCTATAGAACCCAGTCTGTCCTGCTATTTACCCATAGTTGGAGGGAGAAGAAGAGGATTCACACCTTTCCCAAGGGTATTAGCACGTAAGTGAATGTAATGGATTTGACTGGAATTCGAACTCGGCTCTCTGATTCCTCAATCCAAGCTGTTATCCATTACTCCACCGTGCCTCCTTTCCACACACACACACACACACACACACACACACACACACACACACACACACACACACACACACACACATATATATATGTATGCTCCTGAAAAATTTATTTCGGTTGAGCTCTCTGGGGAGGATGTGTAGGTTTGTAAACAGTGACTATTACGGCTAATAATGCAAGACTCTTCGGTAAATCGAATCGAGTTCTCTCAGTCACTGTGTGTTTATCTAAAAATAAATATGCTTAAATTCACCTTCTTCTCTGCCATGCGCCAACGGCTTCAGGGTAAAATTTCCGACTGACACCAATTCAGCCGGTTTTTGATTCTAGCCAGAGGCAACCGGACGTCTAGCCACACTGATGAGCTGTGATACAGCGAAACAGTCTGTCTGTGGATGACAATATATATATATATATATATATATATATATATATATATATATATATATATACACAACAACTGACAATGTCTGTCTGTTTAGTTTTTTATTGTATATTTCCTTTTTTCAAATAAGGTGTATATTAGGATTGAAATTGTGGATAAACTAGCCAAAGTTCATGCTTGTTCTGTTGTTTTCTTCAAATACTTTCAACCACCTCAGTCATTTTCAAGAACCAATACAGCATCTGTATCGTAGGCATTCTAGAGAATACCAGTCTCTAGCCAATGGAATCTTGCCTACAAGACAGTTGTATTTAAAATAAACAATCTAATCCAAAGGACTAAATTAATTTGCTCATCTGAAATAACTTTTTTAAAGAATTAAGTACCATAAAACAAACACTTATTAATAACAGTTCAAAAAACTTCAGAGGAGATCTAGAAAACCTAATGGAGATCTTGAGAAGTTTGCTATTGATTAAAAGCAAAAATAGTTGCAAATTGTTGAATTCTTTTTTTACAATGTTTCCTGTGGAAAAATTGTTTCTGTTAATTACATTTGAAATCTAATATAAAACCACATATTTTGATGTCAGTCAATTGTAAGTTAATTAGGAAACCTTATTTATCTGCTCATAAAATACTTAAGCATATAAATAGATTTCTATAGTTGTACCAATTCAATCTTATATATTTCTTACTTCTTAAAGCAAGAATAATTACTTATGTTCAGTCAATCAGTTTATCTGGAAATGATCAATTGTCTTTTAGATTTACTGATGCAAATTTACTTGGGCAAATTATATAAAAGTGTATTTGATAATAAAATAAAATAAAAGCAAAATTTATAGCTGACTTAGTGACTGAATAATTGTGTATTTTTAGGAGGTGATGTTCAAGCTATGAAATTGAATTCTGATTTTCTTAAAAGATATTTTTTTAAACATTTCACCCCAAGCATGGCAATAAAGCCACTAAGGCACAAGGGGTTACTGAGTATGAGAGAATATGAGAAAAAAACAGAATTAAGGACAGAGAAAAATAAAAGAGGAATTGAGAAGACAGAAGATAACAATTCATTTTTATTATTTCATCCCAAGCAAGACAATAAATCCACTAAAAGACAAGAGGTTACTGAGTGTGAGAGAATATAAGAAAAAATAATTATTAAGGAGAGAGAAAAAAAAGAAGAGGAATTAAGAAGACAAGATAACAATTGATATTGCATTTAAATCTTTGAAGATCAAATTTGACTTGGAAAGTGAGAAGATGGAAAAGAGTTCCACAAGTGAGACATGCAAGAGAAGAAACTATTAGCATAGAACTTACAGTTACGTCTGGCCAAATCAACTGTAAAAGGATGAGACCTTGCTGCCAATCTAGTCAGTCAGTAAGTTGAGGGTCATACTTGATACACACTTAGGTAATCATGTCTCTTTTGAGTCATGACTGACTAGACAGAAGATTTTCCTGCAGTTTCCTTCTTCTGAAAGACTGTTTGTCAAGTAAGGCTATAGGACACAGTCTGTCCTGTTATTGAACTCACAGCTGGAGAGAGAAGTGATGGATTCATACCTTTTCCAAGTAAGTGAATGTAACAAACCCAACTGAAATTTAAACTCAGCTCTCCAATTTCTCTTTCTGAGTAAATAGTACTACACTTAAATTCATAAAGCCTAGGTACAATAGTGGAAAGTGCACCAGAACAAATTACTGGTACAAAAAAAGATTGGTACAATACAGTGTTTCAACTTTCATTTTCTTTTATTTTATAATGTCAGATAGACAGGCTCCCATAAATAGAGAATGCAATGTCAGATAGACAGGCTCCCATAAATAGAGAATGCAATGTCAGATAGACAGGCTCCCATAAAGAGAGAATGCAATGTCAGATAGACAGGCTCCCATAAATAGAGAATGCAATGTCAGATAGACAGGCTCCCATAAAGAGAGAATGCAATGTCAGATAGACAGGCTCCCATAAATAGAGAATGCAATGTCAGATAGACAGGTTCTCATAAATAGAGAATGCAATGTCAGATAGACAGGCTCCCATAAATAGAGAATGCAATGTCAGATAGACAGGCTCCCATAAAGAGAGAATGCAATGTCAGATAGACAGGCTCCCATAAATAGAGAATGCAATGTCAGATAGACAGGCTCCCATAAATAGAGAATGCAATGTCAGATAGACAGGCTCCCATAAATAGAGAATGCAATGTCAGATAGACAGGCTCCCATAAATAGAGAATGCAATGTCAGATAGACAGGCTCTCATAAATAGAGAATGAAATGTCAAATCTGATTAGAAGCATATTTTTATTTTCCTTTCCATCTTAACAGTTGCAGGATATAAATCATAATGTGCTTTTGTTATAAAAATAGCCATAAATATAACATGAAAAGTAAACTATTTACATTGTTTGGACTGTTGTCCTCATCTTTATTGTCATATTCACAATATTTTGGCTGTCGTATGCTCCTGTTTTCTTCTGAACTAAACCCTTTATTTTGTCCACTGGGGTAGATTGTTCTAGTTCCACATTCCATGTCTTTTCTGGATGTCTCAGTTTCAGTTATTTCCCTTTCATAACTCAACACTCCAGGTTTTTGTTCACCTGTGCTATGGCCAGGTATTGAACTCACAACTCACTGGATTACTTCAACCAATGCTTTTATCCACTGGGCCATGTATCTTGAAACTGAGAAAAAGAAAAGGCATGGCATGTGGAATTAGAACAGTCTGCTCCAGTGGACAAAATAAAGGGTTCAGTTCACAATTTCAACATATATCACTTGAAGAAGGCTGGAGCGTAAAATGGCCGAAAATTTGTGAATATAACAATAAAGATGAAGACAACCACCGGAATATTATAAATAGTGTAAATAGTTAAAGTACTGCATCTCAGAAATATAGACAGATGTTAAAAGTAAAACTAGTTAAAAATTAATAATAATAAAAATATTTCATCTAATTTAAGATTATTACAAAATTGATTTATTTGTTTTCTATGACTTATCAATCTTTGGCAAGTTATTCAAAGCCAGAAAATATTTTTAGATTGTAAGATTTTTTTGAGATAATAATTGTTTTGTAGTAAAAGTCTTACTAATTAAACCATAGCTGGGGAAGATGAGGCGGATAAATACCTTTCCCAAAGGAATTTTTGTGTAAGTGAATATAATGAACTCAAATGGAATTAGAACTCTGATCTTTGATTAACAATTTTGAGCTGCTATGCATGACACCAACTGCACATCCAAACTTAGAGCATCTGGTATTCCCAAGTGGTCACATATCTAGGTACTGACCAGGCTCAACTTTGCTTAATTTTGGTGATCGTACAAGAAGCAGTGTTCTAATGTGATGTGGCCATACGGTAAGATTATTACAATTAGGTGTATAAAAGAAGTAATAGTCGAAAATAAATAATACTAAAAATGCTTCTGGTAAAGAAATCAAAAATATTTTTACAGAATTTATTGAATTGTTTTTATATTTTGTAAACTTTAATTGAGATTTTTGAAACTGAAACTGTTAAGGGAAACTAATTTCTTCCCCTATAAAGGACAATAACTTAATATATAACTGAGTTACCTCCCTTGTCCACCAGTGGCCACGCAGCACCTCTGAATTGAGCATGTTGACAAATTGACACACACATGGAATTCATGGTTTTAATTCAAACTTATCTTTGCTGTTTTCAGGCAGTAAATGAATAAAAGTTGTTTTGTTGTGTGTTTTATTTTCATTCGTTTTTGTTCATCCCAACAATCTGTGATATAAGAGAAACACATTTTTATTCCACGTTTTCACTTGGTCCATAAACTAAAACGAAATGAGGAAAAAGTAGTAAGCTAAGAATTCAAAGGCAAAGTTTATGTTGGCACAAATTCAAAAACTCATTCTTTTGTTTTGTTGTCAGTGGCTTCTTTGATTGTGATAAATGGAGTATATTTGATCCAATCTGAGCAAGATACAATAACAAGAGTAACAAACGATATTGACAAAAAGAAACACAATTGATCAGAAAACAATTGTCAATGAAGGTGATCCAAATGTCTATGAAAAATGATAGTTATAATAATATCATGTTTTTTATTTGTCTATCTCTTCAGTGACCTGTTTATAATGAAATGAAAAAATGCTAAAGGAAAAAAAAGAACACTTGAACACTGACAATCTAACAATCAGTATTTTTAGTGAATTGTCCTGAGTTCATTTCTCATTGACCCACCTCCTGGCTTGAAATACAAGAAGGTCATCACTGTGACAAAAACCCTTCCTTACAAATGTTAACAATATAATAACATTTGTTGTTCTTTTGATAAAGGAAATTCAAGCTAAGGAGTCTCTTGGATTTTATTTACTGAAAATTGAGACGCAAATATGTGAGATGGTTGATATTAGTTTGAATGTTGCAAAATGAAAATTATCCATTCTTATTATAAATAATATCCAAGATCTGATAAATTGAATTATATTTTTGCTATTCAAAGATAAGTAAATGATGACAATACATGTTCATATGTGTTCATATGTGTTCATGTGTTCATATGTGTTCAGACAGGTTTAAATGTATTGTCAAAGTACAAAAGAACTTTCTACATGGATGCATAGAGTGTAAGAATTTATTTTGTATATTCACTGTACAACATTTAAGATAGAAAAATCCTATCAGTGAAATAACACCATTTCAGCTTTTGGGTAAAAAGTAAAAATGGGGAGCTTGCATGTCGTGGACCTGAGAGGCTAGTTTCCTTTCACTTCAGGCTGACATCATGAAAGAGCACATTAATTAGCACTCCATGCAATAGATGCAACATAGCATAGGCTAATCATTTGAAAATGTTTTTTCTCTGGCCTGCATTTTCAGAATTAAAATTTACTCACGCCACACTGAAGGGAAGTCATGGAGAAAAAGTGCAAGTAGCCTTACAGCACAGAACGTCCAGAGAGAGGGTTCAAGTGAGATAATTGTGAATTTGAAATCAGAACATTATCATTGATAACTCTCTCCTCCAATTTATAGACCCTAGTTACTATATTCTTAATAACTGATATAATGCAAAAATATCAATGATAAAATCAGTCAATAATTATTTATAACTATTTATATTGGGACTCATGCATGCAATTACAAGTGAACCATAATAATATTTAAAATTTTGAAATCATATTTATTTTTGGCATATGAATTTTTTGAAACTATTTCAAAATCTTTGATTCTCTGTCAGTCATTTTTCCTCACCTGCTATCCTCTTCCACTGCTCCTATGAGGCATGCCACACCATTTAGGAACAACTGGTATAAGGAGTACACTTCATGTACTTGCAGATTCATCAGCAGAATAAATTCAACTTTTCTTTTGTTATTTATAGAGACTCTTAAGAACATTCCTTGGAATGTTCTTGACAGAATAAATATTTCTATCTTGTTTTCTCTCACATTTGTCTATATTTCCAACACTTAGTTTTTGTTCAACACACGACCCCTGACTTAGTCACAACAATTTGATGACCATGAGGTCAGTTGTGAGTTTCTTTACTCATATTAACATTACAAGAGGAACACATTTTAAAAATATTTTAATAAAAAAAGTTTCATAGAGAAACTTAAACTGATGATAAAGATTTATACCGAATTAAAGAAAGGATGATAACAACTTATACTCATTTTAAGTAAATGTATTATTTTATAATATTAAATTAATAATTTTATATTTGTTATGGGGACTTACCTTCATGGACAAAATAGACTCGTCTTATGACTATATTATGCCTCGCAAGAGGACTGTAGACAGTTGACGAGTTGACTACTGTACTTAGCCGTCAGTCGGACGTGCAACACTTCTGTATTCGTTCTTTTTGTTAATAATACGTTTTCACTGAATTACTGAGATCGAGTTTTCTTTCAGACCTATTCCGGGTCTACAACAATATTAAATAAATAATTATCAAGAATTGTTTGAAATCTGACATTGTGAACACATTGTAGTTATGAGTTACTATAAATGAACACATTGTTGTTATGAGTTACTATAAATGAACACATTGTTGTTATGAGTTACTATAAATGAACACATTGTTGTTATGAGTTACTATAAATGAACACATTGTTGTTATGAGTTACTATAAATGTACACATTGTTGTTATGAGTTACTATAAATGAACACATTGTTGTTATGAGTTACTATAAATGAACACATTGTTGTTATGAGTTAATATAAATGAACACATTGTTGTTATGAGTTACTATAAATGAACACATTGTTGTTATGAGTTACTATAAATGAACACATTGTTGTTATGAGTTACTATAAATGAACACATTGTTGTTATTAGTTAATATAAGCATCAAATTGGTATTTATTTACATTACTTATATGCAGACTATTATCCTGATCTTTGTTGTTATCACAACATTTCAGCCTCATCTAAATAATGATAACTCCTCATTCCAGAAATTCATACATCAGATTGATTTTATAATTTTGAAAAGAATCGTTATTTTGCTTAATCCATTTTACAGCCTTCTTTAAAGCTCTATATAATGGTCTCTTCAGAAACAGGTGAGAATGAGCTTAGCCAATTAGTATATTGACCATCATTTCTTTGTCATCTATTTCTATAGGAGAAAGACCAAATATTTTTGCTTACAAATTCTACAGCTGAAAAAGGTAGAATGGATTTGCTAAAATTCTGTAGTAATAACTAAATTCACAAAGAATTAGTTCAACACATTTGAGGCATTATAATAATTTTAACGGTAATTTTCTTGCTACATATGGTTGGAGGAAGACATTGAACAAAAATTGGTTTCTTTTTTACTTATCTGATGAAAATAAACTCCATTTTGGAACTTGCTCATGCATTATTTATTGGTTATTTATTTTTAAATAATTTCAGTGAAAAAACTTTTTCCTTGATAAATAGAAGCTCTGCTCCTGTCAGTTCACCATTTTTCTTTCTCATTGAATTTCATATTCTCATCTTTTTAGAAATGCATCCTGATTTTGTGAGTGAAGATGCTAAGTAAGATGCAAGAATCAAAACTATCTCAGACATTCTTAGCAGCATTTCTCTACAACACTTTCATTGATTAAAGCAAGAATAGTCATTCAACAGATTTTTTTCTCTTCGCTCTGACAAAAGGTCTTAAGTTTTTATACAGTGATGGGTTTCAAGATGCTGCTAAAATTACACAAGTTCACATAACTGATTCTTCATTTCCCTTGGCCTTTATATCCATTGACAAAAGATTTAGTGGCATAAAAAAAGAGAGAACTCATTCCTGATTTTATAGACAATACGTCTGGAATGTAAAATAAGAGAGAAACAGTTCCTAAATTCAGCTCTGATATTATAATAACTGCTTTCATTAGCAACTCTGCAGAGAAGCAAGAAGAGCCATGGCCTACCCAGATTTTTATCTGGCCACTAGGCTGCCCCCACCTCACTTTTATACATTATAATGTAGAAATGTAGTTGAATATATTTTAGTAATATTAAAATTATTTATGAACTACCTTGTCATTACTAATAGTACTGCTAATACTCTTTAGAAAAACTTTGATTAGTAGTATTTTATTTTATTTAATAAAGTATTATGACACCATTTAAAAATATAAAGCATAAAAATAAAAAAGAATTCTCTTCACATTTACATTGAGTTTTGCTTCTACTTCTATGTGTACATTAATCTGAATGCTAGAAATGCCACCAATTACACTCCCTCTGACCTACTATAGATGTTCTCCCTCTCTACATAGGTGTGCATGTGTTGTGCTACCCATAAATTAATGGAATTTGAACATGAAAAAATATTTACTCTAACATCTACAGTTTCCTTCGAACATGTTACTATAGAATTTTGGAAGATGTATTGCAAAAATAATTGGTCAATTGTCCACACAAAATCTTGTTTGAAATCTATTTTTAATCTTTTATTCTTGAGATTCCAGCAGTTTTGCCAAGACATGGCCAAAAGTTTAAAGTCAATTCGACATTTTTTTTATGTGCTGTTTAAATTTCTTGAATTTTTGGTTTCCACATTGTGTGTGTGTGTGTGTGTGTGTGTGTGTGTGTGTGTGTGTGTGTGTGTGTGTGTGTGTGTGTGCGCACACATATATATTTACAAATATAATTACATATACACGCATGTATTTATCTCAAATTAAATATTAGACAAGGACTGTTTTATGCTAATCTTTGATGAATGTTAAATAGTTGGATAAGTTTAAACAAGGAACACACACTAATTTCTTAAGAAATTCAGGCCACTAATTCTTATCATTATGCTTGAAAGATATGTTTCTTAGCTAAATCCCAAAAGTTACACAAACATGAACTTCTTTTCAATAACATCTGAATTCAAAAATTGTGATAATTATTTGAGAAAATAAAACATAAAACATAAAGGAAGAAAAAATTTATAACAACTCAAGTATATAGAATCACTCTTCTGTTGTAAATGTCCCTCAGGATATAAACAATAATGGCTCTCCACAGCTTTCTTTGCTTTAATATCTGAAAATATACTCAGTCATAATTGTTGTTAAGGAAAAAATAACAGAGTGTTTTGTTTTTTGTTGTCTTCTCTATAGTTTTGTATTCTAAGTTGTCCTTCTAGAGCCCAGTTTGCATTTGCTATTCAACACACAGCTGGACATAGCAGTTAGTAATTAACCCTGTAGACCCACAGCTTTCCATTGCTAAGTATTGCTGCTGTGATTTGTGTCCTATACAGATGGCATGACTATTTTTTTTAATTGCTATCACCCCCATGCAAGGCAGTAAAACCACAAAGACATAGAGGGTTACAGGGTGTGGAGGAATTAGAAACAGAAACATTAATAATGAGCGGGAAGAGAAAAGTGTAATCAGGAGGACAGTAGATAGTGATTGACATTGCATCTAAACTTTTGCAGATTAAAGTTGGCTAAACAAAGAGTGATAGATTTCCAAAAATGGAAAGTGATAATTTTTCCTGTCTGAAAACAAAGAAAATCCTTATTGGGGATTTGAAATTATCGAAGAACCCAAACCGCGTCCGGCCCCAACCGGGTTTTGGTCGACGTCCATATAAACGAACGTCCCCGGGCGTTCAGTCAGTTCAAGAGTTCCAGTTCTTCAGAGAGTTCTTCAAACACAGTTTGACAGCTGCAGTTGGAGTTGCAGTTACGAGTGGAGAGTTTGAGAATAAGCCTCGCAGCAGGTGATTTCACGAATTCCATGCCTTTCGACTTAGACTTCTAGCCAAGAACAGTTCAGTGAAGTCCGACTTAGATTTTTCCACCAAAGCCAGTTTTAACCAACATCGAGTGAAGATACCAAAAGCCGTTTACTGAAACACAATTTAAGATACCAAAACTCGCTAAGAAACGCAAAAGTGTCACAATCCATAGACGTGGGCTGGGAGAGAGAGATGTACCACTGTATCCAACAAACAGATAGAAAGTAAATTGTTATTCCTTAACAACATTCGAACTCCTTGAATTGTTCCATTATTTTTTTTCTTCTTCTACATTCATTTGTGCAGCATCACTTTTGACCCGGATTCGTCTCGCACTACGGCCCGACGCCTGATTGATCTCGACAACCTAAGATCAAATCACAACATGGGTAGGTTGGTCCGAGATCAAAGTAGTTTGCTTCAGTAACCAGACATTGGAGGCGAGCTGGGGACGACAAAGCTGATGCCGTATCTAACCAGTGACCAAGACAAGAGTTAGAATCTTACATCCGATGCCGTGGTAACCAGCAGGGTTAGAGTGTCACGTCTGTCATCATGATCAGGACTTCAGTGGGTGTCCCAGGGTTAGACTGACTCACATACAGTGTCGTGATTGCAGAATCACACCACCCACTCGGGGTCAGTGTCTCAAGTGGCGCCGCTACCAGGACAAGACCCTGGATCAGCAGCTGCCATATTTATAGGACGTCACACACTTTTGGATCTCTCTTCTGGCTTCTTGCTTTTCAATCAACTTTGATCTTCAAAAATTTAAATGCTGCAATATCAATAATTATCTTCTGGCTTCTTAATTCCTCTTCTTTTATTATTCTCTCTCCTTAATAATGCTTTCCTTTTTCCCATATTCTTCCACACTCAGTAACCCTTTTGCTTATTAGTGGCTTTATTGCCTTGCTTGGAGTGAAGTGATTAAGAAAAAAAGAAACCTGGTAGCTGATCTATCTTCTGATCTAGCTCTAACAGCACAATAGGAAAAAACTGGTTTGCAACATTCAGTACCTCCAAAAACAAATTAGTAATGTTTCACCATCACTGAGCTGATCTCGAATTTTCACTAGTCATGATGAATCATTGCACTTTTAAGGAACCTTCTTGCTTTGAACAACAACTGGGACTTAAGTTCACTCCAAACCTCAAGTGGGACACATTTATATGACCCATTGTTAAAGATGCTGGAAAAATGTTTGGTTCCTTGTATCACTTCGGAAACTACTTGACTCCATCTGCTATACCATTTCTGTACAAGAATTAGATCAGACCAAAAATAGTGTACTGATAACATATCTGGGTTGGAGCTGTCCAGTCTTCACTTTCCAGTCTTGATAGAGTTCAAAAGCATTTATGGAGGTCTTCTTGGTGATAATTTATTTTCCACCCTACAACCCATCTCCTACAGATGCAATGTCACAAGCTTCTCATGAGTTTATCACTATTTCCATGGCAAATGTTCTGATGAGCAATGTTCATTAATTCCACAAGTTCAGACCTTCACAGCTAAGACTCACCATGCCTCATACACTGGGATGAATTATTAACATTTCCTTCATATTCTGGTAGTAAGACAGAAGTTCCATTTGGAGAGTTTCTTCCTAAGAGCTGCTACTTTGTGCAACAGAATCCCAAGGGGATGCTTCACCAATCTTTACAATCTTAACCACTTCAAGTCTATGGTAAATCATTATCGTTCCTAAATGTCCTCATAATCTGCATCTCTTATCTCCTCTTCTTATGTTCATACAGCAACATCATTCAGTAAACCTCTACAGTGAGTGGCTCTTGGGCCTTGTATTAGGTGAACCATTAGTAAAAAAAAATAAATGAAAGTAGGTTTTTATGAGTTGCTAGTCCCAAGCCCAACTGGATTTGAATTCAGAGTTGTCTTTCTCTTAGACTGGTTTCCAAACAAAGCTAATGTGTCCAATCTGTTCTGCTATCTCACCCCCAGCTCTAACTGTAGAGTAAAGATGTATTCATACCCTTCCAAGTGTATTTGTGCAAAAGCTAATGCAATGGCTTCAGCTGGAATTTGAACTTGAAACCCCAATCCCACTTTTTCATCTGATAAACAAACACACAGCTATAGTTGGGCATACAGTATTATAATTAATAAAACTGACAAGTCAGGCATACAAACTCAAAATTAATTAACGTTCATGCTTCAAAATTTATCATTTCAGAATTACTCAATAATAATAATAATAATAATAATAATTGTTACATTGAAACTTATATTTTTTCAATAATGTTAAAAATAATATCTAATGTCAGAAAAGATTATAAAATGTTTTCATTTCAATATTGCAATTTATGTTTTTAGATAAGCAAAAATAATTTCTGACTGTTTTCTAGAAATATGCACATACATACATGCACACACACACACACACGCACACACACACATGCACATATGTATGTATAAAAAACATTTAACTCTGTTTATCTACCATAATTATAATTGGTTGTTGAGTACAGACAATATCTTCTTTGAAATCTGTTTTTATTCTTTTTCATTTTACTTCTTAGAGTTGACTTGTTCCCAGTCTGAGAATTTCATTCTCTGAAAAACTTTTGAAAGAAATCTTCTTCAGACATTTCTTTAGAGAGCCTTTGCAACTAAACATAAATAGCAGTATGTGAAGAAAGATTTCCATGATTCTTGTAAAACTATATATATATATATATATATATATATATATATATATATATATATATATATATATATATATATTTGTGTATTTAGGCAGCAATCCTTCTTTCATGCACATTTCATTGAATGTGACAGACAAGGTGCTTTGATTTGCTTTTTTATACAATTTCTCGTGCGACCTAATAAATTTCTTCTTTTCAGATGATAAATTATATAAAAACTGTCCGAATGTTCTCGTTTTCTGGGCGCTTTCGGCTATACATTTAGCCGTTTTCAAGGATGAAATAGTTTACCTGTTAAATAAGAAATAGTTTCTTGCATGTTTTTCATTTCTAAAAACACAGTCAAGATATTGTGCCCATGTTCATAGTTGATATTATTGAGTGTTGTTTTTTTTTGTTTTTATTAATAAGGCTTCCATTATTTTTAGTCTTTTTTGCATGTAGATGATGCTATTATATTAGTGTTGTCAACAAGTATATATATATATATATATATATATATATATATATATATATATATATATATATATATATATGTATATTACGTATATTTTGGCAGCATGTTTTCATTGAGACATGTTGCATTGAATAATTTAGACAAGTTTTGTCTACTTATTTTTCATCTCAGAGTTAAAATTTTTATACTTGTGAAGAGAAGAATGCTGAGTTGGATACTATGATGGCTTGAGTAATGCTTAAGGAGAGGTAACTATATTATGGTGTTGTTGAGATTTTTCTAACAGATTAAAACTGTTAGTACAAACCTTGATATTTTAAACTATCTATTTTAACTTTCAGATAAACACAGCAATTTTGTCTACAATATTTGTCTCAAAATGAACAGCACCCTGATGATGACATTGTGCTATTTGGAAAGTGTTTGGAATAAAATAATATGTATCAACAGAGTAATTTTCTTTCTTCCTTTAATAATGTAACTAAAAAGCTTGTCTGTAAATATGAAAGGATCCAACTGAAAATAAGCCGACAAAACTTGTCTAAATTATTTTATGAAACATGTTTAGTCTCCGAGTGATGTCAAATCGGTTGGATTTTGATCCTGGCTTGAAACAATCACATGTCTAGCCACACTGATGAGCTGTGATACAGTGAAACAGTCTATTTGTGGATGACACTATATATATATATATATATATATATATATATATATATATATATATATATAGTGGTATTAAATATTCATCCATGAAACTGATCATTTGATAATACTGCCTTCTAAAAATAAAGAAAATCTATAAAAAAATATTTGTACAGGACGTCAATTTAGTTGGCAACTGATAGCGGAAGTTGATGACTAGAAAACACTCAATGGGTGCATATCTCTGCCATTGTCATTGTTAATAAAACTGTGTCAAAATCAAAACACAATGCAGAGGGAGAAATTGTATAAGTTTCTATTTTTTGTGAAATACTTCTGTTTGATGCCTGGGCAACATTATCAGTGATGTTTTTAGCTGAGAATCATTAGGGGTTTCAGGTCTTTCAACATCATACCCCTTCTCTACAGTGATCTGGTCAATACTGATTGGATATTGACTTGTGAATCATCTGTCAACTGCAAATATTCTCATAGTATAAGGTGTCCTAACATACTGTGACTACTCTGACCTTTATAGTCCAATCACTCTTCACTCTTACATAAAAAAGAAAGCATTGGAGATTTTTTTTTTTTTAATCGTATCACCCCAAGCAAGGCCGGAGGCCACTATCACGCAAGAAGGGTTGGAGGAAGAGCAGATAGGAGTGGCAAGGGAGGGGATGTGGTGAAAGAGAAAGACAGTAGGTCGATCAAGGCAAGGGGGTCACAGAAGATCCGGAGCGAGAGCAGATAGGAATGAAAAATGAAAGGATGTGGAGAAGGGAAGTGGATAGATCAAGGCAACTGGAGATGTCGATTGACGCTACACTTAAACCGTTGGAGATTGTATTTGTCAGGGAAACAGTAATAGGGAAGGGAGTTCCATAGGCGAGATGTGCGAGACATGAAGCTATTGGAGTAGAAGAGACGTCTACATCTAACAGTTTCCACGCTGTAGGGGTGGGAGCGGGATGCCAGCCTCGTGGGGCGTTTAAATTCACGAGGCCTGGGGACAAGCGAACGCAACTCCTCAGAGCAATTACCGTGGAAGTACTTGTAAAAAAGGCAGAGCGAGGCAACATCGCATCTGTGAGAGAGCGACTGCAGATTAGATGACAGATCAGGGCCAATCACGTTGCCTATCCGTCTCTGGATCTTATCAAGAACCCTGAGGCAAACAGCAGGGACCCCAGACCATATATGACAGCAATACTCCATGCAAGGGCGAATGGTCAATTTATAGACTTGAAGGATCAAAGGAGTTTTGCAGAGATCATCAAGTGATAAAGAAATCTGTTGAAAATATAAGTAAGTTGAGAACTCGAAACAAATGAAAAGGCTTTAAGAAGTTGCTTCCTCAAGATGAACATAAGTTATAGCAAAACAACCACTTTTGACCAGTGCTCAGATCTTTGAAAAGGTTGGAATTGAGGGAGTCAAGAAGGAAAAAATAGGGTGTAGAATACTTTGTGAATTGGGATCTGGAAAAAAAAAATCTAGACAAACTCTTTTCACTAAAGCAAATATTTTTATACATCAAAATTGGGCTAAGAAATAGATGAAAATTGACTTTGGTAACTCCTATTAGCTTAGACTTGAACATGAAGGAGCAATGGAACACGTGGATGGCAATACCTGATCATGAGCTTACATTTACAGGAAGAATAAAAAGACCCAGCATTGTGCAAGTTTGCAAATGGGTGAAGTAAGCTAGGGATAATATTAGACCAGAAATTGAAATCTTTTAAAAAGTATGGTATTAGCAATGCTCTCAATGGAACGGAAAATGATGCATTATTTAACAATGATGAGTATGAGAGTTTTGATAATGAAGACAAAGAATTTTATGGATTTGAAGATGAATAAAATTTTAATGGTAACTGTACTGTTTTGCTCAATTGTAATAATTGCTTGATTTTTAATTTGTTTTCTTACCTTTGGATATAATAATGTTTTTATAGACTTGTGTTCATTTTTTCTTATTATTTTTCATTTGATTATAATCATGGCTTGTTTAACCAAAATAATACCTCATAAATATAGCTTAGGCTGTACCATTTACTAATAATTTTACTAATTACTAATCTTTCGTTGATTTTCCCTGCCAAAATTGGGATGTCTTATACACCCATGTGTGTTATATGCCGTCAAATATAGTACTCTCTTATCTTATTTTTCATCAATACTAAAAAAAGACAAATCAAAACAAAAAACACCTACTCCATGTGTCTATTCTCTGAAAAAAAATAGAAAAAATAACCCTGTTGATGGTGCATACAACATATGTATGTATATATATTTTAATTTATTTGTTTAAACATTATTTTTAATGGATACTCATATTTGAGTAGATGCTCTGCTTTCATAATTAAACAGTATATTTATTTATTTACATCAAATGGCCTGAATATTTGAGAATTCTTGTTAGAAAAATATGCACCCTCGGGCAGGATTTGAACCTGTGTTCCATAGGGGAAACTATCATTAGATCTGACATGCCTTGACCTCTCAGTCATGTGGGACCTCCTGATCAAACAAACTTTTTTTTAACAAGATTGCTTGAATAATGAGGCCGGTAGATGTAAATAATATAGATATACTGTTTAATAATAAAAACAAAGCATCTACAGAAATATGAGTATCCATTAAAAATAACATTTAATCAAATAAATATGTTAGATTTAATACATTTCCTAAAAATATATAATATTTCATATATATCATCTTAATATATGATGAATTTAATCAATCGTTTCTTGGTCTGTGGTCCACCCTTCTACAGAACATCATTGCAATTCACTGAGAGGCTTTTGGAGATAATGTATGCAAATACAAAACAAAAAAAAAATGTCTACATAGGTTGAAAGAAGCAATAAGTATTTGAAAATAGATCTGACTAAAATAATTGAAAGATTAAAAAAGGAAAATATAATTTTTTTTTTAATTTAGCTTCTCATTTCCTGCTTTTGAGGATGAAAGAAGAATTGCAGTCATCAATATGCCACAGATACCAGCTCATTTACAATATAATACAAGAAATTATTTTGACATTTTATAATACTAGATAGAATAATTATATATTATATATAGTGGCAGATCTACTATGAAACTAATGAAGCTTAATCCTAGAGAGGCGCCTGAAAAAACATTTTTAATGACTGAATTTTTAACAAAATCAATATTTTTTTAAAAGTGTATGTAATTAAAATTAGGCCATTTTAGTGATATCATAAGTCAATGGGATGAAGTAGCTAATATTGACCTTAGAATATGCTCTAATACCGATTTCATTTGGCCTCAAAATTCCCCTGTAATTGATCAAATTTTAAAATTTTCTTTGGGGCTTGCAGCACCTGAACCCTAGCTTGTTTATAGCCTACATTTTGGCAGTTGGATCCTCGGATGTATTATTGCTAGTTGCGAAGGGACCCCACAACTATTCAAGCTTCAGGTCCATAAAAATGGAGATTCACCACTGATTATATATAATAAATTATGTAATATCATTTTTTAATATAATAATTATAATATTAAGATTAAATAGAAATAGAAGCATTTGTCATTGAAAAAATTAAAACAAGATCTGTTGTTATATATTGTCAAAATCATTTATACAAAATTGATGGAAAATATTTAATTTGTAATAACCTCTGAGAAAAGGCATTGTCTGGTTCTGATAAAGAACTGACCAATTATAATTATTAGAACTAGAAATACCCATGAAAATTTCATGATTTTCCTATTTGAATTTTCTGACAAATCTTAATTCTTAAGTTATTGATTGAATAAACTTCTTGCAAGTTCCATAGCTATAAAATACCTGTAGAAATTCCATTGCATTGTTCAATATTTGAGCTTAACAACTTCAACAAACTATTACAATAACATTCATAAATATGACTACAGGTCATTATTTACAGAAGTAAGAGGGTACAAATAAAAAGATTCAAAACTGACATGAAGCAAACATTAAATGCATAAGAATGTTATCTACTCCTCTTCCTTCCTTTCTTTCTTTCTTCCTTCCTTTCTTTATTTCTTTCTTTCTTCCTTTCTTTATTTCTTTCTTTCTTTATTTCTTTATTTCTTTCTTTCTTTCTTTCTTTCTTTCTTTCTTTATTTATTTCTTCCTTCCTTTATTTCTTTCTTTCTTTCTTTCTTTCTTTCTTTATTTATTTATTTATTCACTCTTCCTTTCCCTAAAATCAAACAGCCCTTTTATATATATTTTCTTCCATTATAAAAGTTGAGACAAGTAAGATATTACAGATCTCACCTCACAATCAAACAGGAATGGTCTATTTTTTATTTGAAGTAATGGCAATATGTAATGTACATGTGAACTATCTAAGGAATGAAGGAACAAGCTGAATTATAATATTATAATATATCTGCTAAAATTCTATGGATAATTTGGGTTAGAACTGTGCTTGTTAGATTGCAAATAAAATAAAATCAATCTCTTGGACAAAGTCATATTGTAAGGATTCTCTTCAAATTATAAAGGTTAATTAGAAAACAGACTATGTAACATTTTTTCATTATTATGATTATAATATTGATACTATTATTATTATTGATACACATATTCTATATCAGATTTGTTTATAACTGACATAAACTGATTTCATAAAATTCTAAATTTGGTTAAATCATTTCTCTTGAAAAACCATTTTTCCAACCATCATTTTTTCTATAGAAATATAACAGTCTGAATGAAACCAATGGCTTCTTGATCATTAGCATGCCATTCTCAAAAGTTTTTTATGTGATGTGTTTCATCTTTTAGAATTTTATTGGTCTAAATTTGCTATGTTGGTGTGACTACACATGCACACAAATGAGGGATGTTGGGAATTTTAAATTAATTTCTTTTTTATAATCTAGCTGATTTCATTTAGATTCTTTTTCTTTTTTTTTCCATCATTTTTGTTAGTAGGTATTCCACACTGTGATAATAGAAGATCTGCCAGGAATGGTGAAATGTTGTTAGAGCCAGGGTGCACATTTACTGGGGATGACCTTGCGATCAAAACACTCTCTAAGCATTTTCATTTTAGTGAATTGTTTTCTCCTTTGATCAGGGTAACATATTTCATATCAAAATTGTGGTCAGTCTCATTATGGTGGGCAACCAATGCATTTGATGCATTATTTTGTAACATGTCCCTTTTGTGTTCATATAATCTTTTATTTATATTTCTTGTGCTCTCTGCAATATATTTTTGTCACAATTATTACTGATAATCAAGTAAATTCCTCCTTCAAGTTTTAGTCTGTTTTTTTTTTTATTTAGTATTAACTAAGTTTTTTCAATTGATTTAGATGTAATAGTAAGAAATTTTATGTTGAGATAAAAAAAAATTAAATTTAAAATTCCCAGCATCCCCCATTCTTGTACACATGTGTAGTCGCAGCAACGTAACAAATTTGATCTTATAAAGTCCTAAAGGATGAAATGCATCACATCAAAACTTTTCCACTTTGTCATGCGTTTTCCGTCAATATTGTTCTTTATATTTAAAAATTTATATAGTGATCTCATACAAACCAAATTTTCTTTAAAAATCTAAAATAAAACATGCAAATCAATATCTTTGTTACCATTCAAAGAAATGTAAGGATCTGATAGATAAATTTAGAAGGGATGGTGGAGTAATGGATAGCGGCTTTGATTGAGGAATCAGAGAGCCGAGTTTGAATTCCAGTCGAATCCATTACATTCACTTACACTTGTGAAAGGTACAAATCCTCTTCTCTCCCCCCCCCAGCTATGGATAAATAGCAGGACAGACTGGGTTCTATAGCCTTGGATGGCAACTGGTCTAGTGCAGAAAGAAATAGCAACCTACTGCGGGGAAAAAATCTGCCTCGTCAGTCATGTATCGAAAGATACATGATCGCCTAAGCAATGTATCATGCATGGCACATAACTGAATGAAGTACTACTATTTTGTAAATTAAAAGTAAATTAGTATTTTGTGAGAATTTATACTAGGTTACAAGATTCAATAAAATGATATGGAAGTACTTGACATCTAAAAAATATCACATTAATATCACCTTTTGTGGGAACGTAGCTATTGAGCCTCAGACAATTAATCAATACTAGTGATTTTTTCTGGTCTCAGAAGGTCCCAGATTGTTAGATCATCAGTTTGTAGTGTCCATGGAAATGTGGTGTGACATAAAGGATTCTTTGACCTCCAGTTTTTTGTTGATTGAAATGGAATATCTTTGATTTATGTTTAAAATCAATACTGTTTAGCATTCAACAACTTTTTGTTTATTATAAGAATACAAGTAGCTGGCAAGAACAGACAAGTATGTTCAGGCATGTACGTTTCTTGCTATACAGATACAATACCGCAGTGTTGTAACTGTGTTTGTGTATTTGTTCATTCAGAGTTTATAGGGGGGGATTTATAGACCTTCACAGTAGTTGGCTAACTTTCTATTTTATCACTCCATGTGTGTTCCTTAAATAGACAATTTGCCTTTATTGTTACAGTGATAGAGGTCTAAATTTTGCAATTAATCTCAAATTTCCAAGATGACCCTTATGCTGACAAGTGGCCCAAGGCACAGAATTTTATTCTTATAATTCAGTGTAGAATTAGTTAAATAGTATGAAATGCAAACAACTTCATTTAAGCTTACCAACTTACATTTCATTTAAGAAACTATTACCAATATTAACTCAGAGAGAAGCCGACCATAGCAGGGACCATTGAGTCATTGCAAATTCGATGATCCTTTCCTTAGATGCATAGGTTTTTTTTCTTTATTTTTAATCAGTATCACCCGAGTAAAGCCATTAAGATACAAGGGTGCGGAAGAATTAAGAACATAAACATTATTAATGAGCAGGAAAAGGAAAGAGTAATCAAGAGGATAGTAGATAGCGAATGACATTGCATTTACATTTTTGCAGATTAAAGTTGGCTGGAAAGCATGGAGCTTGAAGGGAGTTCCACAAGTGAGAAGTGTGAGAAAAGAAGCTATTAGCATAGAATTTACAGTTACATTTCACTAGCTCAACTGTAAACTGATGAGATCTTGATACCAGTCTAGTACTGCGCTTAAATTAAAAAATTCGAGGTACCATAGTGAAGAGCTCATCTGAACAATTACCATGAAAGTATTTATAGAAAAGGCACAGAGAGGCAACTTTATGGCAGTGGGAAAGTGACTGAAGCCGAGCTGCCAGATCAGGACCAATAATATTGCTGATTCTTCTTTAGATTTTATCAAGGAGCTCAAGGTAAATAGCAGGGGTGCAGCAGTATTCAAAAGATGAATTTTAGTTGCAATGGATTTACTCATTCCTGCTAAGTTAAACTAACATTCATTTCTTGTTGGTGCTATTTCCTCTGTTCTCTTAAGATTTTGAATTAGTTCTTTCCCTCATCAATTTCTCCTTAATCTAATGCTTCTTCAAGATTTTTTTCAGTTGCTTTAATTAATTCATTTAAATACCACAAGTCTTCTAAAAGGTGTTTTCATACACAAATGGGGACATGGTTACATTAATAAAATTAAATTCATCTTTTTTTTTTAAACATTAGTTTTACAATATTTTTATTTCTGAGAATTTCCTATTCTTTTGTAACATGGATCTTTTGAATTGGTGGCTGAATTATTATCTTAAAGAAACATGAGGATTTTGTTGCTAAGAATTCACAGATAAAATGTGGAAAATTGATTTTAAAAATAGGCCTCGTGAATTTAATGTCCTACAAGGCTGGCATCCTGTTCCCACCCCTTCACCGTTGAAACTGTTAGATGTAGACGTCTCTTTTACTCCAATAGCTTCATGTCTCGCACATCTTGCCTATGGAACTCCCTTCCCTATTACTGTTTCCCTGACAAATACAATCTCCAACGGTTTAAGTGTAGCGTCAATCGACATCTCCAGTTGCCTTGATCTATCCACTTCCCTTCTCCACATCCTTTCACCTTTCATTCCTATCTGCTCTCACTCCAAATCTTCTGTAACCCCATGCCTTGATCGACCCACTGCCTTTCTCTTTCTCCACATCCTCTCCTTTACCCCTCCTATCTGCTCTTCCTCCAACCCTTCTATAACCCCATGCGTGATAGTGGCCTCCAGCCTTGCTTGGGGTGATACGCTTAAAAAAAAAAAAAAAAAGAAAAAAAAAGACTGTTGTCTTCAGTTTGTCGCCTGTCGTGTCATAAATCCTGTAACCCACCGACCCGGTTCAAACAACTCAGTGGGAGAAAAACTGACTGGTCACATTCAATGGCATGAAAACCAAACTAGTGATTTTTCTATCATCACTGAGTGAATCCTGAATTTTCCTCTATTTCAGTGTTGGAGGCCATTGTACCTTGAGCGCCTATTGCAAGAACCTGTACATATGATTCATTGCTAAAGATTCTGGTAAAATGGTCAGTTCCCTCTACTGCTGATTCTTCCTGATTACAAGAGCCAGATTAGGCTGAAAATTTATTACTGCTGTCATATATGGGAAGGTGCTGCCCAGTTACAACTTTCCAGTCTTGACGGCCTTGTGGGTGATGAATTATTTCCCACCCTACAATCCCCTCCTCGCAGAAAAAACATTTCAATTCCCTTGCTACTCTACCCCTATTTTCATGGAAATTATACAAACTACATTCTTTAGTTCCGCCAGTTCTAACCCTCACGGCTAAGACCCACCATGCCACACACACTGTAGCAAACCACAGTCATTCCCTTCATATGATGTGATTTCCATTTGAACAACTTCTTTGCGTGAAACATACTTTGTGAAATCAACCCCAAAGAAGATGCTCTCCTGATCACTACAATCTTAACCTGTTGAAGTGTATGGTTAACTGTTATCTTCCCCACATATCTGCATAAACTATACCTCTTTGTAACCCTCTACCTCGAGTGACTCTTGGGCCTTGTACAGGGTAAATATTATTGTAAAAAAGGCATTAGAGTTGTAGGGGCATCACATGTATTGAACTCATAGCAGCTGTGGTGTGTCTTGGGTAAGATAGGTTGATGAAGCCCAGTTTTTGAATTCAGATTATTCATTTTTCTAGACAAGAGAGTTCAGTCAGCCTAGTTATTTAATCCATGGCTGGGAGAAGAGATGGATTCATGCCTTTCTCCAGGGTATTAGTGTGAAAGGGAACATCACAATCATAGTTAGAATTTGAACTTGGCTTGCTGATTTTTCTTTCTGAGTTCCTGTTACATTATCCATGCATCTGATAAATACAGTTTGATGTTTCCTTTGTCTTTGTTTGTCGGACATTGCAAAATAAGTGCAGTTTTTACATTGAATCTATTTGTATTGTAATTGCAACAAATATAGGTGAACATTGATATTTTCTACAGAATATAAAACCTTAATTAATTTTTTTATGCATTTAATTGTCAATATACTTTAATTTAAAAAATAGTATAAACCTGCCACGAATACCAAATGTTTAAAACTATCTGATACGGAATGTGAAAGCTCCAAAAATACACAATTGATGTCTTTTGGTATGGCGGTATAGTGGATATAAGAGTTGGTTAGATGTGTATTGTTTTGATCTATTGGTATTGGTTTCAATCCAAGTAGGAATGACTGCAAAATCATCCGCCTCCCCAAAATTTATAGACAAATCATACAAATGCATGCAATCAGCATAATACACAGGTGAGAATAATACACGTCTGCAAAAATGATCAAAATTGAACTCATGATCAATTGTAGAGTAATTGGTCATGTTTAAAAGTAATTGGCAGAAATACCCAACAAACAGAATTGACAACGTTTGCAATAAACAATAAAAAAAGAAAGAAAAGAATCAGGACAAAAATAATACTAAGCAAACAATAATAAGCAAAAATAATACTAAGCAACCAATAATAAGCAAAAATAATACTAAGCAAGCAATAATAAGCAAAAATAATACTAAGCAAACAATAATAAGCAAAAATAATACTAAGCAAACAATAATAAGCAAAAATAATACTAAGCAAACAATAATAAGCAAAAATAATACTAAGCAAGCAATAATAAGCAAAAATAATACTAAGCAAACAATAATAAACAAAAATAATACTAAGCAAACAATAATAAGCAAAAATAATACTAAGCAAACAATAATAAGCAAAAATAATACTAAGCAAACAATAATAAGCAAAAATAATACTAAGCAAACAATATATGCAAGACAAAAGTAGGCAAAGCAACTGTAATAAAATAGAAAGTTCACAAATTAAGAATGGTGTTAATACTCAAATTCAGTCATGAGTTTAATCCCTGGATCAGATACTCAAACGTTGGTTCAGCAAGTACAAACAATAACCAGCATTATACATGGACAAAATATCACAATAATCAATAGATAGCAATAGTCAATAAATATCTGTAATCAATACATATCAATAATCAATAGATAGCAATAATCAATAGATATTCCCTATCAACCAAAAACAATGAACAGATGATGATGACCAGGGAGTACTTAGCTGAAACATTCCCTTTAATAATATCTATAACAACCAAATTACAAACAATAGTTTGAAATAATTAAAGTAAATTTAAGCTTTATATAAATTTGGATTAAGTTATGAATTATTAATAATTAATAAAAATGTGGAGAAACAAAAAAGATATCTTCTAAGTGAAATTGCCCAAAACAATCCAAAAGTAATTTTATCTATTTTTTTTAGATGTTGAATGTTATTTTTTTTTAATTATTTAGTCCCAAGTAAGGCAATAAAGCTACTAAGACACCAGAAGTCAGTGAGTGTTAGTGAATATAAAAAAATCACTATTAAGGTGAGAGAACAATCAAAGAACAGCAATTAAGAGGACAGAAGGTAACAATTAATATTGCATTTAAATTTTTGAGGATCAAAGTTGACTGTGGAAGTAAGAAGCTGGAAGAGGGCTCCACAAGTGGAGAACTACAGCAGAAGAAATTGTTTTCAGCTGTAAAATGATGCGACCTTGCTTCCAGTCTAGTACTGTGCCTGAATTCATAAAGTCTAGGTACCGTAGAGGAAAGTTCATCAGAACAATTACCATGAATTACCATTTTATGTTTAACTTATATGAAAACTCTTGCGATTTAAACTCAGAAAGGAATTTGTGTCAATAGCTAATTGCTTAAAACAATGTGCAATCTTAATAAAATTTCAGCTTTATCACTGATACTGATCTACCAATGAACTAAATAAACATCAGAACACTGCTGAGAAGTCATTTCCTATTTATAAAATTAATATTATAGCCTTTTGCAAATAAATAAATACGCATAGACTATAATTAACCAAATTCCAAATGCATTTAACATTTAAGTTAGCTTTACTTGTATTTTTACTGATCCATAATCAGCATGATTAATATACAAGCTTACAGCTTAGAAAAACTGTTTTTTGCAATAAAGTGTACAATTGTTTATTATGGAAGGGGAAAAAAAAAATTAATAATTTTAAACCTGTAAAATAATGATACACTTAATTTGTAAAGAATATTATATATACGAGGGTCATTCAATAAATAAGGTGAATTTTTTAGTATAAGGACTTCTAATACAGATAGAAGCTAACTTTTTTTTAAATTTTTCAACGTAGTCTCCCAGCACTGTCACACACTTTTCCCATCTGTGCACAAGCTTCCCTATTCCCTCAGCATAAAAATCTTTGGACTGATGTCTCAGCCAGTTGCTCACAACACTTTTGACTTCATCGTCACTTTTAAACTTCGTGCCTCTCGTGAACGCTTTCAAGGGACCAAACAGGTGAAAGTCTGAAAGGGGAAGATCTGGGCTGTAAGGTGGATGAGGGAGCAGTTCCCAGCCCAGCTCGTTGATGGTCTGCACCGTTTGGGCTGCTGTGTGAGGCCTTGCGTTGTCATGATGCAAGATGACTCCTTCTGACTGATGACCCCTGTGTTTGTCCCAACAGACAAGCTTAAAGTCCTTGCAATTTCATCAACTGTCACCCTTCTGTCAGACTGAATGAGGTCATTGACTGATTCGATCTCCTCAGGAGACCTCACTTCTGTAGGCCTCCCAGGCCTGTCTTCATCCTCAACACTGCTCCATCCTTCTTTAAACAATTTAGCTCACTTGTAGACATTTTTCCAGGATGTGGAACCATACACAGTTGATATTCTCCTATGAATTTCAACTGGTTTTCACCCTTCAGCAACCAAAAACTTGATAACTGACCGCTGTTCAATCCTAGAGCATGCTTCTTGGTCGGCCATCTTTGTTAATCGCCAATACTCTCAAAGTTTTTTTTTAATCTGCAAAAGAAATTAAATCCATATGAAAAAGAAGTAAAACAAAAAAAGAAAAAAAAAAGAGTAAGCTTCTATCTGTATTAGAAGTCCTTATACCGAAAAATTCACCTTATTTATTGAATGACCCTCGTATATGCAAAGATATTTATTTTTACAAAAATAAACTCATTGTGATATTGTAGGTATCTTTATTTCATATGACAGTTATTGATCTTTTTATATTTTTTCCTTTTTCAATATTGATATGATTTTCTCTTCAGCTTTTGTAACAAAAACACAAACATACAAAAATAGAATCATTATTAATGGAGTGAGTACAAATGAAAATGCTACATGTGTTATTCATTTTCCAAATTGGTCTTTAAATTGCTTTATTCATCAAGTTAGAGCACTTTAACAGTATTACCCTAACAGATATCTAACTATGATGTGCCATTTTACTATCTTAAGTAACATAATCACAAACTGAAATTGTATTATATAGATTCAGCTATATAGATATAATTTCATAATGTTAAATTCAAACTAAAAAGGAATGGTAATGTTAATATTGGTTGTTTCCTAATAAGGAAACATTCATTGACTGAACAGCCTGTTGGTTGAAATTATAAAATCTTTCTCTTAAAACAATTTTTCAGGAAAATAGGTTTCTCAAGTTACGTAGCTATTATCGCTCTTTCTAGTATTGATGGTGGTTACCTTCCTAACCTTAAATTCCAAGTAGTGTGGAATGTCAGTATTGTGACTATGTTATTAGTTTCTCTTCAAGTCATATGTGCTGCCCATTTTAGCTGTTGCTGATGTTGAAAGTCCTCAAGTGATGTGGTTTCTGTTACTTGGTGATTTTGTAGTTTCAGTTCCTAATGTTCAAAGAAGAGATCCACATACTTCACATGTTCAAAAACTTTTTTAATCATTGATCATAGAAAGCAGTTGTATACAGCTATCTGTTTAGATATTTGTGAACGAGTTTAGTGCCATTCACAATTTCCATATGAAAGTCTCAATCTGGCGAGGCTATTTAATAACATGGCTCAAGTTTTCAGGTTAATATTTTGGTTTTGTAGCAATTTGCAGTGTTGGGTAAAACTACCTTTAGCACAGCCTATTCTATGTTCAATTTCTTTAACTACTATACTAAATTTGTTATAACTGATCCATATACTAAGGTATTTAAGGTGTTTAGTATTTACTAATTCCAAATCCTGAATTTTTATGATGGATTGATCCGGTGTCTGTGCAATAAGTCAAAATACATTCTCTTCTTCAGAACATTAATATCAGATTTCAACATTTTATTTTAGACAGTTTTTTCTTGCCTTCTAACATTGATCTCTTGAACTGATTGAATGAAGTTGAGGCAATCAAAATTAAAGTGACACTGAGGTCAGCTAACATGGCTGAGATCATTCCAAGCAGCAAACATGGCTGAAATGAATTGTGATTAAAGATCAACAAAGTCATTCTCTATCTGAACTTAAAATCATGTTCAAGATAGAAGTTTCAAGTTTGCTTTATGACTCATTCGGAAAGTAAATCGTTTAATCTATCTGTGTTATTAATCACTTCTCTCTGGTATTCATTTTGGTTCATTTATCATGTGAAGATATGCAGCCTGGACACAGACGGAAAAATAAAGAGTAAAGATTTATAGAAGCATATTTAATTGAGCTAGCTCGGACATTCATGAAAATCTCACAGCAGCCATCACAGTCCTGCACAAGGTTGTAAGGTCATTGGGGTAGCATCCTGTGTCATAACATAGTCAATGTTGGTGGTTGCTTGGCAACCAACCTGTCTTTATCCATGGCTAGCTGTCCAGAGCAGTAGATCACTCACAAGTTTTACTCACCAGCAGCGTTCTACAATGCACATTCTGCGTTCAGGTAAGATTGTAAGAATATAAGGGATGGGTCGATAGAGCTCTGATTTAGTTTGATGTTGTCTCCAAATGCTAAGTATAGCTCTCATGTAGATTCTATCAAGTTTAGACTCTAGGGAATGTCCAAGCAGTGGCACCATACATCAAAACCAACTTAGCATTTTCTAGATGATGAAAGAGAGCTGTGGCATTAGTAATGGTGTCTGCAGTGATAGCTATATCATCTGCATAGTCAATATCGGTCAACTATTTTGCAGGATATCAACTTAGGAGAATTGGTAATAAAGTAAAATTTAGATGATTATATTATCAAGTGAAGTTCTCAATATGTCGTCAAGGGTGAGACAAGGTGCAAGGGTGGCACCCTGAAGGACCCCTGCTTTGATCTCCAAGAAGCTGGTAGCATAACCAAATCTATTTTCTTTCTGAAACACAACAATGATATTAAGGAAATAAAACAAACATACACCGACACGTACACACACACACATACACATATATACACAAACACACACACACAAAAACACTCAGCACTATGTGTTTTTTTAATGTTTTATTTTTTGAGTTGAATTTATATTTGACATTTGGGAAAACTTTCTATTAAGGACATAAATTTAAGTATTCAATTCATTTGTTTAAACTCGTAATTGTCGAAGCTACCAAAGTATTGTTCTTGATAGTTACGTACCGTGCGATGAACAGAAAGACTAATTTTGTTAGAAATTATTTTAATTTTTAATATAACACTATGAAGTATAGAAGTGTTTTAAAAATATTCTGTAATCAATTGCTTTTGTACAAGCACATACAAAAATACACACAGTTATAGTTTAGTTTTAACACAGAGTCATGGGTAACAAGTGAAGAGTGAATTTAATACCCAGTTATAATGACCAGTGAGGCCACTTTGCTAATTCATGGTGAAGATTCCAACATATGCCCATTCAGCATCTATGTGCAGCAATTGTTCTTTTGAACATTTCTTGTTAAAAACCAATTTACATTTTATGACTATTATATTAAGTAATCTTTTTTGCTAATATACAATTTTCCTTTTGCAAATGTGGGACTTGTGTATGAATAACTGGACAAAATTTTTATTGTGTAGTTCAAGTTTTGACAGTATTTACATTAGTCGGACTATTGTCCTCATCTTTGTCGCCATATTTGTCACAACGTTTCGGCCGTTGTACGCTCCGGCCTTCTTCAGGTGGTTGGAATTTCGAACCGAACCCTTTATTTCGATCACTGGGGTAGACTGTTCTAGTTCCACGAGCCATGTTTGATGGATGTCAGTTATCAGTTATCTCCTGGTAATTTTCCCTCTGAAAGTTCTCCACTGCCTGAACCGGGTATTGAACTCACACTCTTTGGGTCTGTCACTGGATCTAACCAACGCCTTTATCCACTGTGCCATGTGTCCTTGAGGCAGTGGAGAACTTTCAGAGGGAAAATTACCAGGAGATAACTGATAACTGACATCTATCAAACATGGCTCGTGGAACTAGAACAGTCTACCCCAGTGATCGAAATAAAGGGTTCGGTTCGAAATTCCAACCACCTGAAGAGGGCCGGAGCGTACAACGGCCGAAACGTTGTGACAAATATGGCGACAAAGATGAGGACAATAGTCCGACTAATGTAAATACTGTACATAATACCTCATCTCAGAAATATAGACAGACTTTCAAGTTTTGACTTGCCTCAGTCAACATCAGAGGTTGCAAGTGAGAAAAAAAGTTAATTGTACTTCAAGAACTAGATTGTATTATTATTTTTTGAAGACTAAATTGAAAAATTCATGTCATACACATGTGTAATAACATGTAATAATTTTTTGTCTATGCATTCACGAATGTAGTCATTTTTGTTTATGGATGATTGCTTAAGTTGGATGTAAATGGCTTCTAAAATCTTTATTCTATATTCCACATACAACAACCACATTTATGAAACGAAATTTGTATGTTAGAAAAAATGATCATTAAATATAACAGATATAAAATAACTATTGTTTCTAAAAAGTCCAACATATCAATATTTACAAATGGTACTGAAATAATTAGAATGGACTGTTCAAAATTATATTGACTAAAATAAAAATAAAACATTTTCATGCAAGTGTTTACATATAGTGAAAGGACCAATATTAAATAACACAACAGCCCCAAATCACAGGTAACAAAATATTTTACTGTTTTATGAAACAACTATACTAAAACCTTTATCACTCTGTATGTGACTTCATTTGTTGTACAAAATCTTTATCCTGCCACTGAAGGTGACTCAGATTCATGAACAATAGTGTGTTTGAATTTCATAGTTGTGGTGTCATATCCTGCTATGGAAACAGAAAATAACTTTGAGTGAATTTAACAATAAGGATACTGCAATTGTGAAAGGCCTTGAAAAAGAATGCAGTAGAAAGGGAAGTAATATTAATAATGAAAAGTGCTAAAGGTCAACACAGAAATAATGATCTAGCCTAAAATAGGGTGACTGAAATGGTATATTTTAGAATTTATATTCCAACAAATAATTTGCTTCTGTTTGGATGAGTATGAGAATATTTTTATTATTTTTGTTAACTTGTTCAGCAACTGAACCATATCAGTTTATCAGATGATTCAAATTTCTATCCATGGTTTCTTATATATATATATATATATATATATATATATATATATATATATATATATATATATATATGTAATGGCTGGATGCTCATATGTGAGTATGCATGTCTGCTAGGGCAGCTATCCAATCCCTATTGCAGATGACTGCTCAGGCACATTTGTGTTTGTTCAATATCCACAAAGCCCAGCTGTGGTTTATATTGTAACTATACTGAGCAAATCTTAGTTACAATTTCTAGGAGAGAATGCATTATCTAGTGTGATCAACAGTCTGAACAAGGCCAGTATGCTTGAACCCTCAGTCACGATGACTTGTGACTTCATGCTAGCTCAACCATTGATGACTCCCATATAGTTCCTTCTTCCCAAGTTCACTCACATACTTTGGTATAGTTTTCCGACACATTCCAAAGTTGCTGCATGCGAGGATCAGCTCAACTGGCCAAAAACACCAAGAAGCCACCTTCCTGACAAATCGACCATAGTGCGAATCAAAACCAGGCCACATGATCTAAAAGCAGATATTCTGAATACTTGTCTGTGTTCCCATATATATATTAATCCAATCAAGATTTTGACATTCCACACTATTTCAAATAAAAGGTTAGGAAGGAAACCCCATTAATACTGGAAAGAGTGATAACAGCTTCTGAACTTGAGAACCCTATCATAAGCAACAATAAAATGAAAACCAGAATATTATACTTTTTAGAAATGTACATGGAATAGCAGAAAAATTAATATTATTCTTGTAACTTGACCAATTCTTGTTCAAATAATCTCAAATTTTTACAGCGTGTGTAGAAACAACATTTCATGTTTAATGTTTTCTTTTTTTTCTCCTCAGCTATAGAAACGTTATTCACTGGAAAAGAAAATGCGTTTGTGTGCTAGAGTATACTCAAACACAGTTGAACAAGACTTTGCAGTGTGCATCTGTGAGAGAGTTCACTATAAACGCAACAACTGCAATGCAGACTTGGATAGGGTACAACAAGTTCAAAGGCGAAGGATGTCTGTGCAGTACAAAATGATCTGGGTGACCACTAGTATCAGAAGAGATGGTCAAGTAGGTTTGGGAAACATTTTTTTCAAAGCCCAGGAAGTCCATAAGAAGGTGCAAGTCTGGAAACCCAAGTTCCTCCAATGACAGCTCGAGAATGACACCTTACAAGCTGCAGCTTGTTCATGCCTTAAAGACAGAAAACAAGCAAAAGTGCAAGCAATTCTGTGTTGATATGCAACAGAAACTTAAAGATGAGCCAAGAGGAACTCAAGCAGAGAATCACTTCCCCACTGGATACTGTAACCCAAAACATGCTGCAGTGTGTTTGGCAGGAGCTGGACTACCAAATTCGGGTGTGCCATGTTACAGTTGATGCAAATATTGAAAACTTATGAAATTGTTCATGAAATTCACATACCTTTCAAATTCTCATTTAATTTTGATGAATAAATCTCATTTTGATCAAAAATAAGCCTAGAATACCTAGATTATATTTATCAGATATTTACATCTGAAATAATAGCAAATCTTTTGAAAAAGCCTGTCTCTATATATGTCCATTGTTTTATTTAAAATTTAACTGTTAAAACTGAATAAATTCTCTCATTCACTCTTTCTATCTCTGTCATATCCTTTCAGAATGTCGGCCATCATGGCTGCCCACAATTGTCTTTATTGAATTTTGGCAATATTATAAAAATTTTATTTTTTATTACTATTAGCCTTTGGTGTAATAATAAATGTTTATTCACTTAAGTTGTTGTTATTTGGGGTTTTTTTTTGCACCCATTCCTTTGAGCAAAGTGTATTTTTAAGAAGACCAGATGGTTTGTGTAAAATTGTTATATATGTATATCTTTTAGGTGGCCAATATTGTTAAGGATCCATTTCAAGTTCATGGAAAATTATTTTTTCATATATTTTGGCCAATGAGAGATATGGTCTCAAGCCCTTGAGAAAACTTGTATGGAGCCTTCTAAGAGCCTCCTTTTTCTAATAGAAAATATAGAAAAAATAGAATTTAGATTTGGTAGGGAAGTAAAAATTTTATATGTTGCAAAAAAAAAAAAGAAGAAATTGGTCTTTGTGTAATTTAAACTTTTTATAATTCCACCTTTAAAATTCTTCTTTGGTTTATGGCACTCGTTCTACCATCCATTTCCTTAGACTTGTCCTGATTATGTATTTTATGATCAGATTTTTGTTCTGACGCCAGTCTTTGATATTTGTTTTCACTTTTGCTGCAATCATCCACACCTTATTGAATCAAATTTACAACAATTCTTTTTAACTGTTAAATCTGTCTTTTACATTTGTGAATAAAGATTTAGAAAACTGTCTTTTAGTTTTACCTAATTATTCTAATCAATCATTCATTTTCCATTTTTTTTTACCATCTTTTAGTGATTGCATTTCAATAGAATTTGGTTAACATCTCTTCAGGGCAAATGACTCTCCCATGGCATCAGGCTTGCCATTCAACAATGCATAAAAGACAATAAAATTGCCACAGGTTTTGAAGTCATACATCATCTCAATGAATGAACGTTAATTGCCCTAAAATGTGCTTATTCCCATTCTTCTGAAAAAAGACTTGTGAAAAACAGAAACATTTATATTAATATAATTAATACTGGGTGACCCAAAAATTTTAATGAGATGAGAATCATTATATTGAAATGATAATCACTTTGATTGTTTTGTGACTGCTAATTAGTGTGAATGCTTTTTAATTTGTCAAGTTTGAATACCATATTTTCTTTTGCATATAAGAAATTTTGAACAAAAATTAAAGGCTAAAAACTAAAAGGAGGGTTGCATCATACACAAGTAGACATTTTCAGAAATTTTTACTCATCAAAAAGCCTCTTATTTGAAAAGGCAAGATTGCAAATATATTTGATTAGCCCAATAGATAATAGAAAGTAGTCAGGTGTTGATAATTAGCATAATTGAACGTCTTTTGTCTCAAAGACAAGAAATTCACCAAAATTGATTAAAAAAATTAATGATGGGAATACACAAGATGTGTCATGTTTTGATAACATTAATATTACAATGAAGTGATTTTCCCCAAAAATTTGAAAATAAGTTTTGAAATATGTCAGTTTGCTTTATTAAACAATAAATTTCTTTATGATTTATTTTATTAAAAATAATATTAAAATATTCACTAATTAAGGTTTTAATCCTTAATAAATTACTTTTATTCAGTTATAAAAAAAAATATGTTTTTCTGGTGCTGAGTTGCCTTAGTCCTGAGTTGTCCCTGCACTCAGCCAGCAGTGTTGAGTTGGCAGTGTTGAGTTATCCCTTCCCGGGCTGTACTATGGGGTCAAGGGTATAATTTTTTCCCAGTTTTTAACTTCAGGAACACCGGGTTGTATTATACTCAAGTTGTATTATGAACAAGAATATACAGTAGTTTTTTTTTTTTATTGAGTCTAACTTTGAAGATACAAAAAAAAAACAGCAAAATTTTTAGCAGAATTTTTATTTTAAGATAAATAAAAATGCAAAAAATGTGTAATTTCAGGAAAAAGTAGTGTGAACATGTTAAAACTAAGTGTAGATATTTTGCTGGACCAGTAGATCAGTCAAAATTTGTTTCAGTTTCGTTGGGAAGATTTCACACATCCAACATCCTTTTTATTTAGTAGAAATTGTACCTTCAGATTACTCTTCATTGTGTTCTTTACAAAATTCACTTAATGAAAAAAATAGAATTCCCTAAAGACTGTGTAGGGGAATTATAACTCTAAGTAAATAATTATAAAGCCCTTAACATTTATATATACAAAAATACTCATGAAAATGAGAAACGGCAAGATGTGTAAACAAAAAAAAATGAGTGCTATTTATTATCTGGTTGTTATGTGATGTTGGAGAAAGAGAGATTGTAATACTGTGTAAAATTGTGAGTTTAGGCTCAAATGTGCATCAATCATGGATCAGAATCCAACAGGATGATAAGATAAAGAATAAAGAAAGTGTATACAGTCTTTCTCGTTTCTTCTTTTTATAGATGTGTGTAATGAGGGTCCAGATAATTTAGTTAGAAAATATAGGAATTTTTGTTGAGTGCTAAGTGATAAATGTTACTATTATAACCTGAAAAAGGAGATGAAATTTTCGTTATGTGATGTTGGAGAAAGAGAGATTGTAATACTGTGTAAAATTGTGAGTTTAGGCTAAAATGTGCATCAATCATGGATCGGAATCCAACAGGATGATAAGATAAAGAATAAAGAAAGTGTATACAGTCTTTCTCGTATCTTCTTTTTATAGATGTGTGTAATGAGGGTCCAGATAATTTAGTTAGAAAATATAGGAATTTTTGTTGAGTGCTAAGTGATAAATGTTACTATTATAACCTGAAAAAGGAGATGAAATTTTCGTTATGTGATGTTGGAGAAAGAGAGATTGTAATACTGTGTAAAATTGTGAGTTTAGGCTAAAATGTGCATCAATCATGGATCGGAATCCAACAGGATGATAAGATAAAGAATAAAGAAAGTGTATACAGTCTTTCTCGTATCTTCTTTTTATAGATGTGTGTAATGAGGGTCCAGATAATTTAGTTAGAAAATATAGGAATTTTTGTTGAGTGCTAAGTGATAAATGTTACTATTATAACCTGAAAAAGGAGATGAAATTTTCGTTATGTGATGTTGGAGAAAGAGAGATTGTAATACTGTGTAAAATTGTGAGTTTAGGCTCAAATGTGCATCAATCATGGATCAGAATCCAACAGGATGATAAGATAAAGAATAAAGAAAGTGTATACAGTCTTTCTCGTATCTTCTTTTTATAGATGTGTGTAATGAGGGTCCAGATAATTTAGTTAGAAAATATAAGAATTTTTGTTGAGTGCTAAGTGATAAATGTTACTATTATAACCTGAAAAAGGAAAAGGAGATGAAATTTTCATTGATGCATGTGTTAAGACCTGTCTGTTTGAACTGTTTGTCTGATAGTGATAATGTCACATGTTTGTGTGGGTAGAGAAGAAAAGTGGGTCTGATTTTCATTGATTTAGAATGAGTGAATTAATCATAATAATAATTGTTATAATCATTTTATCATAATTATTTTTGATACTATAATTAATTTTTATTTATTTTTTAATGGGCACGACACTGTGACAGTATAATAATTTGTTTTTTACTGCAACAGTATAATTATTTTTTAATTATATATCTCATTATGGACACAAATACTGTAATAGCATATCCTGACATCATCACAATTTTGGAATTCTTAAAACAGTTTGTAAGTGTAAATATTCTTGACGGGGTAAGTGAAAAATACACTCAAACATATAAAGGATAACAAAAGATAAACAATAATAATTAGAATTACATTGGCATCCAATCTCAGGAGACTATGGAGTTTGTGAGGATGGTTACATAATCCCTGTTGCAGACACGTGCTCAGGCATATTTGTATTTCTTCAACTCTCACTGAGTCAGTCTGTAGTTTATTTATACTGTGACTATGCTGAACAAACCTTAGTTACAATTTCTGGGAGAGAGCACACAATCTATTATGATTAGTAGCTGAACAAAGCCAGTATGCTTAATCCCCTCAGTCATGATGACTTGTGACTTCATACAAGTGCAACCATCAATGGTTTCTAGACAGTTTCATCTACCTAATTTTACTCACAAGGCTTATCTCAACCCATGGTGTGGTTTTCAAGAATGCTATTCTTAAGAAGTCAAATGACTTCACAAATTAACCATGGTCAGATTCAAACTCAGGTCTCATGGTTGGAATGATAATATCTTAACTACTTAACCACCAACCAATATACAATTAGAATGGTGTAGAATGGCCATATAATATTCATGAAGACAGATTCTTCCAATAATGATTTGTTCTTTTTTACATTAATTCTATGAATATAAGAAAAGATTTATTCCTCAATTATGTAATAATATTTAAAAATAATCCCTTTGCTGCAGTGATAATCCTTTAAAGAAAATAGAAAACATGTAAAAACCTCTGCAATATGATTAATAAATAAAATTGTAATATATATTTGTCGATAAAGCAAATGAAAATGGAATAAAAATATTTTATGTACACTTGATTATTATTTTAAGAGGAGGTGGTGAATTGTTTGTAGCCTAACCCACTTGCCCAACCAGGTAACCAAACAGCAAATATTTTTCATGGTGGTGGTGCTAGGACTAGGGAGTAGATTGTTACTGTGACTGAGAACTTTTCAACCCCCCCCCCATAAAACAAAATAAATCTGCTCTATATTGAATAAATTGGGTCAGTCAGAAAAAAAAGCAATGATCAAGATTAATATTAAAATTTGTTTAGATTAATAAGGTAAAAATAATCCAGCTAAAAAGTAGAATAGTATCAATCTGATGATAAACTACATCCGGCAGTAGGGCTTCTGATTGGGAGGTTTTGAGGAATGTGGAACCTCCTCTTAATTATTGCTGTTCCTGGGTAGCATCTGTTAAGGTTCGAGCTATGGGCAAATAGTTAACGTCCAAACTGGGGTGAAAACACTATGAAAGTATAAAAATATATTTTTATAGTAAAAATAGCACCAATACATTTTCATAGTAAAAAAATATTACCAGCAATACATTTTTGTAAATGAAATTACTAATGCTCCCAAGAAAATTCAATTTTGGAAATATGCCGCTAAACAAACAAACAAATAGAACCTGTCAAAAAATCATAGGATTATGTGACATATGGATAACTGATGATATTGTATATGAGTCCAGACTGAGGTTGACCATAGAGAACTGTGAGATCAGTGCACTTTCGTAGGTTCACCTATCGTCTAGTTCACACTCCTCCCCAGTCTTTTGAATAAGAGTAGATGCTTATCCCTTGTTCCATGTTTAGGATTGAGTTTCTGGTTCCTTCTAAAGTCTTCTCATTCTCTTTCATTTCCAATACCTCTTTGTATCTTAGTGGCATTATTGCCTTGCTTGGTGTGAAATTATTTTTAAAAAATAGATTTTCTTCTTAGTAAGTTATTTCACTTTTAATCAAACTGGCATTTTTTAAGTTGATATTGTGGTCAGGTGTGTCCTGTTTAATTACTAGTGCATTTAAAGTCTTGCATTGTACAGAATGTACTAGTAATTCACCATAATGCATACAATATATATTCATATATAGTATCACTGGTCATCGCAAAAAGTTAGTAGCACAATGCGGTATATGAAGTGAAAGAGGGAAAAACAGAGATCTCCTCAGAGTGGGCTACATTTCAAATTCAGTAAACATTAACAACTTCAATACAAGAAGCTGTTAACATATAAAAGAAGAAAAAAGGCCTTCTGGCGGCAGCATCTGATATGCATCTTTCTTATCTCTTCTCCATATTCTAACACACTTTTCTCACACACATGTTTGTTTCTCATTCCAGCCTGAAGATGCCTTATATAAAGAGGTGAAACACAGAGTTTAATAGCTTTTTTTAGTTTGTATCATTATTTCCACTTTTGTTCTGATATCATTCTACTTCCTACTAACACCCATATATATATATATATATATATATACACACACACACACATGATAGGATAAAGAAAAAATAGGAAACATTTATAAATCTAACATATTTCACTTTTATTAAAGCTTCATCAGAGAATGAGATAAGGAGAAAGAAAAAATTCTGGTATTTCTATTTTGTGTTATTTGATTTTCATTGGTTAAGCAGGCTTCTTCTTTCATGTGTTAAGCAGCATTAGTATATATTATGGCACTCTGAACTCTTTATACTAACACTGTTTAACAAGTTAAATGCACATGAAGCTTGCTCAACCAATATTTGATTCCAATTCATATATATATATATATATATATCTGATGGCTTAGCGGGAGAAATTCGGACTGACGCAAATTCAGTCGGGTTTCAATCCTAGCTAGAGGCAACCGGATGTCTAGCCATACTGATGAGCTGTGAAACAGCGAAACAGTCTGTCTGTGGATGACAAAATATATATATATATATATATATATATATATATATATATATATATATAATATCAACATGATATGAGAAATGGAGAATGTGGGGAAGTTGTGATGGAGAAACAATAGAGGGTAAGTAAGAAAGCTTGAGAAAAGGAAAATAAATGCCAGTAAAAGAATAAAGGGAAAGAATAGAGACAAAAGGAAGCAAAAGACAAACTTGTCTTGATTTGCATTACTCCTTTACCCATTTGATGGGAGAGACTTTATTTAACATGTTCTCTTTTTTAGCATACTGCATGACTTACAACTTATGTAGGAAGGTAGGTATATATTTTGGTATTAATATATAGAAATCAATTAATAAAATGCATGCTGTTAAGATTAGTTAAAAATTATCATGGAATTATTATGGATAAAAAAATAGCACCATTGTTTTAAAGAAGTTCAAGATGATCAACCCAGAAATGTATTTCCACCAAAAATAGAAACACCGACATTTGACCTTTGTAACATTTATATATTTTATTTTTTATTTAAATTTGATTAATTCTATTGTTTTACATTTTTATTGCAAAGCAGAAAAATATCATAAAACCTGTTTTGTATTTTGGAACATTGTTATTTTGTGTTAGTTTGAGAGAGAGAGAGAGAGAGAGAGAGAGAGAGAGAGAGAGAGAGAGAGAGAGAGAGAGAGAGAGAGTGAAAGTGAAAGTGAGTGTGCTTGAGAGAGAGAGAACTCGAGAAAGAGAATGAGAGAGAAGAAGTGTGAGAGAGTGAAGAAGAGTGAGTGAGTGAGTGAGAGAGAGAGAGAGAGAGTGAAAGTGGAAGTGAGAGTGAGATGTGCAAGAGAGAGTGAGAGAGATAAATAGAAAGAGTGAGAGAAAGATAGAGTAAAAGAATGAGAGAGAGGAAAATTGCATTTTTATTTTATAAAAGTCTAAGATGATCAACCCATAAATGTGAAAGAGATGGAAATTAAGTGAGAGTTAGAGAGTGAGAGTGAGAGTGTGCGAGCGAAGAAGAGTAAGGAAGAGAGAGAGAGAGAAAGCGAGAGAGAGAGAGAGAGAGAGAGAGAGAGATCTGTAAGATTATCTTAAATAACTGAGAATGATCATAGTGAATATAAATTTATTTTGAAAATCAACATAGTTTTTGAAGAACCAACACTTCTGAACAATTAATTCCATTTGTCTGCGAGTAAAGTCTACATAAACAGTTAATAAGTAAATGTCTTGAATCCTGATGAATCAGTGAGGATTTATAAAAATAAAAGAAAGAAAA
>OZ038512.1:21014660-21117160 GCA_964036315.1 Acanthosepion esculentum | reverse complement strand
GTGGGGACCTGTCCATCTGATCAAGCCATGTCCTTATTTTCTAATTCTGCTAATTATCTACTAGAAGTTTAGATATCTAGAGAGTCATCAAAATCTGAATACATATTCAATTAGCAAAAGATGTATGGAATTTTAAAATGGTGTGTTGGGGTGTATTGTAGGTGCGTGATTATTCACATTAGATAAACAAAGAAGATGCATACAAAAACTTGGGTTTCTACCACAGATTGTTTATTCACTTTTTTTTATATATAAACTGTAGCGAAACAAAATTTTCAATGTTTCTTGGGTATGTCCATTTTCTTTTTGGTCAAGGAGTTAGGGTAAATAAGGATAGGTATGTTTAAAATGGTTGAGCTCAAGTCATCTTTGTGCTGAGTTGGAATGACCAAAGTACTTACTTCATGAGTGTTGCTGTAAGGCACATTTGAATGCTGTTATTAGAAAGTGGAAAAAGAGTTCAGTTGTCAGTGGACCTGGGAAACTAATGTTTCCCAGCAGGAATGTAATTACAATGTGATGCTACATCTTGGATCAAAAGGGGGAGAAAGAGAGTGAGACAGAAAAAAGTTTGTTGCTTTTTAGACTTAACCAGCACCACCGAATGGTGTTTGATGAAGCCAAATGGAGTAATCATATTTCCAGTTCCTTTTTCATGGGAAAACACATTTATTTTAATTTTTTTTATTATTCATCATTATTATTTTATTTATTGATTTTATTTCATTTTCCTACAGATGCATTCCAAAAGCTAAACAAAGTACCAAGAAAAAAGAAAATTTAATTAGAAAAAAGGAAAAGAGTGCTGACCTGCTATGTGATATCAATTCATGCATAAGAGTGAATGCTGGCCAGTCTCCTCACAGATGAAGAGAAAACTGGATGTAGCAGAAATGTGGTTCTACAGAAGGATGCTGAGAATTCCTTGCATGGAGTGAGTATGCAATAAGGATGTCTTGAACAAAACATACACAAAATCAGAAATAGACAACTGAAGTTTCCTTGGTACATAATGAGGATGGAGAACTTGAACCTCACAGGGCATTACTGAGGGCAAGAGATATAGGGGAAGGCAGTGAGATACTTACCTGTGTGAATGGATCACAGAACAGGTAGCAGGAATCTTCACAAACAGAGAAATGGTGCTATGGGTCACAAAGGATAGAACTCTGTGGAGAGCCATGTTTGCCCACATTCTGAAGGAATATGGCACATAAAAGGAGAAGAATTATCTACTTCCAACAACAGGAATACTGGTAATATCTGTTTTAATATCTTGTGGGGAGGAATAGAAAAGGTAAAAGAATCCATATTCCCCCAAAGATTATGGTTGATACATCCCATTAAATAGTCTTCCCATAATTCCCGACAATTAAGGTAGTTTTCAATTTTTATCATAGGTTTAATTTTCTTTGAAAAAATTTTTTTTCATGACGCAGTACCTCTTAAATTTCACAAAAAATAACAACTGAATATGAATGGTTGATATTCCCAGGACAGACTCTTCAAACTGTGATGTATGGTGTACCTAACATAAAAAAAGGGTTTTGATAAAAAGGAATCATATAATTAATTCATCTTATGTCCAAGGAAAGATGAAACAAAATTTGTTGATTGACAATGAGGATGTGTGTATTTAAAAAAAAAATCAACATTTTCATGACAATGTCTAGTAGAAATATTGATGTTGTGTGTCATGGATTTTCAAGATTGATTGATTTGTTTTTTATGGCTTATCAACCTTTATGCAGGTTATATAAAACTTGAAGATATTTTTAGATTGTAAGAATTTGGGGGAGACAATAATGATTTACTGATACAATTCCTACTATTTAACCCATAGCTTTGGGGAGAAGAGGTGGATTCATACTTTTTCCAATAGTATTTGCACATAAGTGAATATAATAAACCTGACTGGAATTGAAAGTTGGTTCTACAATTTCCAATTCTGAGCCATTACATCACCTGGACAATCAAGCTTACAGCATCTGGTATTCCCATGCAGAAACCTATCTAAATACTGACCAGGCTCAATGTTGCTTAACTTCAATGATTGGACTTTCAATGGATTTCAACTTGATATGGCTGCAAGTTGTTGTTACCAAGAAGAAAGAGAAATGATTATTGTGATGTACCTACAATTACATTAACTATATAGGCGTAAGGCTAAAAAGCACGCCCCCCAAAAAATCCAAAATTCTAGTCGAAAAATAGATAAAATAAATAAATAAATAAAAATAGATAAAATAAATAAATAAATAAAAATAGATAAAATCCAATGCTTTCAAATTTGCGAGCGAATCAGCCATACCCTCCTCTTCTCTTCACAAATTCTTTCCCTCTTTACCTTCTCATCCACCCACAAGACAAGGGTCGTGAACTTTGAAGCGACCCGATGCGAGAATGATATGGTTCCAAAATCCCACAGCCATAAGTGAATCCATGGCACCATCAGAATCTCCTGCTGCAATTCACGTGATCAGACCCTACTAAGTGTTGAGTGAAATTTTGGCCATCACACAAACACTTTGTGATTTGCGCCCCATCCTCCTGTGTACTCGGTCAAGGACGAAAAAAACCCACATGACTGTCTTTGGGGACAGCAAAAATCTAAAAAGGTTTTCAGTTTCCGTCTGACCAGTGGCAGATGAACATCACTGGATGAATCATCCCGATTCCAAATGGACTGCCCACTGAAATGAAGAAGACACCAAAGACTGAATTGACCAACGAAATGCCTGTACGAGATGCTGTGGATCCCCGAACATTTCCGAAAGAAAAGGAACCCAGGAAAATTGCCGGCCGACCAAAATATTGTTTTAACATAAGAACTCTTGCTTCGGTGAATCAGAATTTTGTGTGGAAATATCAACTCGACTGATAGATAAGTTGATTTTCTTGGCTTGATCTTTTTTTTATGTATATGTATGTATTCGTTTGCACCTTCTGTTCTTTTATGATCTCCTTCCCCTTTGTTAAATGAATTTTCTTTTTTTTCTTTCTTTACCTGTTTATATATTTATAAATAAATGTTTTATTTTGAAATCCATCGTCTTACATCTGTTCTTCATTGACTCCCTTGTGTCGCATCCATTCCTGAGTGAAGACCGAGATAAGATCCCATGTTTTCTTTTTTAAACCCGTGGTTCACAAGTTTGTAACATTATAAATTTATTCAAATAAAAATATGATGACCCAGTTAGCAGCAAAGATTATGTTTTTCGGAAGTAGTCTGCTGCTATGAAGAAAATCTGTTTTTTGATATGTTAAAATAAAATTTGCCGGACTTGGGTCAGTTCTCCTAATTTCCTGTTAAGTTTTTTTATTATTAATCTTCAAATATTAAAAATCTCTTTTTTCTGAATTCCTTTTCATTAATAATCAAATTCAGATTGAAGAGAGACATTTTATAAAAGAAAGGTCAACCACCTTTGATGTATATTAATACCCTTTATTAATGGGGTGGGTGTCTATATACATACTAATGGGCCAAGGATAAAAATGTCTCACTCACATTGGCATTAGTATTCCACCAAGCTTCAATGATGTATGGATGGTGTACTCAGAATGGAAAATTGGAAAGCCAAGTTCAAATTCCAGTCAGGTTTATTACATTCACTTATGCACAAATACCCTTGGGAAAGATAAGAATACATCCCCTCCACCAGGTTAAATAGTAGGGCTTGTATCAGGAAAAATATCAATGTTTAACTCAAAAAAAATTGTTAATGCACTATTTATTGCCGAAAGGAAAAAAATAATTGTTCTTACAATCCAAAATATCTTCCAACTTTAAATAACCCAGAAAGGGTTGATAAGCCGTAAATAATCAATCTTCTAACCTTTCCTCTTTTGTGCAATGGAGAAATTGCTGTTGCAGTTTTAGAATCTGCAGGACTAGATATTTCACAAAGCTTTTCAGCAGACTACCTTAAGACAGAAATATGACAGAGGCAAAAAACAGATACAATACATGTTATTCACTATCCCTCCCCACCACCACCACCGTGGTAGCAGGATATGGTACACATCTGGTTTAAAGTGGGAAGCCCAATCACATGCTAAAGCCAAAAATTGTCCAGTCCCAGCAACCAACATCACACTGGTGTTGATATTCCACCAACCCTCTCTCTTTCATGCAATGAGGGAGGTACTGCTACAGGATTGGAATTGCAAAGAAGATATCTTTCTTATCTGAATAGTAAGAAGTAAAACAGTCTCAGATAACTCATTTAAATTAATATACATTTTATTTTCAAAAAGAAAATCCTTATTTTAAAATTTTTCATGCCTCTTGGAAGTGCAAAGTTTTTCTTGAAAATATGACAAACTCAGTTTCTGATTGAATTAAAAAGACAGACTACATTTATTGATCTGCTCACAATGAGGCTGGAGTTACCAATTTCAGATTTTCTAGACTAGACATTATTATAAATTGTCATGATTAAATTATTTCATCTGCTTTGTACATTGGAAATTGGAGAACAAACATTTTTTGTTGCATTGATTTAGAAACACTGACTTTAACACTATCAAAGTGTATTTTTTTCCTTGGTTTATTTTCAAAGATTTCCTTATCTCTGATTATCTAAAATTCATTAACCTTATTGGTCATTTTGAATTAATTTCCAAAAGGGGAATATTTTTTATAACTTCATTCACTTAATTGTTGATATTTTGTGTAAGCTCTTCATAAAATTTTCAAAATGATCAGCAGTTTGAACAACACCTCAGTCACGATGACTTGTGATTTTGTGCTAGTACAACTATTGATGCTTTCCAAACAGTTTTCATTCTGCCAAATAAGTTATAGACATTTCTAATAAAAGCGGATATTCTAAGTCGAAATTCACGTGGTATATTTATAAATATAAGGAGATCCCGAGAATTTTACCAACATTTGTTGGTTAATACCTATTTTTATTGTAAAAACATTTACTAAGTAAGGTTTATATATGTGCAAGCATATATATGTGTGTGTGCCTGTGCATACATGTGTGTATATGCGTGCATGTGTATGTATGAGTGTGCATATGTGTGCATGTGTGTTCATGTGCATATGTTCATGTGTGTGCATGTATGTATACGTGAATACATGCGTGCATACATGCACACATACATGTATGCATGCATGTATGCGTGCATGTGTGTGTGAAAGTCAAAAGATTCAAAAGCCATCAATAAAAAAGAATCATTTTAATGGCAAGAACAAAATCTGAACATTATATTGGAATAAATAGAATGTTAAATAATAATCACAGGTGTAATGGAGAACAGCAGTTACAAAATTAGTCATAAGAACATCATAGATTTATTATGGAAGTATAATGTGCATTGTGGTGTAATGGATATTGACTCAGGATGAGAACTCGGAGAGCCGAGTTCAAATTCCAGTCAAGTTTGTTATATTCACTTACGCACACGTACCCTTGGGAAAGGTCTGAATCCATCTCTTCTCCTCCCAGCTATGGGTTGAATAGCAGGATAGACTGGGTTCTTTAGCCTTGGTTGTTAACCAGTCTACCGTAAAAACAAATGGCAACCTACTGCAGGACAAATTTTCTTCCTCATCAGTCATGTATTAAAAGATACATGATCACCCAAGCATGTATCATGTGTGGCACTTATCTAACTGAATACTTGCAGAAATAAATTTAAAATTTCCCATTGAATGGTTCTGTTTCTGTTGAAAAAATTGTTTTGATTTTACCCACTCCAAAGTTTTTCTCAGATTAATTTCTACACTCTGATTTAATGGGTTTCATATTAATGGAATTCTTCCTTATATAATTTAGAAATACATTTAGTTCATTGTCAACAGATGTGTATCTAAATCAGTGATTCTCGACTGATGTACCACAACACACTAGTGTGTCATGTGATACTCTTAGGTGTGCCACAAAATATTGTCATGGCATATAATTGTGTGTGTGTGTGTGTGTGTGTGTAAGTAGTAATGGTGCAGCATTAATATTTGAATAAATGAATAAGTAACTTTTTCAAATAATTCTTTTCACTATTCTTCGATTATGTTATTTTAAATACTTTCATTTGATGGTGCCCATTGATACATTCTGGATTTCAATACAAAAGGAAAATCTCACATTAGCTAAAAAGACTTAATGAGTTTTTATTGCAATTTTCTTCTACTTATTTATGTTCATTAGACTTCTTAACCCTAAATAACGTCAAAAATAAGAAGCGAGAAGGACAATGCTCAACTGAAAAAGAAATGAGTGTCTGGTTATCACACATTCAACTAAACATTGAAGAAATCACAAAAATAAAAACAAGCATAGGTTTCCAACTAAATAAGCTGCATAAATAGTTGAATAGAAACATTGAAATAAAGTAAATTTATATTTGTGCTTGTATTTTTTTTAAATCTATGGTTTTATTTCATAAAATTTAAATGTATACCCTTTAAAAATTTTGGTAAGAGTGCCATTATATTTTCATTTACCCCTAGGTGTGATGTTGCTTAAAAAGGTTGAGAAATACTGATTTAAATTGAAGAAAAGCAGGCCCAAAGCATGATATACTTACCAGAATATATTCTTTGAATAGTAAGATTCATTGTTTTGTGTATAGCATTTATAATATAAATAAAGATGCTAGAAGAGAAAGCAGAAGAACATAAATAATTTTATTTTCTTGAAAGCAAACATGCTAACAAAGTGTAGAAATGTGATACATGCTTACTCTCTGACCCTGAAATGGAAAGCTAGTGGATGTTATAAATGCTGTCTTTACTTAAAATTCTGGCACATATTGTTGCAAAAGGCTATCACTACTCATAAGTCACATCTTATCTTAATGGCATCTACCCAAAGATTATTTCTCTGTAGAGACCAGCTGTTACACATAACCAGCCAAGTGTAGATATATAGATAAGGGACAAGACTTTCTATTGATATCTATATTGATCTATAAATATAGATGCATAGATAGATATAGATATATAAGTAGAACTTTAAAGAAATTCTGGTTTTAAGAGTCATTGCAAATCCCATGAGCAGGCAGCAGCAACAGACATGTAGTTGTGGTGTAGAGATGGTTAGTCTAGTGAGTGAGTGGATAACCACAATATATATATATATATATATATATGTATATATATATATATATATATATATATGTATATATATATATATATATATATATATATATATATATATATATTTATTACTTTAAATGTTATTTTTAGTAGATACTTGTATTTGAGTAGATGCTTTATTTTTATTGTTAAATAAAATTTAATTTATTTATTAAACACTATATTTATTTATTTTCATCTACCAGCCTGAATATTCAAGAAACTTTATCAAAGAAAAATTTCCTCTCTCTGGCATGTTTCAAACCTGTGTACCCCTCGGTTCAAGAGAGATAACATTAAATCTGATATGCTCTGACCAGTTCACCAAGAGAGAACCAATTAGGCAAGGCTGAATTCTATCTTGAAACCAGTGTTTCCCAACCTTTCTTTTGCCAATGCCCCTAAAATTCTGATGAAATGATATATAATTTTTATTATTCAAAAAGTGAACTCCTATTCACGTGGAGGAAGCCTAAAATGCCATTAACTTTGCTTAAGGACTTGAGACTGCATATATACAATAGTATTATCATTTAAGTTTAGAATTTTACAATATTTATAAAAATATTGTCTTACTAATATATATATATATATATATATATATATATATATATATATATTATATACAGTACATATACAATTACCCACATTTATACATACACACAAATATTTTTATGTATGCACATTGTATGCACACTCATGCTCACACATTCTCACTAGAAAGATATTCACTTATAATAATTCATTCTCAAATTGCTCATCTTAAAAATCAAATTGTCCCCCTGTGAGCCACGCTCCCCACTTTGGGAACCACAGCTCTAAGTGAAAACTTCTCTCATAATAGATCTCCCAAACTTTTTCATATCTGCTCAGTTTCATATCCAAATGTAAACAATTTGAATTTTAGAGAAAGTAATGGATTTTTTTATTAACCTGACATATATTTTTATCACTTTAAAAATTATTTTTAGTGGATACTTGTATTTGAGTAGATGCTCTGTTTATTTATTAAACAGTATATTTTGGAGGGATGCAGGTTCAAATCCTGCTAGAGAGTGTAAATTTTTTCTTTGTTAAGATTTCTCAAACACTCAGGCCAGTAGACAAAAATAAATAAATAAACTGTTTAATAAATAAATGGAGTATACACTAAAAATAACATTTAAAGTCATAAAAATCTTTTGGATTAATAAAAAAAATCCATTATTTTCTCATATATATATATAGAGAGAGAGATAGATAGATAGATAGATAGAGAGAGAGAGAGAGAGAGAGAGAGAGAGAGAGAGAGAAATAGGTTTTGTTCTTGTGAGAAAATAATTTTCCCTTACTACCTAAATGTATAGCCTAGATATGGGTAGAAAACAGGAAATTATTTTTTTACAAAAATACTTTGATTTCAATAAAGTTATAAAGACTTATTTTCAACATTATATAAATTCAAAGTTTTAAAAAAATATAGAATATTGTTTAAAAAAAAATATAACCAAATAATGATTCTCTTTTTTTACATATTATTGTTCACCTAATACAATGTTCGAGAGCCACTCAAGGTAGAGGGTTACTGATTTAGTTTGCTGTAAGTGCATAAAGTGGGGAAGTAAGAATGACATCTGATGATATATAGAATAGAAAATGGTTGACGCTAGACTTGAAGAGATTAAGATTGTGGTGATCAGAGAAGCAACCGCTCAGAAATCTGTTCCACAAAATAACAGTTCTGGGGAAGAAGCTGTCTGAGTGAAACTTCCTCCTTACCAATGGAATATGAAGAGAATGAGGGTGAATTGTCCCTGTGTGTGTAGCATGGCAGGTCTTGGTTGTGAAGTTCTGAAATGGTGGAAATAATGAAAGTAAATTGTCTGAACATTTGGTATGAAAATTCCCTGAAAATGCCATGTAAAGTTCCACCTGTGGAAATGGAGTTGTAGAGTGAAAAATGATTCATCACCCACAATAAACACTTTTGAATTCTATGAAGGCAGGGCATTGAGGAACGGCCTACTCCAATTCATATATGGCAGCAATACACCATTTTTGGTTTGACCTGACACTTGTAAAGGTAGAGCATGTCAAGAGGTGTCATGTACTTTCGGGGGTTCTACAAGGAAGCAACCTTTTTTTCTATCATCTTTAGTTCCACCTGACGTCTGGTGTGAAATGGAGTCCTAATAGATGTTCAGGGTAAGAATCATCATTGAGAGTATTGTTAAGGTTGTTAAGGGTTCTCTCCATTACACCCATGAGAATGAACGTTGTTAAGGGAGACTCTGCGAGAACACGCATGCGTGGGGACACGCATGCGTGGGGACACGCATGCGTGGGGACACGTGAAGGGGCCATGATTATTCATCACTTTTCCTCCCGAGTGTTAACGGGCACACGTGTTGACTTGAATAAACCTCTGGATTCTATCCATTCATTTCGTTGTGGTCATTTCTTTCAGTATAAGAGACTGTAAACAGATTTAGGGTCTGCTTGATGGTGATGAAACATTACTCGCTTTATTTGGGAGGTACTGAATGATACAAGTCAATCGTTACCCCATTAAGCTGTGATGGCTAGGTTAGAGGAGCTGCCAGACTCTGGTCATCTAGATGTTTTTTTATGCAACCATAATCTGTGGTATTGTCTGCATATATATATATATTTACTAATAATCTGAGAATGTTCTTAGGCAGATCATTAATATCAAGTAGAAAAATGGTACAACCAAGGAGAAAACCTTGGAGGATGCCAGCGTTGATGCCATTTGTTTCAGAGGACTGGACATTAACAACAATCTTTATGAACCTACTTGATAGAAAGGACTTGAAAATTGAGAAAGCTCTTCCAGAGATTTCATAGCTGGAGAGTTTGTGCAGCAATACTCTATGCCATTCCTTGTCAAAGGCAATTTGTTCTGATGGTGAATTTATTATCAAGCACTGCCTATTCTATATGTAATAATGATTAAAACATCAATGGTGGCCCTAGACAAGCAAAATCTATATTGTTTGTCACTCAGGAACTTGTTTCTATTGAAGTGATTAATAACTTTTTTGTTAATGATATCTTCAAAAGGTAGGTTGAGGGTGCAATATTGGGATGGGGATGAGTGCTCACCCACATTCTAATATACAGATGACACCTTACATGAACTTGAGAAAATGTTTCTCCTCTAGGCAGCAATTAAACAGCTTCACCAAAATTAGAGATAGATCTGGGCTAAGGTTCTTAAGAATACTCATAGGAATTTTATCAGAGCTAGTAGCCTTTATGACTCAGGACTTTTGATAAGTCTGGAAACTCACCAAGCCAAAATATATATCACAAAGTTTGTGTTCTGTAGGAGATGACTGTAGTCATCTAATGAGTTAGAGGCAAAATTAATTTCAAAGTGCTTAGCCTAATCTGACAAGGATGAGATAAATTCAAGGTCATTTATAACAGAATGCACTGATGGTGACATATCCATAAAGAGATACATAAATAAAAAATTAAGTATACTATTATGGTGTCATGTCCATAAAAAATTAATTATAGTGTCAAAAATAATTATAATAAAATAATTATAACAATTATAATTATCATTAATTCACTCTTTCTAAACCAATGAGAATTGACCCCACTTTTCTGCTCTAAACACACAGGTTTAACCTCTTGAAGATGAAGTTCAACTTTAGGATAGTTGGAATGTAATTCGTTATATTAGTGTAGGAGATGGAGAACTTGGTGTCTACTTTTTATGGATAATCTGTTTAATTCTCCTGGTTGTAGTCATATTTTTTTGGAAGGGGAGAGCTAAGATAGCAAAATGACAATATCCCAGATGATATATGTAAAAACCTACCTGGACTAATTGCCAGAAAGTACAGCCATAAGTGTACCCTTTATCACGGCATCAAGAAAACCCACAATAAACTACAACATGGTCCAGATCTCATTCACAAAATGGCAATGTACTAGCCCTAATATTATGCACCTGCTGATGGAGGTAGCCTTCTTAGGAATTACTCTTAGGAAGGTTTGGATCTCTGACTATCAAACAGGTGATTCTGGCACAGAAAAGTGTTTACATTCAGCACCCTTGATGAAAGGACAAAAAATCTAGGATTGGGAAGAAATAACAGGCATTTTAACCAAAGGGAACTATGATGTTTCCTCAGGAATTACAACAGCAAAACTTCTTTAGTTATATTATATGTTATATTGTTATATTCAAATTAGATCTCTTTCTGATTCACTCTATATCAAAACCAGTCAGTCTGATGTGAGCACTATGAAAGCAAAATTAAGAATAAAAAGTCACTCTCTTCACAGGGCCCTGAACATCACATTCATATCACAAAATAAATACCCCCAAAATATAAAATACAAATTTAAAAGGAGCTAATCACAAACATTGCTGCTAATGCAAAAGTGTGCTGAGTCATGTATCCCCCCTAACTGCTTAAAAGGGCCTGTTTGTGACACTCAAGGTAAGTAGGCAGGCAAACATCCATACAATTTAGCAGCGATTTGACACAAGATTCAACACCAGGCCCAATCAACTTCCCCATCCTCCAGGTCACTTCTCTAGTCCACAGTCTGCCTTGATCATTTATAGTAGCAATACATAGAATTTTATCTTAATATATCTTGTTTCCTTTTTTCCACCTTGCTGGAAGTACTTTATTGTTTTTTTTTTCTTCGTGTGCAACTATACATGGCATATGACACTCAGAAACTAACACTGCCGAAGCAGGGACCCAGGCATTGAGACACTCAATTGCAAGGATTAAAAGTTTCCTATCAAGAACTTTGCTTTCCATAGATTCGAGCTTATCTGTGTTAAAAAAAAAAAGTTACTTTTTTCTTTGAGTAAACAGATTTTCCAAAAGACAAGCTCAGGAGACTACTTTTCCACATTTCTTCTGTTCATTGTTTTGTCTTTTTTTTTTTTTTTAGATATTTTGCTTCCAACTAGAACCTTGTCCATTAATACTTTGTTTGTGAGTGAAATTGATTTTGTTTTTAATCAACATGGAAAGAAGATACTATTCAAATAACAAAGGAATGTTTCTCATGATTCAACTATATTTTTGTGTTTTCCTTCAGTTAAATTAAAATTAAATAAAGACAAAAACAATTTACTTTTCCAATTAATCAACACAGAGCCAAAATTGAAAAGTGAAAGGGAAGATTTTTATTGATGAATCCATTATAAAAGTACACTCAAAGTGCATTTCATTTTCCAACATTTTACATTCTGACTTACTTTTACCTCAACATGTTTGCCTTCTTCAGTTTTTTTTTTATTTATATCACATTTTTGACCAATATATAAGATATATTATTTGTATTAATCTTTTTAGCTAATATTAAAAATATAAAATCCAATACAGCCTTGTTTTCTCTCTATTTAGACAGAAAGAGAGATATGAAAGTCTATTAATAAGGTCATAGACTAACATGCATATTAGCTGAAATTTAATCTGAAATTTTCACTGGATAATGTTCAAACTTTTTGATTATTATTCATCATTGAATTAAGTGCATTGATAAGGAATTAAAATATGCTGAAAAATAAGCATTTGTTGTGCAAATAAACGCTTTTCATTATTAGGCTACTGACATCGATATAACTATGTAGGTAAAGAGATACAGAACCTATGTAAATAAATAGATAGAAAGATATGAACAGAGATAGATAGATAGATAGATAGATAGATAGATATGAACAGAATTGGATTTGTAGTGAGTAAGTTGTTTTGTCTGTATGTAAAAAAGATTATAATAAATAATTATTGCTCTACTCTTGGTATTGAGCCTGCTTTTGAATTAATGCTGTGAATGTTCGAGTTCATATTATTTTCGTTCTCATTACATTTGTGTATATATATATATATATATATATATATATATATATATATATATATATATATACACACACACACACACACACACACACACATATATATATATATATATATATATATATATATATATATATATATATGTATGTATTGTGTATTTAAGCAGCAATTCTTCATTTATGCATGTTTCATTAAAGACAACAGACAAGGTACTACGATTAAGCTTTTCATTTAATTTTTCTTGTGTTCAAACAAGTGTTTTCTTTTTTGGACACTGAGTGTGTAGAAACTGTCCAAATGTTCTATAATTCTGAGCACTTTCAACTATACTTTTAGCCATTATCAAGGATGATTTTATTTTTTTCAATTTAATTAAGTGTGTGTGTTGTGTGTGTGCTTTTAGTGTTATCGAGATGTTTTATTTTTCGAACACAGTCAGCACATTGTGGCCATGTTCGTAGTTAATATTATTAAGTGTTGGCTATTCCTTTTTTATTATTAGGGCTTCAATTATTTTTAATATTTTTTTACATATGGATGAGGTTATTATACTTGTATTTTCTACTAGTATGTTTCAGATGGAGTCTGGTAAGTTTGTATGTGTGTTTAAATGGATTCTAACAGAGTTATGGTCAGATAGGTGTAATATCTACTACAACAAATTTAAAACTGCTAACCTTAGCCTTAAAAATAAGACACCAGTGAAGTCAAAATTACAACAAATGAGTTTAAATGCCCCTTAAGTAACTGTGTTCCTGATCAAACCGAATTCATAAATAATTACATTGGTCACATGACTATAGATAGATAGATAGATAGATAGATATGAACAGACTGAGATAGCTAGATAGTGAGATAACTTGATAGATATGAACAGACTGAAATAAATAGCTAGATAGATAGTTAGATATCTAGATAGCTACCTAGCTAGATAGATAGATAAGAGTGTAATGTAAAATATTACAGGTGTATTTTGTTAATCATTTTTATTGAAATATTATATTTCAGGTCACTTCTCTGGCCAATATTGAAATATTTTGTAGAAAATTTTAACTAAGTTTTTAAACATAGAGATATTAAACATAGAGATATTAAATATAGAGATATTAAACATAGAGATATTAAATATAGAGATATTAAACATAGAGATATTAAATATCAAGATATTAATTTTCTACAACGGTGAATGTTCTGTAATCATTTAGTAGTTTCATAAACTTTATTAATGAATTACTAAATTGTTTTATAAAAATTTTAAGTTCATTTTTAAAAGTAAATCTTTCAAGTTACCCTTTGTATTATCCAATGGCAGAGAACAGGAATGTCTCTCTTTATCAACAAATACAAAATCAATGAGATTTTTCTTTCTTTATTGTATTTGTTCATTCAATTACTTTTTTATGTTATTGGGGTAAATCTATCAGGCTCTCTCCACCCCCTCTCCCCCTCTCTCCCTCCCCCCCTCTCTCTCTTTCTGTCTTTCACTCACACTTACAATCCACCAAAGGATAATGATGATCACAAAACAGTTTTCAATTCAACAATGTTGTATACTTTTGAAAATCTAAGACAATATGGCAAGATAATGTCTCAATAAATTTAATGCATAAAACTGGCACCACCATTTCAATGCACAATGCATTTTTGTCTTAGTAAAAATATTTCATGTCTTCAGTTTATTCCATAATCCCAGAAAGTTTATTAATTAAAAAAATCAAATTAGAAAAATTATTTAATGAACAAATGAATTTACAGAAAACATTTTTGAGAAATTATTACATTTTGTCCAAGGAAGTTTGAAAATGTGATTATTTTTCATTATTTTAAAGAAATGCCATTTCTTTTTACCTGTATGTCATGAGTAGAACATCATTAATTCTGATAATAAAATTAAGTTACCTGGCATCGAAACATATTGTGAAATTCAATAAAATGCCATGCACTTTGACTACAAAGTTTTGAATACATTCAGCCAAAACAAGAATATCAGTTTCACTGAAACCTGTTTCGACTAATGAGAATTCAGTTATAAAATTACAAATATTAAAACACTTTCACTTTTACATTTTCTCTCTATCCTTTTCATTCTATCTATCTATCATAGTCTGTCCATCTCTCTCTCTCTCTCTCTCTCTCTCTATCTATCTATCTATCTATCTATCTATCTATCATAGTCTGTCCATATCTCTATCTCTCTTTCTCTCTATCTATCTATCTATCTATCTATCTATCTATCTATCTATCTATCATAGTCTGTCCATATCTCTCTCGCTCTCTCTCTCTCTATCTATCTATATATCATAGTCTGTCCATATCTCTCTTTCTCTCTCTCTCTCTCTATATATATATATATATATCTATCTATATATCATAGTCTGTCCATATCTCTCTCTCTCTCTCTCTCTCTCTCTCTATCTATCTATCTATCTATATATCATAGTCTGTCCATATCTCTCTTTCTCTCTCTCTCTCTCTATATATATATATATATCTATCTATCTATATATCATAGTCTGTCCATATCTCTCTCTCTCTCTCTCTATCTATCTATATATCATAGTCTGTCCATATCTCTCTTTCTCTCTCTCTCTCTCTATCTATCTCTCTATCTATATATCATAGTCTGTCCATCTCTCTCTCTCTCTCTCTATCTATCAATATATCATAGTCTGTCCATCTCTCTCTCTCTCTCTCTCTCTCTCTCTCTCTCTCTCTCTCTCTCTCTCTCTCTCTCTCTCTCTCTCTCTCTATCTATCTATCTATCCAGTTCCAGATTAACCTAGTAGCAAAAGCAACAAATGCTATAGGCCCTGCATTTTCGAAGGCCTCCACATTAAATATTTTCAAGCTGATGAAACCAGCATCTTCTGTTTTGGCAATTGTTAATTATTCATCATTTCAGCTAACATTATATAAAAGCCATTAAATATCTCAACAGAACCATTTTTCTGGCTTTATTATGCTGATAGTTCTATTCACTTTGCTTGTAAATAATTTATGATTTATGTATATTTTTAAAATTTGGAGTTTCTTTATTATATATACTACAGGTTAAATTCTAACCCTGTATCTATCAAGAGAAAGAGAAAAGGAAAGGAAAAATAGTATCTACTAAGATTGAACTCTGGCACAAGGCCACACATATAGTAAAGAAACGTGAAATTAGCTTCCTAACAACTAGTGAACAAAAAGACACTCCACTCTCTCCACAGAACTGAAAAGCCAAGTGAGCTTGCATACTGTGTGACTGTCATGTTCCTATTGACCATGTGGGTAGATTCTTCACATCGCAGGGTTTTTTGGCAAAACATCAACCAGGCATATCAGCCTCCCACTACAGTGGATGCTGTGATTCTGTTTTTTATTGGCTCTATGTGAAACAAGACGTAAACATATTTTTGTAGAGGACCGTTGGGGTTGAAATGTGATGAGATATCTCTGGGCTAAGATTTCCTGCTAGTCGGTCCAGCTACATAGGAATGTCGGACATTAATTATAGGTCTGAAGAAGACAAAAGAAAACAAACAAGACCGATAAATATATGCAAACAAATATATATTATGGGTAAACAAATATATTAATACACGAAGACATGAAAAGTTACAGAGAGTTTGTATGGAGAAGTTATGTGTGTGTTTTGTATTGAGTGGCCGTACGTACTTGTATTGTCCTTAGCGTGTTCCCAGAATATGGGAAACGCTGTATCTGTGAGAGGTCACATATTGGCCTAAGTGAAAAAGAGAAAGTTTTATACCTCGTCTCCGCACGAGGTAGCGGCCCAAGGCCTGAGTCGAAAAAGAGATTTTACCTCATCCCCAAGCGAGATGGCTGCCCGAGGCCTAAGTCGGAAAAGAGAAAGAGGCGAAAGGTCAACCAGTATTTATACTCGTGGGAGAGAGAGCCCTGTTGAAGGATTAAGGAAAGGAGAAGGAGCTAATGCCGACATTTTTTATATCTCTTGCTCATTACAGACAATCTATTAGTATACTTGTAAAATCTGATTTTCACAAGCAATGCTTATAAAAATTATTTTTCTTATGTAAATCTTTTTGATTTTTTAAAATAAATCATTCCTATTTGTCTAAGATTCTGAGATGATTTCTGTTAGATAATTCTTAGACTGTCTCCATTTTCATTATTTTTAGGCTTTTTTTCACAGCATGGGGCACATTTCCAGAACATAATGTCTCCTTGGTGATATTCTTAATTTGACACTGCTTGTAAGAGGCAACATAACCAAACAAAGCTCTGCACATAAAGAAAGAGAAAGGAATTGGCGTCCGCCTTCATATTCAAATAATAGAAGAAAAGAAAAACAGCTGGAAGATGTTGGCAGATATGATAACATTATTATAATGGTAATAATTCTCAAGAGAAACTAAACCAGTAAAAAGGAACTCTGACCCAAACAACTAGACTATGTCAAAGACAGATTCACCTGAAGCTAATGAACTGAATGGTCAAAAGAGTATGAAAAAAATCACATAGACAAAAGATATATAAATCATTATTAATGCTCAGAGTGGATGATGTAATGGAATAACCTGTCACCCCCATGAGTGACTACACTATAGCTAGTAACTACCTATAAGTATCTGTAAGTCAATGGACTACAGAAACTAGTTGTGATCTGTTACTCAGCTCTCAGCTGTTGTCGAACTCTCTGTCTTCGGGCAGAGAGGAACCCGAACTCGGATTGTCCCACATTAAATTTGGCCTTGTACCACATCCTACCTCATGGGGAGGCTGGTAAATCTTGTCTAGCAGGGATCTGTTGAGTACAACTCAGACTTACACAAGAACTACTGATCTTCCAATAGTAGCACTCACTCCTGGATTGACTTGTGACAACCTTGTGCATAACTGTTACCTTTATTCTTATTGTATTGGTTTTTACAATAAACCTTTACTTATTTTATCCACCATGTTTGTCAAGTACATATTCCTATTAGCATGGAATATAACAGTAGATCACATTCAAAATGTGTTTTTGTAATCTTAAACATGCTTAGCTTTTACTTTGACTGGTCTGCTCATTAAAATTATGGAAAAATTTAGGGGAAATAATTTTTGCTGATTATAATTCATATATATACATTACTACTGATGTTGTCTTTTCTGCTAATTTATAATAGTCCACAGTTATCAATAATATAAACATAATTTTGAACCTTACATTTGTAAATAAACACAAAGTACAGATAACTCTTCAAGAAATCAGTGATCAATTTGACACTGTATTTATATTATTACCCAACCTTCCTAAAATGAAAAATATCAATATTTTTTCAATTCTGACGAATGTTGTAAATTGAAGAAGCTCTAATGAATCTACATAAATTATTCCTCCCACACAATGTTTCCTATTTTTATGAATGAACCAGTCAATTTTAATAGGACTGTTTTCCTTATGAACATATTAATAAACTCTAACTTATAATCTTTTGCATTTTTTTATTTATTTGCTACTCTTACAGAAAAATATTGGTAAAAAATAAATGATTTATAAATTTTAAATTCTTACTTTTAATTCTTGATTTTAGCTTCATAATAAAATCTTTAAAATATAAATGTTGAATTCTTAAACTTTTAAATCTAACCTAAAAGCTGATTTAACTGATTTTCATTTCCAGCTGTAATGCCATGTTGGTAACCATCTATACAAGTGAGGATACTGTTTACAAAGTCTATGGAATGATAAGCTAGGCAGTAATAATATCCTTATCCTATAAAGTGCAAATTTGAAAGACGAGAGAAAGAAATGGTGACGAGACTGTGAAATGACAATGTTAAAAATGTAATTTGAAACAAGTTGATTTAGCAGTTGGAAGCCTATATCCAAACAGAGTGTCCAGTATCCTACAAAGTAGACCAATGGCCTAAAAAAAGAGACACAGTCACATCAGTAAACAGCATGATACTTGGAAAGCCAATGTAAACATCTTATGTCTATCTTTACCCATGCCACATAACTGGCAACTTTTCATGTCTTAAGAGGTGGTTTTATAAATATATCTTCTTATCAGTGTAGCAAAGTATTGCCACCCCTGAGAGCAACCAACCTCCTACTTTTAAAATGGATGAATATTAGATGTATCTTCTAATGCAAATAAAAAGAACTGTGATAAGTAATTGAATGATGAAATGGAAACAATCTTTTTACAGACTAAATAATGCTTTTATTGACACAAATACATAGATGTAGGAGAACGGAATTAAATACAGATAAATATTTATTATACATTACATTATATATACATTAGTATCCATACCATCTTTACCTTTGTTACTTACAGTTTTGGTTTTTATCTTTGGTATTATTGTGCATTGTGGTGTAACGGATATCAGGTCAGAGTGAGAACTCGGAGAGCTGAGTTCAAGTTCCAGTCGAGGTTGTTAGATTCATTTATGCACAAATACCTATGAATCCATCTCTTCTCCCACCAGCTATGGGCTGAATAGCAGGACAGACAAGTTGGCAACCAGTCTACTGCAGAAAGAAATGGCAACCTACTGTGGAAAAAAAAAACTGCCTTGTCAGTCATGTATTGAAAGATACATGATTGCTTAAGTGTGTATCATGTATAGCAATTAACTGACTGATTATTGGAATCAAATCATATTATATCAAATTGGATTAGTTAACCAAGGTTAATAGAATATTTTTCATTTCATCACCGTGAATATCAATCTTTGGTCCCCTACAGGATTACTATGTATTCTTTCATTTTTTTTTTAATTACAAATTAATATTGTATACATAAAGATAGAAGAATATAATATATAAACCCTATACATTATTTATCTCACAATATATATATATATATATATATATATATATATATATATATATATATACAGTGTAACCCGGATATAAGAGAAACCCGGATATAAGAGAGATTTTCTCTGGTCCCAAATTAGAGCCTGTGTTAATAAAACAAAATAGACCAAACCCGGATATAAGATACTTCTTCTCCGGTCCCGACAACTCTCTTATATCCGGATTACACTATATATATATATATATATATATATATATATATATATATATATATATATGCGTGTGTGTGTGTGCGTGTGTGTGTGTGCCTTTTGAACATACACTTTTCTGCCAATTCTCAAAACAACTATTTCTATTCTGTATTGTATCCTAATATAAACAAAGACAATTTATTTTTATGAAATGGATCCTGCCAGAGGATGCATATTTTTCTGGCAAGATTTCTTGAATATTCAGGCCAGTAGATGTAGTTGGATAAAAAAATACTCTTTAATCAAACAGAATACCGTTTAATTAAAAATATAGAGTGTCTACTTGAATGATGAGTATCCATCAAAATAATGTTACAAAAAAGTATGAGTATCCATCAAAATAATGTTACAAAAAAGTATGAGTATCCATCAAAATAATGTTACAAAAAAGTATGAGTATCCATCAAAATAATGTTACAAAAAAGTATGAGTATCCATCAAAATAATGTTACAAAAAAGTATGAGTATCCATCAAAATAATATTACAAAAAAGTATGAGTATCCATCAAAATAATGTTACAAAAAAGTATGAGTATCCATCAAAATAATGTTACAAAAAAAAATAACAATATGTCAGATTTAATCCATTTCCCAAAAATAAATTGTTATTATTTACATTAGGATATGATACAGAGCAGATATGTTTTGAGAATTGGTGGAGAAAAGTGTGTACAAAATGCACTATTTGGGCTTTTTTTGAGCAGAAGTCCTATGTGAGGAAGTGGTCAGGCACATCAGATCCATATATATGTGTGTGTGTGTGTGTGTGCATGTGTGCATATATATATATATATATATATATGAAGAAATATAGTCTTAAAGTGTGCTATATTTATGGGATAAAGTGCTCAATATCAGAGATAGAGCGTGTGTAAATATAAAAGTGGACATGGAAGTCAGCACTTAGAGGCGACTGTCGCCTCTAAGTGCTGACTTCCATGTCCACTTTTATATATATATATATATATATATATATATATATATATATATATATATATATATATATATTGAGATCTGTTGTAATCATCATCCACTTGTTCCATCGTTGGGGTCTTTAGAGTTAGTCGTGTTTAGTCTGGGTCCTTGTCTTTGACCTTGCTACCAAGGGTGGCCTTAGCAGTAGTTTAGTACTCCTGACAGTATCGTTCTCAGAGTCATTGGACCATGCAAGCTCCTCCACAATGACAAGTTTAAAATTAAATACAAGTGTCTATGTGTGTGTGTACCTCTGATATATATAAGGACTTCTTCTGACTAACCAGTGTTTTTATTGATAGAATCATACCTATGTAGGGAACGAAATGGAATACAAGTAAATGTTGGTTATATTTATGTATCTGTTATGTTGGCTATCTGACTTCTTCACATACATGTTATCTTCCCCTCCTTCTATAGAGATCTCCCCAGGAGGGGAGATAAGTACCACATTACACCTCCCGCTTAATTTATTGAGAATGTTACAAGTTTAGTCATCCATTTAATTTATTCTTGACCAAGAGAAGTGGGTTCTTCATCCAGATGAAATTTTGGGAATTCAGGTATCATTGTCATTGTTATGTTGGCTGTCTGCCTTCTTCCTGTACATCTTATCTTCCCCTCCTTTTATAGAGATCTCCCTAGAAGGGGAGATAAGTACCACATTACAATATCAAGAAAAGTGCTGAAGATATATGGATACTTGACCTAAAATTTTAAAATTTCTTTTGTCCAATGTGTTTACAGGCACAACCTAGCCAACCTCATTCAACTTCCTACAATATAGTTGGTTTAAATAATTGAATGCACATGAAACATGACTGACCAATGAAAATCAAACAACACAAAAGTAAAAATACCAGAATTTCTTTCTTCCTTTTTCTCCATATCTCATTTTCTGATGAAGTTTTAATAAAAGTAAAACATGTTAGATTGATAAAGATTTCCTATTTATTTGCATTCTGTCATATTCTGATCCATATTTCATCTATATTTGATCTCAACTCATATATATATATATATATATATATATATACTTAGAAAGAGAGAGAGAGAGAGAGAGAGAGAGAGAGAGAGAGAGAGAGAGAGAGAGAGAGACAGATACACATACACAATTAAAATACATTACCATCTGATGCCCATTTAGACATACAAGAATCTTCACAAACCTTCATGCACATAGAATTATCTATGGGTTTAATATACCTGACACATGTCTGAGCAATGAGAATTGACCCAAACATAATTGAAAATACCAGTGTTTCTGTATTTTTGTTTTCTATCAATCTCTGATGAAGTTTTAATAAAAGTGAAACATGTTAGATTGATATACATTTCTTATTTGTTCTTTATTTGTTATCATCCTGTTGGATTCCGATTGATATTTGATCTACATTTGATCTTAAACTATTATATATATGTGTGTGTGTGTGTGTGTGTGTGTGTGTGTGTGTGTGTGTGTGTGTGTGTGTGTGATAGGTTGTAATGGACATATTGTTATTGTGATCACATGAGTTTTTTCTCAAACAAGAATTTGTGCAGTGATAGTATTGTTTTGTATGTAACACATTGTTGGGGACTATAAAGACCCTTGGAAGGGAAATGTGACATGTCTTATCCCTAAGGCATTCTATGGATGAATAGAGAAAAAAGAGAGCCTTTTTCTTTCATAGTGATTTTTATAACGCCACACAGTGGGTGTAAACCCCTTGACAGACAAGGTGAGTTAATTGTAATTGTAATGAAAGACGAGGTTCTGACATTGTATTTGTCTAATGTAATATCATTCAGCTTTTCATATGAACAATTAACGTACTGTCAAAAGAAATGAAACAAGTCAAACAGTGTTAATTTATAAAATTAATTCACTCCATTGTTTTGACTGCAAAATTAAAACAAATATTTTCTATTTGTAGAAATATTTTCTACTTGTAGAGAGACATATATATTTCATGAGAAATCAGTATTATAAAAGAAGACAATTCACAACAAATATATGTAAAGATATGCTTGAAACTTGACATTCAATCATGGAATCTACTTAACACAATTTAGAAAGGTTTTCAGAGTTGATTCAGTGACTAAAATTTAGATAAAATCTTTGTACTTATGCTTTTAGCTTCACTGGGAATTCATTATAAGTAACTCACCTTCTGAAAAGCCACCATCATGTTTATCAGCTGCAATGAAAGGAAAATGGCAATTGACATTCAAAGGACAAGATGATCTGTAGAATCTCCAGCCGTTCTGAATATATTGACTTCCTATTCTTCACATATCATGCAGGATTGATCTTTGGGAAACATAACATCACACAACTCTGTCAGATTTGATTCCCTGAGACTTCTGGCTTTCTCCAAAGCTAAAAAATTGTTGAAAGAGAGAAGATTACAGACCGTGGATAAGATTAAGGAGTATATGATGTAACAGTTGATGGCAATCCCTAAAGTAGACTTTACAGACTGTTTTGAAAAGTGGACAGAACACTGGGAAAAGTGTGTGAGATTCCAAAGGGAGTACTTTAAAGAAGACTAAAGCAATATTGCTTAAGTAGGCTACTTTTCTGTTAATATTAACTGCTTGGATGTTTTCTAGGAGTTTAGAGTCACACTCAGTGGCAAGGTTGAAGCTGAGAACCCAGACTAAGTGTGACCAATGCCAAAGAGCCCAACAGTGGAACAAGCGGATGATGATTACAACAGATCTCAATGGTTGGACCAGTGGATGAAGAGGCTACAGATGACGGACATGCTAGAGAAAGTGTCACTCAGAATTATAACGGAGTCAGTTGCAGTTTCTTGCAGTTTCATAACTGGATTCTGCATGTCTCATTTCATATGTGCCGGAGACGAAGGTCATGAAATCAAGTGTGTGGCAAGTTGAGGCCAACCTTAAAGAAATTCACCGCATCGGCACTTTCTTCTACACTGATTTTGTTTCAACCAACTCTTGCAAAGCCAAACAGCAATAAGGAATGGATGACGGGAACAGGTTTTGGTGAAGCTGGGAACTTCTGGCCCTGAATCTGTATCATCAGCAAAGAAGAAATTAAATTCTTGGAAATAAGAAAAGCCGTCAACAATGACAACAGATGTTTTCCAGAATGTCCTCCTTTGTGATACAAGGTGTGATGAGTAAATTATTGCCATTTTATGTTTTTAATTTCACACATGTGCATTGTTTGTTTTAACTTTTGTTGACTGCAAAGCATAGTAGGGTCAGTTGGGCACCCGTTCTGTGAGAAAAAGAGCACCATAACATAATTTACTCTGCCAGAAATTTGGGAACAGCTGTACTGTACACTGGAAGCCCCAATGTGGACATTTCAGAGTGTTTGGGTGTCAATCTGGGGACAGGGCAGAGGATTCAGAAAGAGTTTGGTATGTCTAATGGTGATTACGAACATATGGCAGCTCAGAATAGGAGGTAGTGTTGCCTGGGTTAAGAGGGAGGCTGCTGGAAGACCCTATGCCTGGCGACAGGACTCTGCACCATGCCACACTAGCAGGAGAACCCAGTCATTGCTTTTAGACAATTACTGCAACCACACCACCCCTTACATCTGGCCACCTAACTTCTCAGACTGCAACTCCTTGATTATTATGTGTGGAGCACAGTTGAGTGAGAGGTCAACAAAACTCCTTGTAACACCAAACATGAACTGAAGGCAAGGATTATGGCAGCATTCACCAACTTAAACAAGGAGACCATCCAGAATATTTTCAGGAGATTCTGAAGTCATCTGGAGGCCATGGTGAAACCAATGGTGATTTTATTGAATAAATTTACTCTTTAGTAGTTCAAGATATTTTTGCATTATTGTAGCAAATATATCTGTTAAAATGAGATGACAGTGTTATTTACATTTTGCATAATTTAGATGACAATTTATTCATTGCACACTGTATGTATGTATATATGTATGTATGTATATATGTATGTATGTATATATGTATGTATATATGTATGTACGTATATATGTATGTATGTATATATGTATGTATGTATATGGTAAACTAGTTCCTCCATCAGGTTTTTTAGTTGAGAAGAGTGGCTAGACACCCAGTAGGATTAAATACAAAATCTGTTAAAGAGTGGATGAACATTTTTGGATGGTCAATGGTCATATAGCACAATGGGGTACACTAGGCTCCATATCTATGTATGCAGTGAGTGTGGTGATGACATGACATTGCTGGACGAAGTGCTTCCTAGACTGAAGTCAACAGCCATGATGGAGGTTTCCTCTGTTCAAATCAATAGCCACAAATGACCAAGGTGAGCCTTCAAGTTGGAGGACATCAACTGTGGTTTTGACCTGGAGAAGAATGGGCTCTGACATGTCTGTTTGCCTAAGATGTATTATAATAAAATGAATCCCTCTCTGGCTTTCAACGGGTTAGGTGCTCAGCTGCACAGGGAACTTACATTCACACCTGGTCAGGGGACTGATGATGATGATGATGATGATGATGATGATGATGATGATGATGATGATGATGATGTATGTGTATGTAAACATAAGAAGATTCTGAAAAGTGTATATATATATATATATATATATATATATATATATATATATATATATATATATATAATTTTTCAATCAAGGTCCTGGGAAACTAAATTATCTTCCTTTCCTCTTTTGCTTTGGTGTGTGTTGTGGGTGAGAGCTGATGTTTGTAGAATGATTAAGTAATGCCAGTTACTGCTTTTGTTTTTGTGACTTGGTTGGCAAACAGTTTTATGGGGGTCTGGGCTCATTTGGTTTGGAACTGATAAGAAATATCTGCTAAAATCTCGACACCTGGCATGACACCTGGCTGTTAGCTGAACTCTATCACTTCCCTCCCTTTGACATCCCAACTGCCTAACTTCAAAATCTGAGCCCTTGGGGGAAAAAACAAAAAATTTCTTGATCTCTTATTTATCTTATGTTTTCTTAGCTCAAGTAAAACAAAGAGTAAAGCAGATGTAAAAAAAACAAAACAAAAAACAAACAAGAATTTATATTACAATTTCTCTTTCCTTCTCTGCCTTTTTGCTAATATTTTCTTTTTCACTCTCTCTCTTTCTTTCTTCCTCCCTATCAGTTTTTTCATTTGTTATCTTTTCTTTATTCTTCTTACCTTCCTTCCTGACTTTCATATCAGTGAAAAAAGAAAAAGAAAACAATTTCCCATTAATTTCTCTTAATCATCTTTTTTTCTCTTCATAATTTTTTTTTTATCTCTCCAATTTCTAACGATACTCACCCCCAGAGTCCCAGAGACTCTACTGAGGAGTATGGGACTACAGCATTGCTGTTGCACTTTCCCTAACAAATGGTTTTTACAAGAATTCTTGTTATCTCAACAGATTTTGAATTCAGTTATTTTTCTCCTAGACTGGCTGCCAACTAAGGTTGAAGAGCCCAGTTTGCTCTACTAGTTAACCTATAGTTAAGAAGCAAAGAGATGGAGTCATACCTTTCTCAAAGGTATTTGCATAAAATTGAATGTAATGAACTAGACTGGAATTTGAACCTGGCTTGCTAATTTATCATTCCACATTACTAACCATTACACCAACTACACATCTTGTAATACTAAAACTTCTCCAAAGTAACTCCATCTCTTTATGTCCCATTTTCTCTGTTTTTCAACATTTTTCTCTTATTTTTTTCCATTTCTCTCTCTGTTCACACAATAACAATTACAACCATATCATATTGAAATACCAGTTCCTGTACAATCACCAAAGTTAAGCAATATCAAGCAGGATCAGTAACTAGATGGGTGACCACTTGGGGATACCAGGTGCTTAAGCTTGAATGTGCAGTGGTGCAATAAGATAACAGCTTGGAATTGTTAATCGGAGAGCCAAGTTCCAATTCCAGTTGGGTTCGTTATATTTACTTACGCACCAATAACTTTGGGAAAGATAAGAATCAACTTTCACTCTGCTAGTTACAGGTTAATTAGTAAAGCTTGTATCACTAAATCATTATTATCTCAAAAAGAATTCTTACAATCTAAAATTATTTTCTAGCAATGGGTTGAGAACCTGTAAGAACAAATCAATAAATCAAAACAGTGACAACTAGGTAAGTTTATTTTCCTTTATTTATATTTATATGAAGTTATTTTAATGCCCTCCAGGTATAGACACAATTTTATAAGCACACCTCCAACCAAAATAATAACCATTAAGATTAACAGGCAGCATTTAAAACCATAAAATATCATCTTCCAAACTAAATTTTCTCAAATAATTGCACTAGAATAAAGTTGTTTTGTCAATTGACAAGATATCCAGACTCTAGTATTATTGTGATAGCATTTAAAACCCTTATCATCAGTTTGTTGTTGACTTTATTTTGTAACCAAGAATTTAATTTCTTCTTTACTGATTGCTTCCTTTATGATGATGACATTGGTGACTAAATTCGCCACCAATATGCAGGTTCAGGACTAATTTCTAACATGTTAAACAGTACCAAATTAAATTTTCATCACCAAGCAAAGCCTGAATTTTCTCCGGTTATGAAGAACGTTTATGCTTTCAACAAGGCCCCTGAACATCTACTGAGACTCAAGTTCACTTCAGACTTCAATTGGAATTCATTTATATCGCTATCATTGGCTTTATCTCATATCCAAGAATTTAATTTCTTTGCTGATCTCTTCCTTTATGATGATGGCATTGATGACAAAATTCGCCACCAATGTGCAGGTTCAGGACTAGAAGCTTCCAGTTTCACCAAAGCCTGCTCTTGTCATCCATTCCCTATTGCCATTTTGATTTGCAAGAGTTGGTAGAAGAAAGTGCTGATTGCTGGAATTTGTTTAAAGTGGACCTCAACTTGCCAGGAAGTGACCCACACACTTGATTTCATGACCTTCCTCTCCAGCACATATGGAATGAGACATGCAGAATTCAGTTATGAAACGGCAACAGACTGCCAGTGACTCCGCTATAATGTTTATACTCATATTTAATTTAATAGATTATTAGTTAACTGTTTTGTCTTGTTTTTTTTAGACCTATACTGTTAAGTTCACAGAAAAATGAAATTAACAGAATATTTTTGATATCCTGATTCTGTTGACTGAAATTGAAAATGTAATTTATCTTACATTGATGTAAGCCAAAACTTTTACTGATCATGATGCATGAATGTTCCCCCAGGGAAACCCTGTGCCTTGAGTGCCTTTGGGACTTAAAGTCAATCCAGACCTCAAGTGGAACTCGTATATAATATACATCACTAAAGATACTTGGAAAAGGGTCAGTTCCTGTACTGTTCAGTAAGTACCTGACTCTTCCTGCTGTCCTCTACGCTTACATGAATAGGATCAGGCGACCATGCTTCTCATGTGTTCAGGATTTTTTAAAATGTCTTTCATGTGTTTAGGGTTAGAAATGAAATTACTAAAAACAACTCCCAAGATGACAACGCATAAGTAATGTAACAAAGCACATTTTGGATGCCAGCTTACATACAATGACAGAAAATGGGAGCCTAATAAGTGATATTGTAAAAATGAAGACATTCACTTTCACCAGTTAAAATTGTCTCCCAACAATAACAAATATATACTTATTATGTTGAAACTTGGATCAAAAGAAGGGGCATATTATTTGCATTTTGTTAGCCAAACCAAATACATAATTCAAAATGTATATATAAATAAATGAGTCAATTAAAAATTTAGTTAATAATTAAACAGAGAAGATTATTGGAAACACACTAAACATATAACAATTCAAAAAGTTATAAATTAGAGCATTATCAGGAGTATGAGAAGTTTATCAAAAGAGCATTAAAAGGAATATCAGAAATTTTACACGTATGAAACTGACCTAGACAGAGATTTGTTTTTCTTCTTGTTACTGAGATAATAATAATGTCTTTAATTCAACAGCAAAAATTGAACATTAAGCTTTTTTGTAAACTTCAGTGGAAACATTTGTTATATTGGTAGTGTTTGTGAATTTTTAAAAAAAATCTGTATAAATTATATTTGGTTGGAGAACTGAATTAAAAAACAAACAAAATGGCTGCTCATAAGGGGAATGTTTAAGAATGTTATATTCTCACAAATATGAGATTTTGCTGGTGTCACATTTTGATCAAAGTTCATATTTTGATCCAAGTTTCAACATAATAAGTATATATTTGTTATTGTTGGGAGACAATTTTAACTGGTGAAAGTGAATGTCTTCATTTTTACAATATCACTTATCAGGCTCCCATTTTCTGTCATTGTATGTAAGCTGGCATCCAAAATGTGCTTTGTTACATTACTTATGTGTTGTCATCTTGGGAGTTGTTTTTTAGTAATTTCATTTCTAACCCTAAACACATGAAAAACATTTAAAAAAATCCTGAACACATGAGAAGCATAAAAAATTATTCTGAACACATGAAAAACAAAATAATACAAGTAATATTGTTTGTAAATTCTATTTTTGATCAGTTTTCAGTTGTCAATGAAACACTAAATTTATAAAAGAAAGAAACAAACAGAAAATAAATCTCTTGGCAAGAAATGGACAGAAGAACATATATTAACAAAATGGAAGGAAGATTACAGCTTTAAGGACATCTTTGCTGTCTAATCTTCTGAGCAAAGCAATAATTTTCATAGATGCTGGCACCTGCCATCTATTCATGATGCCTAAGACAGACTCAGCTAATTAGCATGTAGAAATACTTCCCGTACCAACAAAAATCAATGAACCCAGATAATTTTAACTTTTTAAGTATATCACAATCCCTTCTACTCAACTGTTAGCAGTTGATAAACATCTATCTATCTATACCTATATACATTTCTCTGCATATGCTTGTCTATTTCCAGTGTTTGCCATACATTATTAATTGATTTTTTTTATCTATCTATCATAATCCATTCATATCTATCTATCTATCTCACAAAAATAAAAAAAATGGTAGTAAATATAATAGCAAAAAACTTACAATTGTGGATGATGTCTGTAGTCATATTTGATTCTGCTGTTGCTGATCATCATCATAATTATGATGTTGCTGACTGCCCCCTATCAAGGTTGACAATAGGAGTAACAGATTTTTGGTACAACGGCCTAAGAAAATAAGATAGTTATGGGTTTGTGGTTTTCCAATGTGTTCCCTTATTCACTCTGTTCCTATCCATCATCAGGACATCTCAGTGATGAAACCTCTCCATGGTGAGGACACAGGTTACAGACAGAAATATATATATATATATATATATATGTATATGTATATATATATATATATATATATATATATATATATATATATATATATATATATATATATATATGTATCAAAGTGAACATAGAAGTCAACACTTAGAGGCGACAGTCTTAGAGGCGACAGTCTGTTTCATGCTAGATGCAATCATCGGGCCATGATGATTGCATCTAGCATGAAACAGACTGTCGCCTCTAAGTGTTGACTTCTATGTTCACTTTTATATTTACACACGCTCTATCTCTGATATTGAGCACTTTATCCCATAAATATAGCACACTTTAAGACTATATTTCTTCATATATATATATATATATATATATATATATATATATATATTCATACATGTTTCATTAAATAATATAGATAAGTGTTGTCTATATATTTTATGTAAGTTCTTTTCATATCGTCTGATAAGCTTAATAACATTATCATTAAACAATGAAAGAAAATCACAATATTGATACATATTTTTTAATACAATCTAAGCTTTCGGCTTACATAATATATATATATATATATATATATATATATATATATATATATATAATCTTAACTTTTTTCTCTCAGTGTTTAAAAATAAATTGCCTGAATGGTACCTTAGTTTTCCATTTTTATAGGAGACAACACAATTTAAATTATATTAAAATACAATTAAGAAGTTGAAATTCGTTAAGGAATGGCAGTTGAATAATTAATTGTCCCTACCGGAATACATTCACTTGAATCACATGTGCTCTTAATATATTTCTAATGTCTATGTCTACATTCAAAAATTTTATTTCAAAATTTTTTTCAATAGGAGTTGATAGGTTTTCCATCTATTGCCTGTTTCACATTCCTTCCCCATCTTTTGAACAAGAGTAGAGGGGGGGGTTATGTGTTGTTTTCTGGTTTTTGAACATTATGCTTGGACATGTTGAACATTATGGGCGTGTTTATCCGTCTGTGTCTGAAAAAGACACTTTCGGTAAAAATCTACATCCCCATCTACACTGGATAGGGGTTAATATGAAGCAAACAATTCACCAAATCTGACTCTGATAATCATTAATCTAACCTACATAATTCACCCCACACCTACACCACCTTACACAGTCATAGCTAAATCTATATATAGTCATATATATAGTCATATCTATATATATATATATCACACTGAACAAATGTTCTGTTAGAATCACATCCTTCATTAGATTTAAAAGAATGAAGAGAGGTTTTGATGTTATATTTACTAAATTTAGTTTAGTATAGAAGAAGAGCATGTGTGGGTAATTTGATGGATATTGATATTATTTATTTATTTACAAGGCCCAAGAGTTACTCAATGTAGAGTGTTACCTATTGAGATTGTTTTAAAGGAGGTGGAAGGAGGAATGTTTTATATTATGAAGATATATAGGATAAATATCAGTTGACCCTACAATTCAAGAGGTTAAGACTGTAATAATCATAGAAGCATCCTGTCAGGGTTCAGTTCCACAAAGTGACAGTTCTGAGGAATAATCTTTAAAAAAGGAATACAAAGAGAATGAAGATGATTTGACACTGTGTGCCTGCCTAAGTGGAATTGGTGAGCCAAGTTCACATTCCAACCTCACATTTTGCATTCATTTTCACACAAACTCCCTTGCAAAAGGCATGAATCCATGTATTCTACCTTCAGCTATGGGTTAAATAGCATGATAGATTGGGCTCTCTAGCTATGAGTGGCAATCAATCTAAGAGAAGGAAAACTCTGAATTCCAAACTGTGAAAGCAGCAGGAAACTGTTCCACCATCTTTCCCAAGAAGGTATAACAATTCATAAATACTAAAGAAAAAAGAATCTGTGGAGAGTCATGTATCCTGAAGGACATGACATTTAAAAGAAAAATCAGCACAAGACTACAAGAATAGGGCACTAGGTGAGGATCAAACTCACTATAGTAATAACTTAGCTTGCTAACCATTGCTCCATGGTGAGGTACCAATTCTGTTCTTTTTTCAGTATTAAAAAATAATATTCTTGTATTTTAATGACCTATAGATAGATGAGGTTCTGACATAGAATTTATTTAATGTAATATCATTCAGATTGTCATACGAATAACAAAAGTGCTGTCAATAGAAATTAAACAATTGCTAAATCAGACATTATTATACATAATTTTATTATCTATTTTGGATGCTTGTACTTTGAAGACAATTTGTTTGAAGTTTTATTAAATTATAATCATTATCAACATCCCCATGAAAAAACATTCATTTGACGAGAGGAATTGATCGATAATTTGTAAAAGTAACAATAATTTTATAATGTATCATAAAATTATTTTTACTATTACAAATTAAAAAAAGGACAGCATAAGTAGTAAATGTAGTTAATGTAAGCACAGTTCCAAACTTGGCATTTGTAAATAAAATCAAAGTACATTTAAGTCTAAATAGTCATTGATTGATTTGACACTGTATTTACATTGTGAGCATTACTCCCACCATTCTAAAATGATAAAAAAAAATATTTTTTGATTCTGATTAATGTTGTGATTTGAGGAAGGTCTAATGAATGCTAATTAATAAAAAATATACATAAAAAATTGTCTCTATTTTTTACAAGTGGACCTGTCATCTTCAGTAGTACTACACTTAACTAATATACATTTTGTGGACAATAATGACATCTATAGTCATTAAATTGCTTTGAACTTTGGATCACAAGGTGCTTTGGAATTTATTGGACATTGTTGCTGGTTACAAAATGGACTGAAATAATAGTTCAGGGTACTATATATATATATATATATATATACATATATATATATATATATATATATATAGAGAGAGAGAGAGAGAGAGAGAGGAGACATTGGAGTTTCATGTTTATATGCAATCATCAGGCTTGATAATTGCTTATAATCAGAAACAGATTGTTAATGCTGGGTCTAGACTTCAATGTACACTTTTATATTTACATACACTCTATCCCTGAATATTGAGCCCTTTAACCCATACATATAGCATACCTTAAAACTGTATTTTATCATATATATATATATATATATATATATATATATATATATATATATATATATATATATATATCAGGTTGTAACATATATATATATATATATATATATATATGTATATATGTTGCAACCTGATATATATATTTATATATACATATATATATATCAGGTTGCAACATATATATATATATATGTTGCAACCTGATATATATATTTATATATGCATATATATATATCAGGTTGCAACATATATATATATATATATATATATATATATATATATATCAGGTTGCAACATATATATATATATATATATATATATATATATATATATATTATATATTTAATTTGTAAAAAAATAGCAACTTGATTACGCTACAAGATAATTGGCAAATGTTTGTTTAAAAAAAACATTTTGACTAAAAATATTGACCCTGAAGATGAACAATGATGTTCGAAAGCGCTAGGTCATCGTATGGACAGTACATATTTCGAAATCATTTTCAAATAAAAAGTCTCATTAGAGAATATGAGAAAATTCAAAAGAAAATATGCAAGACTATGTTGTCTTTAACATTCAATACTACATGTTTAAAAGAAAAGTTGCTGCCAAATTACACACACACACACACACACACACACACACACATATATATATATATATATATATATATATATATATATATTGCAGCCTGATGGTATTTTCTCATAGGATTTTTTAGCAACCTTTTTTTTCCTGGTGGTTGTTTTTTTACCCCAGATTTTACTTCAACCACCTTGAGGTCATACCACTCTGATTTTGCCTCCCACTTCAACATCTCTCCCCTTTCAACTATGCAGCTTGACCAAAGCTAAGATTGTATTACCATAGTCACCATTTTTCTCTCTTCTGTCTCTTATCATCACCTGATGATTGTGCTGCTATATCAAATATTGGCACAGATAAAAATTTGGTTATATGAATATGGTAAATATATATAGTTATAATAATAACAATACCAGAGTGCACCAGACACAGCACCTAAACAATTTCATGAGCCTAGAAAGTGCTTAATAAATATATAAATTAAATTTAATATAAATTAAATTACAGTGCAATATAACATACATATAACATTAACATAACATTAACATTAATATAACATTAACAATTAATTACATTATGGGGTGTCACAAATTTGCAGATTCATTCATAGTCTTATTAAGTATTATTATTCTATCAGTCAGGTTGAAAGTGTGACATTAAGTATTTTTGTGCATGATTGTACCCCAATGTTATTTTGTTCTTTTTACCTAATAAATTTTATTTCTTTTAAACAGTATTATTGCTATTTTTTTCAACCTGGTATAAATGGTGAATATCCAATGTTACTTACTACTTACCGTATGTTTTTTACAAAACATGCCAATCAGTTTCAAGGGAGATATCTTTGTTGTTCATGTTTTTCCTCTATGTCCTATACTTTGAAAGGGTAGTGCTATTATAGACTTTTGGAATTTGAAAGAGGTTCTATGGATTATGGTGTCTATAGTGTTTTCAATAGTCAGTAAATTATATGCAATTATTCATCATGTGACCTACTACTATGTTTAAACTAAGCAGTCATCATCTAATAAGTGGATCATGTGTGAAATTTAAATGTTTTAAATGATATGCCTACATTGATACTGATTACATCAAATATAATAAATTTATGTCTGAATTTCTGGGATGAAGAGTTATTATGACAAGGTTTCAGCCATTGTTTCCTCCAACCTTCATCAGGTGTACCTACAGGGAATTTCAAACTGAACCATTAATTTAATCTATGAGGGTAGAGTATTCTTGTTCCCATGCCCATGTCTAAGGATATCAAGTGTAGTACAGCTTTTATTTTAGTACAGTTCAGGTAATGAACATCCCATTTCTACTGAGCCCAAGTACACTGCCAAAGGGATTACTATGTCACCAAATTCACAACCAATGCTATAATTCACTAGGCTATTGTTCTATAGGATAATTCTGTGTGGACAACTTGGAGCTTTAAACCTAACCTAGCTGCTGATGAATGCTGCTGCAGCTGCTTGTCATGCTTGCTCGCATTCACTGAAGCTTCTTTTTTGTTACAGCTGCTGCTGTTGTTGAAGACTTGCTGTCATTTGTAGTTCTTTCTTTATTAGTGGCTCCCATATTGTATTTATTTCTATGCTTGGCCTAGTAAGCAGGTTCTCATAGTCTAGCTTATGTGCTGATTTTTCGGACATCTAACTCGCCAATGTTCATCCTTGTCCAGTATTTTCACTTCATTCCACAGTGGCTGATGACTACTCTTTTTGCTCCATACATGATCAGCTATGCCTGATTTTATTGTACTACCCTTAATTATGGCTTTTTAATATTCCGTTAGCCTTACTTTTAGTGGTTGGCTAGTTTCACATTTATATTCTTTGTCACAAATGAAGTACACACAGTTTTTCCCCGTATTAGGGTTGATGTTTCTCTACAGAGTGGAGTTACTTCTGAATACTGTCTTGATGTTGCATGAACCACAGATCTTTTAAATCTTTTCTGATAAGCAAACTGTGGCAATTTTCTGGTCCTCCTCCTTGACTCTTCTATTTGAACCTGCAGATGTTGATGCAGGGTAGTTGTTATTCTGAAGGGTATGCTTGATGCTACTCATTTCCTGTTGGTATGTGTTTGGGTCACCACTTATGACCTTTGCATAGTGTTGTAGATAATCCCTTTCTTCACACTGTATGGATGGTGGGAATTGAATTTGAGTTATTGTCCAGTGAAGGTTGGCCTATTGTATACAGAGCTCTTGAACCCATTCTCTGTGTGGGTTATTAGTACATCCAGGAAGGCTAGTTGATTATTATTTTCTTCTTCTATTGTGAACTGAATTGAATGTCCTTTTGATTTCACATCCTCCAACAGTATTTTTACAGTAAAGCCAAAGTATGAAGGTATCATCTACTCATCTCAAACATACTGTTGGTTTCAGTGTTGGATTTATGGTGTTTGAGATGTTCATGTGGAATGGGTTAGCTCTGCTATTTCATCTAAACACTTTATTCACCAGTGATTGCTATGCTCGACTGCTTCATGGACAGTTGCACTTATTCATGGATTCTATGTACCGCGACAATAATGGGTTATTCTAGCATGATAATACAATGAGCATAAAGGGCTTAAAATTAGTTTAAAGAGCATTTTGCAGACTTCAGATGAATTGTAAGGACACTGTATTCACCAGACATAGGCCCAATTGAGTATTAATTTGACATTCTGAAGAGGTATCTTCAGATGCCAGACTCTGCACTTACATGTCAAGGTACCATGGACAGCTACTGAAAAGGCATTGTTCATTATTTCTCTAGAGGTCTCTTATAGAATCAATGCCACATTGAATTGCTGCACTTAGCTGGACTAAAGGGCATCTTACAAAATATGAGGCAACTAATCCATGACTTTTGCCACATCAGTGTGTTATTCATGTTCTCCTTCACTCATCAGCAAAATTTTTAGTCCCACCATTCTTTATTTGCTGAGTTATTTTGCTGATGTGGCAAGCAAAGAGAAATTTGATTTACAACATTGTCAGAGGAAATAAAGTTGTAGCTAATGGAATGTATCCTGATATTTTTTTTATATCAAAAGATAAGGAGACAGCTTCTGGTGATAAATAATTACTTTGGTTCCCCCTGAAGGATACTGAACTGTTAAAGTAATTACAGGTGCCTGCCAAAAAAACTATATCATTTTTTATGTTCATGCTTAAACAATGTCTTCCAAACGAGAACATTTTTCATTGCTGATTGTAGTTACGTTATTAGACATTCAGATGAAATTTAAGCTGCTATTATTATTATTATTATTATTTGACTGTAAATAGGATTGATTGCACAAAACCCCTGTAACAAGTTGGTATATCTGGAGGCTCATTAAGAGGAACACTTCTTTGTTGTTACAAGTTTGGTTGAGTTGCTTTTATAGGAAAGTGGTGGATTCTGTGGCACTAACCATGAGAGTTATTGTAGAAAGAAGGACAATTCCAACCAACTATTGAAGGTTATTCAAGATCCCTCTTTGTTTCTTCTTTGATTTAGTCATAGTCATATTTTTACTAAAATAAGAGTTAATAAAAAAAAACAACTATAAAAGAAAGTAGACTATTTTTTCTAAATAGAAAATGAAAAAGTATTTACAGTGTAACCCGGATATAAGAGAGTTGTCGGGACCGGAGAAGAAGTATCTTATATCCGGGTTTATCTTATATCAGGGTTTGGTCTATTTTGTTTTATTAACACAGGCTCTAATTTGGGACCAGAGAAAATCTCTCTTATATCAGGGTTTATCTTATATCCGGGTCTCTTATATCCGGGTTACACTGTACTTCAAATTTGTGAACTGATACATACAGAGCAAAACTGAAAACCCTGCCATACAGCATTTTTGTTTGTACTGGTGTCAGAGCTCCTTTAAATCGTTCTAATGGATTTTTTTTCACTCTGAAGGCTTGAAATACACACTGGAAATTAAAACCCAACAAAAGTCCGTCAAAGAAATAATTTCCAACTTGACACACGATATTCAAAATGGTTACAATATTAATAAAAAATAAAGTAAAATCGTTTTACAGCTAATGGAAAGTATTTAAAAATTAAAGAAACACATCTATCCGTTTCAGTTTCATGGGGGCTAATTTTAAAAAAAGGGAAACTTAACCCTATAGCCAGCACAGAAATGGTAGCCATGCCATCTCTTTCGAGCTTACAAGCACTCTTCTTACCAAGATGTGAAGGAAAAGATACAACTCAACATCAAAACCGACTCTGTTGATAGCCGATAAAAAATAATGAACAAGTTTTTCCATTTAAACTTTCATTCGTACACTACTTCTCTTTACTACTTTCAGCTCATCTCAAAAATTCGATCTACTTTGAAAAGTATTCGATTTCAGGGACTTTAATCGTAAAAGTCAAATTCACACGAAAATATATGTTCATCCTTTACACACAAAAAAAGAAATAAACGTTACCAAACGAACTTTTCTCACTACATTTTTATCGAACCATTTAAATTATAAAATTCATTATTTGTGATACGTCCATGTAATGTTTGTTTTCTATTTTACCATCCAACTACAAGTATCCAAAAGTTTGAACTCAGCAAATCCTATTTCTGAAACTTAGCGGATATACGCAAAGCATACAAAATCTAAGTGACCTCCTTTCACTTAAAAACCATTTAAATGTTGGTAACTGGCGGTCCTGATAAACGGGATCGCCAAATATATGTATGTAACAGTTTTAACTACTACTGAAAATTAATATATTGAAAAAGCTAAAAGAAAGAATTAAAAATCATGTTACTTTTATTATGGTTTGAAAATTCTGTACCACTGACAACGGTTTTGAATTTCAGCTGAAACCCATTTTCAAATAAAATAACACAGCCTGTTTTTACTTGTAATCAGAAATAAAATAACAGGAAAAACGTCACATTTAAAATTAATCATTGAGATAACTTTAACAACAAATCCTATACACACTGACAAAATATTTGATATCTTTGGTGCACAACTTGTCATGGCTTTACGTATATTAAAATTAAAGATAAAGGTGCCATTCCATCTATGTTAGTCTGGATATTACTCCCACCTTGTCTACCAAGATGCAGCTAGGTGACGCTGTTCACGCCTAGAAAAGGAAGGACATACAATCTCTTCGCCTTGGGATGTCGTCTCGTCTTCTCCGGGGAATTGTCTTTCTTCGGGCGGCTGACTACTTAAATTTCAACTCAGTCACGTGGCGCATCACACACACACACACACACACACACACACACACACACACACACACACACACACACACACACACAAACATTATGTCATAGGTTTCAAATACGCAGCTTTCTTTCTGTGGCTCGTGGGGAACCATTTCGGTAACCAATATTTTCCACAGATTTTAATAAATTTTTCCCTCGCCCCATTCCATACATTTTTTTTACTCACCACCACCCATGAGAGTTTGAAGAATTCTTCTAACACTTATCGGCTGTTTACTTACAGTAGTGGTTCTTAACTGTTTCTTTTCGAGTGCCCCCTTTCAGATATCTACGGTGGCTGACACTCCCATGTTAAAATAGCATTGGTAATGGAGTATAGGTAATCTATGGATGTTGCGTGTTTGTGCCTATTTTAGGTGTGTGTGCGCTTGTTCACATATATGATGAACAAAGAAAAAAAACTTGGATTTCTACCATGGACCGTTTATTCTTTTATGGTGACTGTAGTGAAACAAAGACCTTAATATCTCTGGGGTATGTCCGTTTTCTTTTTGGTTCATAAGTAAGTTAGGATAAGTAAGGATAACAATGGTTACAAATGGTCGATTTCAAGTCAGCCTTGTGCTGAGTTGCAACTACCAAATCACTTACTTCATAAATATGGCTACCAAAAACATATTCGTTCGAATGCTGTCGCTGGAAAGAAGTTTCCGGGAGTGAGGTCGTAAAATCGTGCATGTGACCAAAAACCCTTTCCGATTCCTTTATTACTTGCATCATGGGAAAATGAATTTCATTTTTTATTTATTGGTTTTACTTCATTCTCCACAAATACAACAGAATTAATGTCCCCTGTTTACGTTTTACTGCATTATATCAGTGCCAATCACATCACCGGAAGTAAGAAGTCACCGTACCAGATCATCAAAGCTGCCGGAATTTAGCTTGCAGCTCTGTCTTCTTCTTTTTCTTCTTCTATATGCCACATCCCTTCAGGATGTTGGCGATCACAGCTCTCTACAACTTTCTTTCCTTTGTGGCCTTTAGCAGTGTTTGTCATTTTGTCATCTCTCCTAATCCCTGTTCTGCCAACTATTTACACACGTTCGCTAGGTAGGTTATTTTCTGCTTTCCTCTGTCCCTCTTGCCTTCAACATGTACTTTGAGTGTCAAATGTTCCAAGCCTACTTTCTTCATTATATGCTATATAAAGTTAATTTGTCTATTTCTGATTCTAAGTATACGCGTCCTTTTTGTTTCCATTTTCTCTAAATCTTCCTTGTTGCTCATATGTTTGGTCCATGATATTCTTAACATACTTTTGTAAAACCACATCTGTTGTCTGAAGTCTCTTCTTCATCGGCGAGGAGATTGTCCAACATTCACTTCCATATAGGAGGATCGATATTACATAATTGTCCAGTACTCTTTTCTTTGTTATTGACAGAATTTTCGTGTTTCTTATTACTTTGCTTAGCTTTTAGACGCAATTTTTCGCTATTCCAATGCGCCTTTAGGTCTTAGTGTCGCGTTTTCGGTCCTTTGTTAAAACACTTCCGAGATTTAAATTTCTGTACTTGCTTGGTTTTGTTGACCCCAATTCTTAGTTCATATCTTGGGTTGTTCCTTTGTCCTAACAACCATGCATTCTATCCTCTAGCAATTGACGTTTAGTTTTTTTTTTCTCTCGCTTTCTTTCACTACATTCTGTAGAGGTTCTTGGACTTTCCTTTTCCTGTTTGCTATCAACACTGTGTCATTGGCATATCTTATTTTGTTAAGATTGTGGTAGCTAATAATGACTCCTGTTAGGACTTCTAATTATCTCAGAATCGCCTCATTGTATAGATTAAATAATTTAAGTGAGAAGTCACATCCTTATCTTACATCCCTTTCTAGATTGATGTATTTACTGAATTAATTCTCTCTCTGTATGCAAGCAATTTGATTCCAGTATAAGTTCTGGATTATTCTAATATCCTTCCCAAATATATCACGCTTATCTAGCATTTCCAACAGTTCCTTATGATGTACTTTATCAAACACTTTTACATAATCTATAAAACATAGGTATATATTAGAAAAGCAGAGAAGTTGTTCAGCGCGGTCCGAAAGTCTTGTCATTCTCTACCAAAAAGTAATGAGGAGAATAAAAGAATAAGTAATACAAAGCACATGTATTGGATTCAGTTTATTCACTTTTATTGACGTTGTCACACATCGAGAAGGGATGTATGAACGCGATCATTTACGTGGAACAAAATGATGCGGCGCCATGTCCAGTGTGATATTTTACGAAGCTGTGCTTTGTTGATTGTTGCAAAGGCTCTCCGAACGGCGTCCTTCTGCTGATGGGTGTTTTGGTATCGTTCATGTGAAACTCTCTCCTTGATAATAATACTCTACAAAATACGTCGAAAAATGTAAATATATAAGCCAAAAGATAAACAAATGTAATTTGCCCCAATCAGGTTTCAAATGGTTAAATCGTCTTACTGCCCCGTTAAAATTATAGCGTTTCTGAATACTTACTGCCCACTCGAGAGTTTGTAGGGAAAGTACCAGAGGTTCTTAGCAATATCAATCGGAAACTTCGGAAATAAGCGAACAGAATCAATGGTATAAAGAAATAATATATGTTTATTTATTTTATTTCGATTGGAGTCAATCCTTTGTAAATCGGGTTGGTGGAAGTCTGATCAGCTAGGTAGTTGATAATTTACAAGTCGGACTTTGGTAGCAGGGGAGAGTGTGTTTATTTTGGAAACCTGTTGCGGACGTCAATCTGCTGTGTTTTCTCGGTGGAAAATGTCTTGAGGAGATGACCGCTTAACTTCACGCGACATGCTTGGCTGGTTTCTCTAGCGGCCCCTTTCTCTCCGTCTCTGTCGTCAGTTGTCTGTTTATATCCCTTAAGAAAGGTTTCTAGACAACTGGTGCCGAGCTTGGTTTCGGCTAACATCAAAGGGCTCTTTGTTTTTTTGATTGGCCAAAATTCTTGTATTTTCCAGTGTTCCTTTCTTTTTCATTTTTTTCATAGCGGTAGTTATGTGTGACAATGACCAGTAAACTTCCGCCGTTTCAAAGACGTTTTCAGTTTTTCTTCTTTTTCCTCTTTTTATTTGAGGGTTGCCTTCTCATTAATTGAGAGAGAAGTATAGAGAAAGAAGGGTAGAGAGAAAGAGAGAGAGAGGGAGAGCCGAATACACCTAGTGCACTACGTGTCACAAGGTCTCCAAGCGAACCTCCGCAGGTTTTGAATTCAGAGACCAGTTGCCATCCGTGTCCTGCTATTTACCCGTAGCTGGAGGGAGAAGAAGAGGATTAATACCTTTCTCAAGTGTATTAGCACGTAAGTGAATGTAATGGATTCGACTGGAATTCGAACGATATATATATATATATATATATATATATATATATATATATATATATATATATATATATATATATATATATAAAGACATCAGGCTCCAGGAAAAAACAACTACGATGAAATATAAAATAAGATCATAATTTTGTGAATGTAGTATCAAAAGATTGCAAAAGCTCATACCGAATTTTCATTGTTAAAATGATGGCGATTTCTGGTGTGTTCGAGATTGAAAACTCGCATCTTTTAGTTACGAGTCAAACTTTGTTGAATGTTAACGTTTTCGTCATAAATGAATGCCTTAAAGATGGAAGATGAAAAGTTACACTTTCGCCATTGATTTCGAAAAGGTCATGAAATCTCTTTGTCTTATGATGTGGTAAGTGCAAGACGTCGTCTCGTCTTCTCCGGGGAATTTTCTTTCTTCGGGCAGCCGCCTACTTAAATTTCAACCCAGCCACGTGGCGCATCACGGGCACACACACACACACACACACACACACACACACGCACACGCACACGCACACACACACACACACACAGAGGAGTAAGCATCGGAACTGAGACAAAAAGAAGAAAAAAAAAACATTCAGAAGGTGTTTCTTTGAATCATATTCTAGCCCTTTGGACGGTCAAAGTGTGTTTTACTTTTGGCTGATTTCGTCAGAGTGATTTTAACCTTAATAATCAACCGCGCTTCGGGCAACCTTCCGACGTCGATGAAAATGCTCTGCTTGCCATCGTGAAGAATAAACTGAAGAGATCGACGGAAGAGATTTTTAACAGTTTGAAAATCGATATCTCAACTGGCTTTCTTGATTTGAAGAGACTTGGGCTGAAGAAAAACCGCCGATTTTTGACAAAACGAAAAGGTGTCATTTCCACCACGATAACACAAAACCGCATATTAGAAAACCGAACTTGCAGAAGCTTAAAACTTAAAATGGTAAATCCTCAAAAACACACCGTATTCTCCTGACTTGATTCCTTCGGATTTTCATTTGTTCCGGTCTTTGCGGAACAATTTAAATGAAAGAATATTGTACAGTCAGTCGAAAACTACCTCTCAACGTTCTTCTGACAAAAAACACCAAGTTTCTACGAAAATGGCATCAACAAGCTTATAGAACAATGGAAGACAGTTGTTAAAAACAATGGAGACTAATAAATGTTTTTTGTATTTTTTTGTATGTAACGTTTTGTTTTTAATTTTCAAATCGGATAGAATCTTTTGCAACGGTCTAATAGAGAACAATATAAAAAGAGAACTTTTGACCTACAACTGTTAGTTTTACTTTTAACTAAAATAAAAAAAAAACTTCCAGCCTAAAAAACATAAATACAACACTGGTCATCGCCAGACAACTAAAAAAAAATGCCAGCTCGTCTACACAAATCTACGCCAAGCGAGACTCCTTTTTCTGATATAGATAAGAAGAGAAGCGACTAGATATCAAAAGACTCGCCGATACCTGAAAGCACATGTCAACTCGCTTTTCTTCTATAAACTGTGAGTAATGACATTTAGAAAAACATAAACTTTATCTATATCAGACATATGAACATTTCAAATAATAAGACTGTTTGCTACGAAAAGATACACACACAATAATAAACTTATGCACACCTTTACGTACAAAAAATTGCAGATGAGAGACTACTTTTATTGAATAGAAAATTCCACAGCCTTCTCTGTAAAACAAGAACAAATATGAGCACATTTAAAAAAATATAGCAAAAATACACAACAGCCACAATAGCTTCTAGACTGAAACTTTATGGTAATGAACAAAAAACTAAAATATACAAAGATACTTATATGCCGACAATATTAGAACTCGTAAACATCGGTGGAAATGGTCCAAAAAAGCAAAGAAAGCTTGACAAATTGGGAGGATTTCATTTGCTCTGGGAGACAAACTACTCTGAGAAGTCGGTGCGCAACTCGGATCTATCAAAATAAAGTTTGTTATTGACATTGGTACTAATATTTCAGTATTATCAATTTCTCTAGTGAACAGAATTTTTTTTTTATCAGTCTCATTTGCCAGTAGCGAGAAATAATGTCAAGGACAAGCCAATCTCGAGATTGAAATTCCTTGTTTAAAAAGATTTTTTTCAATAGACATCCATAATTGCTAATGTCACTAATCCTCTACTGAGCTTTGATTTAAAAAAAAATACAACTTTAACTTTTATAATAGAATGTAAAATATAGAATTATTCAAGACAACTTTATGGGGAGGAAGATTTAAAGGTCACAACATCCACGAGAAATTCAATTGATAACGATGTTAATCTTCCTCCCTTTTAGAGTGAATGAAATAAAAAAAAAAAAATAGCAGCGTTACGTCGGCTAAGGGTAACATAACTGGAGTTTCTTGCAGGAAAAATAAAGGAAAACATACCATGGTTTCTAGCCAAAACAAACAGATTTTGGTAGCAAAAATCTAAAGCAGCATGAGCCCAATTATATATATATATATATATGTGTGTGTGTGTGTGTGTGTGTGTGTGTGTGTGTGTGTGTGTATACAGGGTGCGATAGATGAATTGAATTGTCATCTAAAAATGACGCAAAAAGGAAAATAACACTGACATCTCATTTTAACAGATATATTTACCAAAATTGCACAAAAATATCTTGAAATAATAAAAAGTGTAAATTTATTCAATAAAATAGCTATTGGCTTCAACCACGGTCTCCAGGCGACTTCGTTTTGGTGTTATAAGGAGTTTAGTTTGTCTCTCGCTTGACTGCGCCCCACACATAATAATCAAGGTGCTTGCAGTCTGGGGAGCTAACTGGGCAGATGTAAGAGGTGATGTGGTCGCAGAAATTGTCTGACAGCTATGGCTTTTTTTAAATGGAGGCGGACTATGAGGAGGAGAAGGGCTTCTTAAGTAGGTTAACTAACTAGAAGGGAGCCTCATAGACCGAGTCCGGTTTTGAATTGAGTTTTTCCTTCTCCTACTGTGGCTGCCACCCTATTTATCCATATTTGGTGGGAGGACTCATACCTTTCCCAAGGGTATTAGCACGTAAGTGGATGTAATGGATTCGACTGGAGTTCGAACTCGGCTCTCAGATTGCAAGCCGTCATCCATTATTCCACAGTGCCTCATTTATGACACAGCGCAGCACTACTCCACTGGCTATGGACCTGATGGACTTGAATGGATCATTTTCAATCATTACCTGAATCTCACCAACAAATTCGGGAGTTCTTTTCTTACCAGAACGATCAGAACGAGTTTTCCGAGATGCCGTGCCTGCGTAATCACCAGTAGACTCATGTAACTCTTTCTTAATACTTTGCATCCAAACACTCTGAAATGTTCGTATTGGAGTATCCAAAACGAATGCCAAGCAGTACAGCGTGGCGTTTCCAAATTTCTAGCGGAGTGAATTGCGTCGTAGTGTTCTTTTTCTCACGGATGGTGCCCAACTGACCCTACTATACTGTGCAGTCGACACAATCAGAAACAAACAACGCACATGCGAGAAATTAAAAATATAAAATAGCGACAATTTACCCATCGCACCATATATATATATATATATATATATATATATATATATATATATATATATATATATATGGAAAAGGATAGAATTGTTCCATCGAGAGAAAAATGTACATTTTTTTTAAAAAGAGAGAAACTGCAAAAGTTTTTGGTTATAATGTGGATTTGTTTTAGACATTAAAACAAATTCACATTATAACCAAAAACGTTTGCCGTTTCTCTCTTTCTTTCTTTTTTTTAAAAAAAAAAATTTTTTTTTTTAATCGGTATCACCCCAAGAAGGCAGTACAGCCACTAGCACGCAAGGGGTTACAGGGTGTGGAAGAATTAGAAACAAAAATATTAGTAATGAGGAGAAAGAGAAAAGAGCAATCAGGAGGACAGGAGATAGTGATTGACATTGCATTTAAATTTTTGCAGATTAAAGTTGGTTGGAATCCAGGAGGCCGCGAGGGAGTTCCACAAGCGAGAAGTGCGAGAGAAGAAACTGTTAGCATAGCAGTTACGGCTACATCTAGCTAGCTCAACTGTAAATTTATGAGATCTCGACGTCAGTCTAGTATTGCGCTTAAATTCATACAGTCTAGGTACCGAGCAATTACCATGAAGGTATTTATATATATATTTAAAAAAAAGCATGCGGAGGTAACCTTACGGCGATGGGTAAGTGACTGAAGCCGAGCTCCCAGATCAGGATCAATAATATTGCTGATTCTTCTTTGGGTCTTATCAAGGAGTTCTCGCTAAATAGCAGGGACACCGAACAATATGGCAACAATATTCTATATTCTAAGCATGGACGAATGGTAGACTTATAGATATGCAAGATAGATTCCATTATAGGAGTAAATGGTAATGTCGTCAGTGTAGATGCCAAGTTGAGAGCTGATGTCATCGAGAATGTCGTTAATGAAGATTAAAAACAGCGTAGAACCAAAGATGGAACCCTGGGGAACAGCTGCTTTAGTATGAAAGGATGTAGATGAGTGGCCATTCAGGATAACTTTCATTTCACGATTTGATAGGAACGACGGGATCAACTCAAAAACGTGCCCTGAGTTACCATAACTTTTTAGCCTGTGGAGAAGACCTGAATGCCATACCCTGTCAAAGGCTTTCGAGATGTTCAATGCTACAACCCGGGCTTACCGTTTTTATCTAGAGTATGAGTCTCTTTCCGCAATTATCGTTAGTATATCAGCAGTTGATCTGGAGAAACGAAAGCCGTATTGCTTATCTGAGAAAAGGCCCTGTGATGAGAGATGATGACCCAATTCAGCATTGATTAGGAGCTCTAGCAGTTTCTCAAACAGAGGCAGAATTCTCATAAGCCGATAGTTGGAAGGGTCAGACGGTTCACCAGAGTTCTTAAAAACTGGAACAACAGACGATGACTTCCAGCAAGCAGGATTATTATATTATAGTGGCGTGGGGATTACTGGTTCAATGAACAGTTGATTTACCCACGCCAAGAAGATCCATGGAGGATGACAATGACGGGGAAACCCACGACAAGGAATTTATTCACGAATTTACAGGCTTCAAGTAGTGTCAGTAGTTAGTTTTTGGAGAAAAAATCAGAATTACTAAATTCCGTATTTTTAGCGTATTGTCATGAAGAGGAAATGTTCAAACAACAGATTAAATGATCTGACACAAAATAATATAAAAAATTAAGACAAAAGTAAGAGAGTTCGTTGCTCACTGAAGGGACATATGATTTGCATACGTTCAAAAATAGATGAAGAGAGACAGTTTGAAATATTTATCTTTCATTTATTGTTGAGAGAAAATTCTTTGAAGTGACGCTGGTTAGAAGGCGATAATATAATTGGCGAGTAATCTTACACTGCTAAGTACTTCAATTTAATTTTTCTCCTCATTTTATATCAAGAATTTCGCATAGGGTTCTTCTTCAGTCCGAATTTGAACGAGTGGGTGAAGGGAGTTGTTATTTTTCTATCACTACAATATATATATATATATATATATATATATATATATATATATATATATATATATATATATATATATATATATATAAAATGTACTTCAGAATTACGGATTGATATATCCTACTAAAAAGGAATGGACAAGTCTTACTTCAAGATCTGATGGTAATTAGTGGTATTGCGATATTCTGAATAGTATTACAAAGTGCGATCAAGATCATCCTGTCACGATCACGAGTCCCGTAACCTATTAGGGTCGTAGGGGCCACCACATGTACTGCAGCCGTAGTAGCAGTGATGTTTCTTGGGTAAGATAAGCTGACGACGCCTAACCCTCTCTAGGCTGGTTTGAATTCAGGATTTTCCTTCATCTAGACTAGATTCATACTTTTCCCAAGGGAAAGGTTTGAATTCATTTCTCTATTCAGGTAAATGAATATAATGAACTCGGCGCTTCCATTCCTCAGTTCAAGCCATGAGTCCTATACCAAAAATTAATTAAAAACACTGTGATAACCTATAGCAAAAATAATTAAAAACGTCGTGATATCCTATAACAAAAAGTAAGTAGTTTACCTATAAATAAACGCTGTTTTTCAAAAATAGACTTAATTTCTACTAATCACCAGCTAAAAGCACACCTTGATGATGTGAAATTTCTATGGCTATTTTATTCTTGTAGAACTTGCCATGAGATTATTCAATTTATGGATTAAGATTCATCAGAAAATTCAAATAGGAAAACTGAAATTTTCATGGGTATTTCTAGTCTATATAAATATTGTGGCACCATTCTCGTCTATCCGTAATGATTCAAATCTATATTTAAGTCCCTATAAATAACCTTTAATCTCTATAGACCATTCAATTCTTTGGATGCAACCATTAAGTTAAATTATGTCTCAATCAATAGCCAAAGCTTTTGTCAATATATCAATTATATGATTCAGCGTTCTACTTTGTATTATGACAAGGAAAGATAATTAGAAAGTGGCTTGTTTTTAGAACTATCAAAAATGGCTGATGTTCATAGAGTGAGAAGAACAGATTACAAACCAGAGTTTAATTATTTGATAGAACATGCAGAATAATTAAAACAGTCATTATATTTAGGAAAGAACCCTGGCTCTCAGTATTGCCAATCATACTTCTCGATTTACAGAATAATATTCCTAATAAATAAGGATTATTAACTTTTTGCAATATAATTGGTTCCACAATATTAATTCCCCAAATTTTGATCAGTTCATCTGATACAATGAAATATGAATCGTTAAATTGTAAGATTACTATGAATTTGTGTAGAATATGCTACAATTCGATGTCAGTGGCTTTTCTAGAGGAAACTTGAATACTTTGAATAAACCTTAGGTGCCAACTGAACTTATGTTTTATAATGAAATATGGCTTGGAGCCGATCGTATTAGGAAACTTTGTTTAATGCTCAGTTACTGTCAGTACTGATTACCGAGTCTGTACTACCCGGTCAATGAATTGAACTTGTGGTGGCACGGAGCAAGCGAAGGACCGGATATTAACCCTCAGAGGTTTAGACAGCAAATGACCAATACTGGTCTTTGCGCACCCGGCTCCACGCAGAATTTCCGGGGGAAAATTAAAAAGAAATAAAAAGAATAATAAGCAATTTCCACCAATTAAACGGCTCCGCGCCATACCCAACAGTTTGTTTCAGCAGACTGACTCTGATCCGATGGGCACACATAAATAGAGCGATAAATTCACTTCTAGGAGAGAAAGCTTTGAAGTACCGTCAGTGAATGTCGCTACGCTTTTCTCACCCATCAAACCCGATGCCTTCAGCCTTCCTTCACCAACGGAGATATCAAAGGACTCCTACCAACCCATTGACCTCACCTTTCATCTCCTGTGACCAGCACGTCATGAACTTAAGTATTAACAAAAGACACTTATATTCTTTTAATAATCGGATTTCTCTTCTATGAATGAACATTTTGTAACGGACTTTGTGCGTGTAAATCAAGAAACATTGTACTATTCATTGATGTTGCATTTAAATACAAAGTGTTTTTGATATACCCTTCTCTTTCGTATGTTATTTTGTTTATGTTATGGTGACCCCAATTTGATTGCTTGTTGAACCTTTAGGCCAAACTAGCGGCTGTCCCGAAGGACTGCTACTATTTATCTACCTTCTGATACAAGCAACAATTAACAACGAGAACTCTACCCCCCATCACCATAAACTCACAATTACAATGTCGTCAAATCCCATTTTGTATCCAATTAAAATCAGATAAATACGAAGTTTTGTAACAGATCATAGTCAGTCAACTTAAACCTACACAAAGTGACTCTTATTTTCCAAATTGCTGAGACTGCATGTGTTAGATTCCTCTTATTGAAGTCAATAGGCTTATACTACCTTTCCTTATGTAAACTTTAATTTCATTAACAAAAAGATTAACTTTATCAGGCATCTTTACGAACATTTTAAATAATAAGACCGTTTATTATGGAAAGATACAGTCACAAAAATTAACTTACAGTCGCCGTTTATATATTATTGTATTACCGCCCCTGACGGTAATCACCGGTGGCCCGATATTTTAAAAACTCCTTTCTCTTTTTCCTTTGATTGTGAGAGCGTCAACACATTTTTTCTTTTCGCTCCGATAGCCATGAGGCATGTACGTACTTCAGAGACACAGACTGAAGATTATATTGAACTGTTCGTAACTTCAACTTTGTTTCTTTCTTTATCCTTCTGTAACATGTCTTGTTAATACGTTTATTAAATGTTGCTTGTTTAAATTCAATGTCTTATGTTCGTCCATGATGAGTCTGTCAAATTTTGTTTGTAGGACAAATAATAGCAGGTGTCATAAAATAATAATTCTTTCCATTCCGCAACAATGCAAAAACCTTGTGGCAAAAACCTTGTGGCAAAAATGTAAATTAATATTTTAAATTTTACTACATTTAACGGAAGTCTTCTTTTTTTTTTTAACCATTTCACTCCCAAGCAAGGCAATAAAGCAAGGAATTACTTAGCGTGGGGATTATCATTGCATTTACATTTTTGAGGATCAAAGTTGACTGGAAATCAAAAGCCGGAAGAATGTCCCACAGACGTAAAGTGCGAAAGAAAAACTGTTAACAAATGAATTACAGTTACATCTAGCTATTTCAACTGTAAAATGATGAGACTGCCAACCCAGTACTGATAGGATTTATTGAAAAGGCACAGGGAAGCTACATTACGGCGGTACGAATGTGACTGAAGCTGAGATACTAGGTAGGGACCAGATTCTTCTTTGTATTTTATCAAGAATTTCTAAATGCATAGCAGAAGCACCAGACCTGATGTGGCAGCAATATTCAATGCATGGACAAATGGTAGACTTATAAACTTGTAAGGTAGATTCTAGCGAGACAAATTGTTTGGTAAAAATACAAGAAACCAACTTTCCTAGCAGCAGACCTAGAAATTGATTTCTTTCCATTTTCGTCAGCGGAAAACGTTATCCGGAGAAGGCATAATGAATCACTCTCCTGGAGGCTAGCATCAGCCATGCTGATGGAAAGTAAAAATAGGTTCCCTCAAACGATTAAAGGAGAGCAATTTCATTTTGGAGGCTTTAGAATTAACAGGTCATTTTTTGTACCAGTTAACGACAAACTGTGTTTTTCTTTAGATCAGCTGCCAGTTTGTCCTTATCAAACCGATCAGACTTACCTTGTGTGTCATCAGCATAGATACTGTTGAGATATGATGACATCAGGAAGGTCTTTAATGAAAATGAGGAACAACGTAGGTCCTATGAACACCTGCATTAATACAAAAAGATCTAGAAGAGTGGCCGTTCAAGACAACTTTCATTTTGCGATTTGATAAGAAAGATTGAATCAGTCTAAAAATTCGTCCGGAAATACCATAACCTCTCAACTTGTAAAGAAGACCAGCATGCCGAATACTGTCAAATGCCTTCGGGATATCAAAAGCAATAGCCGAGCTTCACCATTCTTATCTAAAACTTGAGCGATTCTTTAAACCGGTAACACATCAACAGTTGACCTAGAGAAGCGAAAGCCATATTGCTTGTCTCGAAGAAGATCCGACAACGTGAGAGGCTTAACCAATATAGTACTTTGCCAAAAAGAAGAAGAAGGCCGATAGAAGGATCAGACGATTCGCCCGAGCTCTTAAAGAGTGGAACTACAGAAGAGTCTTTCCAACAAGTAGGAAAACAAGAAACAACAAGGCGTTTATTGTAGAGTTTAGAGAGAGTATTAGTCATTTTAAGAGCATATTTCCTAAGGACTATTTCAGGGACACCAAGTCCATGTGCTCTGTGGGGATCCAGTTTACAGATGATACAGAAACTAATTGCGATTTTGACTAATTACGAACACTACTATATCGTACGTACACATATTTGAGTATCAAACATATTGCACGCACGAGAGAGGTTCGGTGGATATAGTTGTCGTGGGTATTGGGTAATTTTTGTCCTTGAACCATATGTATGCGTAAGGGCACGCCACATTAAACCGACCTTGTGCCACATCCTGCCACCATGGGGAGGTGGGTAAATATCAACAACACAGATATGCCTTTACCCTAGTGCAGCTAATTAAAAGAAAGAAAGAAAGGCCTCTATTTATTCTCTATAATAGAAACAACGAGAACAGGGTTGCGTTATGGAAACAGATGTTAGCTTGTAGAGAACATTGTTTCCAAAGGAAGGGTTCGAGTTTAGTAATGTTCTTTCTTCTCTTAGTTTAATAATATATATATTTAGCAAGTTTTATAACATCAGAAATCGGGAAATATTAGTAAAACCGCTAAGTTTTTAAAATTTGAGAATAAATGATAAGCAAATTAACAATTAAACAGAAACTTGAGCAAATGATTTAAAAAAAAGGTAATGGTAATTCCAAGAAAGAAAAGAGATTATTGATTCAAGAAAGTGAAATGTTACTAAAAATAATTAAAAAATACCAATTAACAAGTTATTGATTTTCTTCTGAGTGGAATGCATTCTCTTATGTTTTTTAGTAGCGAGAATTAATTACACATGGGTTTCCCCGTTCTTTGATCAATTTCATGTCAGAAAATGAGATTATATTTTTATATATCAAGAACAATATTGGGGAAAATATATGACAAAGTGGAAAAAGTTTTCCTGTGACGCGTTTCGTCCGTTAGGTCTTAATCGGACTAAATTTGTTATGTTGGTACGACTACACATGCACACGAACGAGGGGTGTTGAGAATTTTAATTTTTTAAATTAAAATTTTTTTTTTAAAATTTTAAAAATTAAAATTCCCAGCATCCCTCGTTCGTCCGCATGTGTAGTCGCACCAACATATCAAATTTAGTCCGATGAAGACCTAACAGACGAAACGCGTCACAAGAAAACTTTTTTCACTGTCATATATTTTCTCTATGTCAGAAAATGAAAGTATTTTTATAATTGGATTATACTGTAAAACCTTATTTCATATTCTCTAATTAGAGGGACATTTCAACATTCCCTAACCAAAGGAAATTAAGGGAATAAAACAACGAAGAAGAAAATCTCCTTGTCGTCGATGGGTAATGATTAACGAGCTACTCCAGCAGACCATTATTACTTTACACTGTGAATCAAGCTGGATCCCTACTGAGTGCCCCAGATTAATGGCCTTGCACCAAAACGCAGCCAACAACTCAAAGGGGAGAAGGATGGTAGTGATTTTACGTCACAGCAACAACAACAAACTGATTGAAATAACTGCAGCCTTACACGCAAGATTGAAGGCATTTTTAGTCATTCATTAGCGAATGTTCCATCAGGGAAAAAGTAGTGGGAAAAGGCATAAGGTACACTTCGGCTTAGAAAGAAAAAGTTGGTGAAGAAAAATTAATATTTTCATTTTAAATAGGTCAAATTTTAAAAAATTTATTCAATACATCTTAAAACTTACCGCCACAGACCTCATAAAAAACAAAACAAAAAACGCATTTTAAATAATTTAAATGTCTTTTTGGTGTTAGATTTTGGATTTATTTAAAAGATAATAGTCTGTAGCTAATCCGTATTAAAAGACAAAATAATTTGCATATGTACATAAGGTTTTTAGGCGTTCTTAAAACATTTGTATATTCACTAGTCACTCATCGAACCGCCATTATAGACGAAAAATATTTTAAAATCTCTTAAAAATCCAGTATGTGTTTTAGAGATGTTTCGAAGTGTTAGTAAATGTAAAACTAATTAACTGGATTTTGTAAATGTAATGAAAACTTTTTGCTTAAAATATAATGAAAATAACGTTCATTTACGCACAGAAACTTGTGATGTTATAGTTAACATATCTAATTCTCTAAGGTAATCCCTTTCTTAAAAAGCGCACCAAAAGATTAAAAATAATAAAATAAAAAAATGAAGAAATACGGAACGCCAGCTGAGCAATAATCAAGAAATTGTTATTATGTTTAAAAATAAATTATATTTAACCTTATGTAACCAATATTTAATACATGTTTTATTCTATATGAAACTTAGCTGAATGAATAATTTTATTTTTTATACTACATTAAAAGTAAAAAAAGAAATTAAATAAAACTAGTTAAATGCTACTTTTGAAATTAATTCAGTGCTTTTATTTTTTAATTATTTTCTTAACTGCTTGATATCATAAAATCATTGCACCCAATGATTTTAAAAATAATTATTCTGAATCTAAGAGTTATTGTAATGAGTACTAAATAATAATATCTCCCTTCACCCACTCCCTTCATATTCGTAGGACTGAGGACAAAAAGAGGACTTCACGGGCGTATGTGAAATTTTCTTTGGACCAATGAAAATCTTGTCTTCGCAGAAATTGATCGGTGAGCTGAGAAGAAAAAGGGAAATAATTCGCGATCCTATGTGAAATTGTTTTTGAATCAATAATAACCTTACCTTCACAGAAATTAGCCGGACAGCCAAGAAGAAGAAAAAAAAAGTAGCGAGCCTATGCGAAATTCATTTTTTTTATATATAAAATGAGGAGAAAAAAATAAATTAATAAGAGGAGAGCGTCTGAAGCCACGTGAAAGATTTTTCCTGTTCATCGCATCCAGCATCGAAGTTCTTGCCAGTGTAAAATTACGCATCAATTATATTGTCGGCCTCCAACCAAGCACGCGGCACTTCAATGAATTTTCTCTCAATAATTCAAGAAAGCTAAGTATTTCAAACTTGTCCCTTCGTCAATTTTTGAACGTATGGAACTACATATCACTTATGTAAAAAACAAATCCTCTCACCCATGTTTTTTTTAAACATTTTTAATATTATTTTCTGTCAGATCATTTAATCTGTTGTATGAACATTTCCTCTTCATGACAATATGTTAAAACTATGAATTTTAAGAATTCTGATTTATTCTCCTGAAACAAGCTACTGACACTAATTGAAGCGTGTAAATTTGTGAATAAATTCCTTATCTTGTTTTGTTAAAATTACCCGTATCTCGTCCTAATTATCATCTGATGGAATAGTCCATACCTACCTTTCACCCCTCCGGGATAATGCACTTTACACTAATAATCACCTATTAAGCAATCAGCATCTTAGTTTCAGCAAACTAGACTTTTTTCAGACCTCTGAAACTGTAGCAACTTTAAGCGAAAATATCTTTTCGCGCCTAACGTTTTTGAGTCGATTTTTAGACCCAAAACTCAATAAAATCGATTCGAACCAGTCAGAAATTCACCCTGGAGAGATGCCAAACTAATCCACGCTAGGCAAAACTTTGACCAACTCCACTTTTCCCACCCAAACTTCTCTGACTCAACAAACAGCATTTCGCTCTCCCAGAAACAATTGCTTACTAAAGAAAGTGAAATAACACACTATTAAATAAGTATTCGTAAACATTCAATCAAACACCAAAACAACTAAAGGTACACAACTCTTACCAACTTTGGACATTTTTTTAAAAAAACACGCATACACACTTGACTGAACTCTCACAAAAAAATTTTTTGTAGACGACCAAACACTTTGTTTAATTTCACACACAAACCTTAGTAACAGTTTCACACACACTGAAACTTGGCATAAACACACTACATAATTCAATTCAACCATTCACACTTGTCCAACAATATCTGACTTAATTGTGTATGTTAATTTTATATAAATCAATGTTATTGTTAAACTTTTAATTATATTGTTTTCACTTTGATTTCTCTTGAATGATTTGCCTTCAATATTCCTGTTTCTTAATTTGTTGTGGATGAATGTCTAAGAACACCAACATCACAAATAAGTCGGAGCAATTCACTTGCCCGGCACCATAATCGTAGACCGCGTTTAGCGTCGCGTCGCCCCCGTCACCGTCAACATGGTAATTGCTGGTACCACGAGGTGTTTGGCGCGCGCTAGGAAGTGCCAGCCGCCATGTGTTTTCCGAAACACATTCCCAACAAACTTACAGGGAAACGACCTGCCTGGCAACTATTGAAGGCGTTGGCTGTCAGGAATGACAATAAAAAACGCCTGTTCTACATTTATGACCGAAATAGCAACCATATTTTTTTGGTCGACACCGGTGCACAAGTCAGCGTCGTACCGTTCAAAAATTGCGACAAATCAACAATATCATCCAAGGAAGCTTCATTAAAATTACAGGCCGCTAACGGCACATCAATTAGCACCTATGGCGAGCGAGTCATGTCACTCAACGAAGAGAATTCGTCTGGACCTTCACAATCGCCAATGTTGAAATGCCAATCCTAGGCGCAGACTTTTTAGCACATTATGATCTATCCGTTGACTTATCTTCGCGTACGCTTACTGACGCACGTACGAATCTACAGCGCCGCGGATTAACATCAAGGCACTCTACAATTGACTTAACATCTTTGATACCCAAAGGAAATGGCTACGAAAAATTACTACAGAAATACAAATCGTTGTTATCACCATTTACGTATGCAGAGCCTATCAGGCATAATGCCACTCATGCCATAAAAACGACTGGACCCCCCACTTCATGCTCAACTGCGTCGTCTACATCCTAACAAATTGCGGGTAGCTAAGGACGAGTTTGATAATATGCTCAAACTGGGCATAATCAGACCATCCTCTAGTCCTTACGCTACTCCGCTCCACACGGTCCCAAAGGCCGATGCTCACAAATGGCGTCCATGCGGGGATTACAGGCTACTAAATGCCCAAACCGTCCCGGATAAATATCCAGTCCCCCACATCAAAGATTTTGCCCTATCGCTAGAAGGTACCACGGTCTTCACCAAGTTGGATCTGCGGAAAGCATTTTACCAAATTCCAATTGAGCAATCCGACATCCCAAAGACAGCAATAACAACTCCCTTTGGCTTATATGAATTTACCAGAATGCCATTCGGTTTGCGCAACGCAGCTCAGTAATTTCAAATACTCACTGATGAAGTCCTTTGCGGTCTATCCTACACTTACGCCTATATCGATGACGTATTAATAGCCAGCAAAACACATGAAGAACATTACGACCATCTTCAAACAGTTTTTCAACGCTTACATTACGGTTTAAAATTAAACATTGAGAAATGCATATTCGCTGTCCCTGGCCTGACTTTTCTTGGTCACGTAATCGACAAACACGGGTTAACTCCCTTGGACCAAAAAGTAAAAGCTATTACTGATTTTCCATCACCTTCCACCCTACGTCAGCTTAGAAGATTTCTGGTGATGATTAACTATTATCGTCAATTTATCAACAATTGTGCTACCATACTAGCAGCAGCGGCCTAAGGAGGAGCAGAAGAAGCAAAGTCCCGGGAAGCTAGACAAACAGTTGAAATCCAAGGAGGTTCCGCGCAGCCCCGGGAAACAGGCTAAGCAACCGCAGGAAAAGCAACGTGGGGCCCAGACGGGAAAACAACCCCCAAAATAGTAGCAGAAGCAACATGAGCAACCAAACACAGAGGTGGAGATGGAAGTGGAGGAAATGCCTCCACCTCGTGCATCATCTTTAAAGAGGAGCAGAGAGGAAGAGGAAGATGACGCACAAAAACCAAGACATTCCGAAAGAAGCAGAGCGGACAAGTGCGCAGTTAAAACCAGGTCGCTATCCGTCCCTGCTCTCCCTAAAGAAACTGTCATAGTTCCCAAAGTTAGGAGCCTCCCTTCCTCCCCTTCCCGTGCTCCATCCCCCTCTCCCTCTACATCTTCCCTTAGTTCTGCCTCCACACCCCCTCATGCGTCCACTTCTTCCCCATCCCGCCTTTCAAGGGAGAAGAAGGCGAAAAAGAAAAAATATTTCCCTGACCCAGAAGAAATATGGAAAATAGATAGGAAAGAATTGGAGAAGGACTTGACGAAACATAAGAGGGCCTTGCTAGGTCTCTTGTTTAACATAACCTCGGTAGATGGCAAGTCTATAGAGGATCCCCGTAAATTCCCGAATGCCTCTGGAGTAATTACATGCATAAGGGACACGGGGAGTTACCTCAAGGTGTGGAGCCACGTATATGAGGCCAAGGACGCATTTCCTAAGATTAGGATGTTGGTGGTGGATTCACCATATTTAAAAAAGCTCAGGCAGTTTTGTGTTGGGAGGGTCCCCATCATACTCTATCCCTCCTTATATCGAGCTATTAACTTATCCCATGGACGTCGGCGGAATTGTCCTGGAAGGACGGATGACGTCGGAGATGGGCACAGGGAGCCTAGGACAATCCGTCAGGGTCCTGACCAACGCAGATTTCCAGCCCGTATGTGAGTAGGTCTTTTCTTATTAATTTTTTCTTTTTCTGACTTAATCGATGTTTGTCAAGATAGCCACTTTGAATGTAAAGGGCTTGAGGGATCGGGGTAAGGCAGCCCGCCTGCTCCGGGATCTCTTGTCCTTTGGCGTGGATGTTGCCGCGATCGAATAGACCCACTTTGTTTGCAGCGTCGATGCGTGTGTGCTGAAGAGCGACTTTGTCGTTTATTCAGCATATGGGGACTGGCATGCCAGAGGAGTTTCTTTTCTGGTGAAGCGGACTCTTGATGCGAAGGTGGATCGTGTGCATACCGATGCCGAGGGCCGGTTGATCGTGGCCGATATTGCCGTGAAAAGTGGTTCGTTTCGGGTCGTTGCAGTTTATGCGCCCAACGACCGGGAGATGAGGGTATCGTTTTTTCGGCAGTTGGGGTCGTTCCTGGTGGATTCAACGCGCATAGTTCTAATGAGGGGCTGGAATGCCATCCTGGACCCCAAGTTAGATAGGGGGAGGGGTGCTAGCGGGTGTAGGGGCGATCGTAGGTCGGTTGATCAGATCAGCGATTTTGGTCTCGTTGATAGATACTGGGTCGATCACCCCTTTGGGCAAAATGTGGACGTGGGCTCTTAGCTGGCCTTGTGACAAGGTGGTTAGCTACCTTGACAGAATGTTAGTTAGAGGAGCCGACATAGATTTGTTAGATTGTCCCACGTTCCACTAGGTAGACTATACGGACCACAAACTCATTTGTGCACGCATGGCGTTAGATCGTAGGCCTAGAATGGCTGGGTACTGGTAGTTCAATCTGTCTTTACTGGACAGGCGGGACTTCCAGGAGCAGCTAACTAACTTAGTGCAGCGGGAGCTAGTGGGGCAGTTATCAGGAATAAGTGGTGAGATAAACTTAAGTGTAGGATAAGGTCTTTCACAAGGCTCGATAGATAGAGCTGATAAGGTGAAGACGCTTAAGGCTAGTCTTTCCCGGGCGGTGGCTAGGGGGATCTCCTAGAGATAGCCTTAGCCAGGGAGGCCGTGGAGCGTTCGAATAGCGAGCGCTACATGGGCCAGGTAATTAGAAATAGGTTAAGCAAGATGTCTTCCGAAGCCGTGAACATGGGCGCAGAATTGCGCAAGGAAGAGATTCGTCGATGTTCCGATCGTTTCATTCGTGAAGTCGAGACCCCGGAGTGGCATTCTCTTCGGGCCACTGATGAGAAATGTGAGGCGTTTTGGCGGCATTTCGAGAGCTGCTTTACCAAGGAGCCTGTTCTTCGTGAGGACGAGTTTCGCAGCTATTTGACTGACTTTCCTCGACTTTCGCCGACTAAAGCGGCTAGCTGAGAGAGAGAGAGAGAGAGAGAGAGAGAGAGAGAGAGAGAGAGAGAGAGAGAGAGAGAGAGAGAGAGATCACGGACGGCGAGGTCTACGCGGCATTCAAGAAGGTCGGCAGAGGCAAGTCGCCCGATCTGGACGGTTTGCTCTATGAATTGTACTTGAGGCTGTCGCACATCTTTATCCCGATTTTGACTGTGGTGTTCAACAACTGGTTCCGACAGGGGGTGTGATCACGCTGTTGAAAAGGGGCAAGGGTGTTGGTGGGGGGAAACTAGATGCTAAACACAGAGTTAAAGATTTTGTCCAAGATCCTGCAGGAGCGTTTGCAGTCAGTTGCCGAGTCTCCGTTGGGTCCGGAGCAGACTTGTTCTGTGAGGGGCCGAACAATTCAGAGCAACCTGCATCTGATCCGCACGATCATAGAGGGTGTAAAAGACGACGATGAGACCACGCTGAACAATTTAGATCAATCCAAGGCATTTGATAGGGTTGACCTTGCTGCTGTACTGCAGACGCCGGATTCGCACCTGACTTCTGTCGCTGGATTAGCCTCCTGTATCGCTCCCCCAGTGCTGTGGTACAGGTGAACGGGAAGCTGTCGGGTGCTTTTACGCTGTCTAGGTCGGTTCGTAAGGGTTGTTTACTGTCGCCCCTACTTTATGCTTTGGCGTTGGAGTCTCTCCTGTGCCCGCTGCGGGACAGGGCGTGCAGTCTGGCCCTACGCGGAATCGCCGTTCCTGGAGGGGCTCGAGCCAGGGTTTATGCGTACGCCGATGACGGTACTGAAGGCGCTTGATCGGTACGAAAATGTGACAGGGGCTAAGATTAACCGCGGCAAGTCGTCCGGCTTGCGGTTAGGTGCCTGGAAGGGAGTTGATCTTCCGGAGCCCTTCGGACGGACGGTCCTGGCCGCATTCTTGGAGTGTGAAGTACGAGCAAAGGTCGACGCGGCCAGTCAGACTTGGCGTCGACGGAGGTTGTCCGTGAAGGGCAGGGCGGAGGTGTGTGCCACTTACGTTTACCCTCTTGTTCTTTATCGATTGTCCGTACTTCCTCTCTGTGACGACCATCGGAAGCCGCTCGAGTGCTTGCTATCCTCCATTTTATGGAGGGGACGTGGGAATCGGGTCGACAAACGAGTCTGTGCACAACGTCATGGGGGGCTGGGAATGCCACACTTAGCGAGCCACAAAATCGACTCGAGGTTGGCTTTCCCACGCTGCGCATTGACAGGAGATTCGACTATGGCTGGGATTGTTAGGGACGCGTTCCCTTTCCTTACTATCAGTCCCCGCATCTCGCGGGTTGAGGGCGATCGTAAACCCCGGGATCAATCGGATTTTCTTCGCGAGTGTCGGTCGGCTTTGTTGGCTGTTCCTCGGTCTAGTGACCTTTCTCGGCCTAGGAAGGTCTTCTATCGTCTTTTAGTGAAGGAGGTCGCGAAGGATTCCCTACGTTAGCAGCTCAACGTGTCGGAGGATGAGTTTCGCTCTTACTGGTCTAGGCTTCGACCACGGGTCGGATTACCTCAGTAGCCCTGAGTTTTCGCTTAATTGGCGATTGGCTCGCAATCGGCTGCCTCTCAATGACAAGACCTTCATATGGGGCTTGGCGAATTTGCCAGACAGTGAACGGTATGGCCTTGGTTTAGAAGAAACGGCTTCGCACGCCTTCTACCATTGCCCCCGGGTTCGCTCCTTATGGGACCATGTCGGCGAGTTGACGGCTCGTCTCGCTCTCGAAAAGCTCGTGCCCATTGATCGCGCATACGGGTGTCATAATGTGTCGTCCCCGTACTCTGGAGTGAAACGAATGGTGTTTCTGTCGCTGCTGGCCACGGCTCGAATGGTGATTTGGACGACGCAACAGGAGGAAGTCTTGCGAGGCATCCGTCTTTCTCATCAGAATCTGCTCCGATTCTTTGAGCATCAGCTGAAGATGAAGATTAGAACTGATAGAAAACGCCTGCATTCGACAGTCTTCAGCGAAAGGTGGGTGACTGAGGCGAGCTTGGTTCGTTTGAACGGGTCTAGCCTTGATTTTCTCTTTTACGTCAACCTATGTCACATCGGGGTGGTTTCCTGTGGAGCCCTACCATTGGTTAGGTTAAACAAACTTTTGTGTACCTAGTTAATGTGAGTAAGTGTTGTTACCGGCCTGTTCCCGGCTATCTCTTTGGTTATGATCCAAGTCGAGATTCCTAACCTCCCCAGTTTGACTGGGTCAGCTTTTATATTTCCCATGTCCGTTTATATTCTCTCTTTTCCAACTCCCTTAGTGAGAGAGCTTCTTGATTTTGTCCTCTGGGCAGAATACAGCGGCTTCTCTGTTTTGAGCGTTGGACGGGCTCTACTAACATCAGTTATGTTTAATTTAATTTGTGCTAATATTTTAGTTTGTTATTAGGTTCATCTCCCTCCCCTCTCATTTTTCATCATAGAATTTTAAGTATTCATTATCCTTAAATTTTTATGGTATGGCGCGCGTTTTGTAGCCCCCCCCCTGAGAGGATGCGGTATTATAGTGTATGGAAGATTGATTGATGATGGACGAGTTTTTGTGGTGAATGAGCAAATTGTAACGAGTGAATGGGTCGTGAATCGGATTAGCTAGGTATAGGATAGTTAGTTAAGACCAGCCTCAACCCCTCCCCTTTTTCGGCCTTGTGTCACAATTGTGTGTAAAAACGCAATAAATATCGTCAGAGATTCACTCTGGAGAGATGCCAAACTAATCCACGCTCGTAAAAACTTTGACCAACTACACTTTTCCCGCGCAAACTTCTCTGACTCAACAAACAGCATTTCGCTTTCCCAGGAACAATTGCTTACAATACTAAAGAAAGTGAAATAACACACTATTAAATAAGTATTCGTAAACATTCAATCAAACACCAAAACAACTAAAGGTACACAACTCTTACCAACTTTGGACATATTGAATATAAACAAACACGCATACACACTATTGACTGAACTCTCCCAAAAAATATTTTTGTAGACGACCAAACACTTTGTTAAATTTCACACACTTAGTAACAGTTTCACACACACTGAAACTTGGCATAAACACACTACATAATTCAATTCAACCATTCACACTTGTCCAACAATATCTGACTTAATTGTGTATGTTAATTTTATATAAATCAATGTTATTGTTAAACGACCAGCCGACCAACAGTGCTAACCAAACCTGACGACCAAGCGAAGCTCACCTGCGACGACTAACCAACCTTTCCCGTATACTATTGTTAGTGATTACTACGGGAGGTTCCGCATCATCAACCTCCAACCGTCGACACGACCGGAGCATCCGCACTTCAACCTCCAACCGTCGACACGACCGGAGCAACCGCATCATCAACCTCCAACCGTCGACACGACCGAAGCAACCACATCATCAACATCCAACCGTCGACACGACGAGGGCAACCGCATCATCAACATCCAACGGTCGACACGACCGGAGCAACCGCATCATCAACCTCCAACCGTCGACACGACCGGAGGAACCACATCATCAACATCCAACCGTCGACACGACCGGAGCAACCGCACTAACAAACCTTTCCCGTATACTATTGTTAGTGATTACTACGGGAGGTTCCGCATCATCAACTTCCAACCGTCGACACGACCGGAGCATCCGCACTTCAACAACCTCCAACCGTCGACACGACCGGACCGCATCATCAACCTCCAACCGTCGACCCGACCGGAGCATCCGCACATCAACCCTCAACCGGAGCGTCCGCATCTGCAACATCGAACCAATGACTCAACCGAAACGTCAGCACCTCAACGGCCAACCGTCGGCATTACCAATATAATCTACTAGTTTTCTCCTTCATGTAATAAAACCCAGCGTAAATCATACATATCTTCGTTCTGTTGTCCATATTGTTTCACCTGGTCAGATCACTAAGTAAAAATGTGGCGGGCTCCTTGTGATATCATCATCTACGACACGGGGGCGCTCGGGCCATCGCGCCCTCTCCAGGGTGTCCGCTACTGTTCAACTGTTAATTGCTTTCTCAACGGTTCCTTCTTTCTCTTCCAATCCGCTCAGTCCTTTTATTGAACAAAGAGGGGGTCATATTGGCTCCGTCCAGAATTTCACAAGGGCTTGAAAATCTCGTCTCTCATTGGCTAATATATAACGAAACATTTCTCCGTGAATTCAAAAAATGAATCCGCGACAATTCAACAAATAATTTTAGTGGTATCAACCGTTGATCCGAAGAGTCATAAAAAATGCAACAATTTTTATACAAACCGTCTGGCCGTCATAAACATACACTTCTCTCCAAAAACGTGTATTAAAAAAAAAAAGAAGAAAAACCTGGACGATTATACTTATAACATTTTTAAAATAATAAAATATTTTTTTATAAAATCGAATAATTGCTTGACTTATTGCAAAATTTTTAAACGGTGATAGCGATATTTCTTTTTCCTTTCGATAAAACCGCATCCATTTTTTTGGTAATAATACCTATTTCTGACGTAAGTTATTTTTTTTCTGTATCCAGTGATTCACGCATGAAAAAGCTTGGTTACAAGTATTACTAATAAGTAATAAAAAACTCTTATTTTCCGTTGTAGGATTGCTGGTACCTCTTTCTTTACCATTGATTGATTGATGTTATAACCGGCACTTTTGTCGTGTTTATGCTCGATGTCAAAAAGGAAAAAAAAGAAAAATTTTGCTTGTAAGGCGTATCGTATCTAATAATAAGTAATAATTAACTACTTTTATTTTTTACCAAAAATATATTTGGCCATGACAAAAGTAAACTAAAATATTCTAACATTCAACATTCAAAAAGTTCACGCGTACACGCACACACACATACATACATACACAATGACAGCTGAACAACTAAGTTTTAGTTTTCAAGCTATTTCGTACAATGTAAATCAAAATTAATTTATATAATAACATTCTCTGATGAGCCAAAAAACTATGCCGATAAAGAAAGTTTAAATTTAAGTTTGAAGCTGTTGAGTTAAAAAAAACAAGAAAGCACGTGTCCCATTGAATTCTTAAACACTAAATAGGCAAGAACCCGCGCTGTGACGTCACTTCCGTAAGTAAAAATTATTTTCCCCTTCTTTAATTCTTTACTAATTTTATTTTTTTACGCTGATTATTTTTGACGACTTAAAAATAAACAGAATGTCTAAACTTAAAATAAGAACAAAAGTAAAGAATTTAAAACTTATTTTGTTCTATATTGTCAAATAAGAGAAAATGTAAATTTTAAAAAAAAACGACGTAGATTTTTTTATGGTATTGTTACTTTTTGAATGTTTTTTTTCTGAATTTTTTTTTGTTTTGTAATTTTAAATGCCATAAAATAGTAATCAAAATGTTTTTTGAATATTTTTTAATTTGACAGTAAAGTCAAATTCAATAGTGTCTTTTTCTTTTAGTAAATTCTGGGCACAGTTTCTTTTAAAATTTTATTTTGAATTCTTCCTGCTTCTAGTTTTCAATGAAGAGAAAGAAACAGCTACACATTTTCTTAAGTAAATAAATTAATTTAAAAAAAAAGAGAAAAATAAAACTGAAATGAAAAAAAAAACATTGGAAATAACTGGAATACATGACTCAGACTGCATTGAAGGAAAAGAAAATGTAAATATCTATTCTTTCTGATATGTAGCAGTTTTAAGACCAAATGCGAAAAACCCCTAAACAACCAGCTTATGTGCGGCGATCAGCAATTTCTTTTTTTACTCTAATAACTTTAATTATCATTGTCAGTAACATTATAAGTGAAATAAATTTTATGGCTGCATCCAATAACTCACCTCAAATAATAAATAAGACAAAAAAACAAACTTCAAAATGAAATAAAATTGCTAAAAATGGAAAGAAAACGTAATATTAAATGTTTCAATAACGTTTCTTTGTCTGACCCTTCACCTTTTCTTCTTTACCTCTTGGTTGAATTTGCTGCAGACGAAGGACAGAAAAAAAGAAAGAAAAAACAAACAGTAAGATGACCGTGCCGTGCCGTGTGTGTGTGTGTGTGTGTGTGTGTGTGTGTGTGTGTGTGTGTAAGTGTGTGTGATTTACTCTCTACGACATACGACAACAACAACAACCATTCTGAAAATTTGCTGGCGGATAAGGACCTTTCCTATAGGAAACGATGAGTTGTACAAGGACATTACGAATTACCTTACACTCAGGATAAATGGAATTTAATAATTAATTGCAGAAAGATAAAAATGTGGGACGTTTTTGAACACATGTCCACCAACTTAAAGTTAAAGATTTTCAAGGTTGTTCTAAAACTAAACACAATGAACTGTCATTATAACTGCTATTTACCACCAACCAAGAGTGTTGATTAAAGGTTAAACGATATATTCTCTAATTCCCCAAAAAGCACTTATTTTTATCATGCATCCACAGCAAGTTAGTCTCTCCTCCAAACGAATCAAGAATCATCCCTGACTGACTATTTGCAGGAGAAAGAGCAAATGACATCGGAAACACCTGCCCCCACTTTTTTTTTGACAGCAAAATGCAAACAAAAACTAAGTTGTGAAGAAATCGTAAAATATTATGTGATCTACACCAAGATATATTTTGTTCAGATTTTAATTAATCTGCGAGGGTTTTTATGTAAATTAAGAAAAATGATCAAAAATGAGTGAGGGAGGGTAAAAAAAATACCCTAAGAAAACGATGATAGTTGGGTTGTGTAGAACAACTTCATTGTTGACTGAATGAATACAATTTTTATTTTTCATCAGCAGCCGGATTAAAAAAGAAAAAAAAGAGAGATAGAGAGGGAGAGCGAGAGAGCGAAACAAGCAAAAAAGATAAAGAAAAGGAAAAACAACTGAGTCGATGAAAAAAAATGTGTCCTTAAAAGTCAGCTTCAGAGTCAATTTTATCTTTTAAATTATTCGGATTCCTTTCTCTGGCTTCTTATTTGCAGTGTATTAAAAAGAAAAAGAAATAACGCGATAAAAAAAAAACATTTCTTGTCTCCAGCCCAAAAAGAAACACCTTCGTTTTTATTATTTATTTATTTATTTATTCATTTGTGACTTTTTTATATACAATTTCTTTGCAAATAATTGGAGTGGATCATTACTTTTTTCTTTCACTACTTCCCCTTTTTTTTATCAGCTTGTCCGTTACCCTCTTCCCCGCAAAAGCATGTGTCTCTACATATGAGAAAGTTATTTTCTTTACTCTCTATTTCCCCTAATTTTTCTCTATCTCTTTCTCTCTCTAATCTTCCTGCCCGATCGCAACCCCACACGCACACACTGCTTTTTATTCGATTCTGCTTATCTTGCACTGCTAGGACATAGTAACGATTTTCTGTCTCTCTTTCTGTCCCCCTCCATCTCTGACTCATTCATACACAGCATCCTCCTTCCTCCTTTCATACATTCTCTCCTCCTACCCTATCGTAACGTTCGCTGTCTTCTTCCCCTCAGTCCAGAAACACCATTGAGTTCTTTTTTCCCTACTCCAGTCGTTGCTGTTTTGTGTGCGTGCTTGTTACACTGATAGAAAGATAAAAGAAAGATGTTTCGTGGCGGTGGTGATAGTGTTATTGTGCCATGTTTTCCTGTTACATTTAAATTCAACTCAACCGCCGTCGTAATGTTGGGGGAAAAAGAGAGCTCGACTTGTCTGCAAATATCGGAACGGAGTCTCCTCAGCTGAGTGAGAATATCTGTCGGAGCTAAAATCTGTTATCGAAGGTAGCAAAAATCAATGCCACCACCACCACCATCATCATCACTCTTTCTCATCTGCACTCCACTCATCCTCCTCCAATTCTGTCTATTTTTACAGTTTACTCCACCTCCAGGACACCCTTTCCCGGTTTGTTGTTGTTGGAGTTAGTTGCCACAGAACACGAGTGAGAGACGAGATACTACTGTACTACGGCTTGTAAAAACTAGTCACTCTTCTTAGTACTTTTTTTAAAACTACTCACATTATTGCTTAAATACATCAAGGCTACCTACGTTGAATTGAACACGTGCACGCATTCATGCTTTACAGTGGGGAAAAAGAAGACCAGTAAAGAGACAACTGAGAAAACGAAAAGAAAAATATACACGGAATCTTAGGAGTGCCCTTTTCTTCTTATAAAAAAGACCCTCTATGGTGTGGGAAAAAGTAATTAATGCTCAAAAGCGGAGAAAATTGGAAGAAAAAAGGAACGAACTCCTCGTTTTTTTGTTGTTGTTGTCTTTACTCTTTTTAACCAACCACTGACTGAAGAAAAAAAAAAAAAAAAAGAAGAAATACGCGTGGATAATGAGCAAAAAGAAAAAATGGTTCGGTATTGTTTTCTTTTTTGTCATTAATGACATTAATTAACTCTTAAAGTTGTGCAGCCGTAAGAAAAACTAATAAAAACTATATTTCAACTTTTGCGTAGCTGACTACAAATATTACATAACTTGAACGGTACACACACACACACACACACACACACACACACACAAGTAAAAAACACATTTTTTAATAACACACTTAAAAAGCAAAAAAAAAAAAGCAAACTATTTTACGAACACTAACAAAAGACCGAAATTCTTAACCAGTCAAAATAAACTATACAAAAATACAAAAAAGAAAAATGGCAATAAACAATATGTAACTATGGATAAGTTTCAGGCGACTAAGTGATGAAGTTGAGTTGCTGTCTGCACCAACAACTGCGGCTATGCGAAAATCCAAAACTGCCTCTTCTGCTTCTGCAGAATTTTCTTCCACTTCAGTTTCCTCTTCTTCGTCAGTGCCTGTCAGCAGCAGCAGCAGCAGCAAAAACAAGAGTCACAGCATCACCGGCAGAAGCACCACGGCCACCATTAACAACACTAACACGACTACTACTACTACTACTACAACTACTACTGGTAATAATAATAGTAGTAGTAGTAGTAGTGGTGGTTGTGCTATCAATGGAACTCGTGGTAGTCGTAGTAACGATAATAATGTCCAGTCAACTGGCAAACAACAACAACAACAACGTTCACCTTTGAACAGGCAATTTGACGTCGTCACTGCCCCTTTGGCCACTTTTGACACGGTCGACTTATCTGATGAAGAAGTGACCACCCCCACGGCAACAACAACAACAATAACAACAAACAGTCCCAGCTCCACCGCCAATAATAATATTTGTAGGAAGAAAACCGCTAGTACGAATCCAACTGCTGCTAGAACACAAGAAATTAAAACAACACACACTAGCATCACCGATACATCTAGTTGTAGTAATAGTAGTAATGTTAGTGCACCTTCACTTAGAACCTCAGCTGCCAACAACACTAACAGTACTACAATCACTACAACTAATCAGAACATCATCCCGGCTGAAATCAGTGACAGAAAAAGTCATGTCACTTGTACATTGGCTGATTTAAACTCTATAACAGCAAAAGCAACAAAGAAGAAAAACAACATTTACGAAAGTAGTGGTAAGAAAACAACACGGACTCAAACAGATTCAATCACCAGCAGTGCTAAAAAAACAAACAGAGTGGATAAAAAATCGGTTCCTGCTTTGTCAAATCAGGAATCAATCAGGGTGAGGTCGCTCCCGGATGAAGCAAAAGACAGTGACGTGAGCTTAAAACAAAGCAGGGTCACGGATTCCAACGTTATCCCCTCATCTTCGTCCGACGACGACGAAGGGACTTCACATGTTGCAACCGGTTTGGCATCGGTGTCGCCAAATAAATGTAAACCCGATTCCGTATCGGTGGAGTCAACCCGACCCACTATTGGAGAAGGGTCAACGGTCATAACAGCAGCAGGCATCACTGCAGTGGCTGGTGCTACGGCCGGGAGTGTTTTATCTACTGCCAATGTTGACTTTGCCAACTTTGGCAGTACTGAGGACCTAAACACTAACAACATTGGTGGGAGCCAGAGTATCGCCACTGACGGTGGAGGATTAACCGCCCCGGCTGCAACCGGTGGCGGTGCTGTCTCCAAAGCCAAAGAAGTAAGCGCTGTCGAGAAAGCCAGTCTTCTTGACGAGTCAAGTTCCTCGGACAGCGATCTCAGCCCAACAGAACCCGGACCTACTGGAGGGGCTTACACTACTCTAACAAGTGGAAGTACTCCTAACTTAATTCGGAAAATCTCACATGATGCAACAAGCACAATTAAAGAAAGCAGTGGGCAGCCGGCTGACTTTAATTCTCCGGAAATAATTGCTTCTTCCTCGAAACGGAAAGCATATGAACGAAGATTGCAAAGATTGCAAGTGAAAACGACCCCGATCAACCGGCCTCGTAGTACTACTCCTCTTAGTGTTGTCACTTTAGATGAATATACAAACCTAAGTTCTCCTGAAATCTCTCCAAACTTGGAAAAACTAAAGATCGTACTACCCGCAGACCAATTTGGCCGGCCGATCAAAAGCCCTCGCTCAAAGGAAAACGCATTTGACTTTAACGAGGATCGTTTATTTCGACATACCAAAGAGGCTATAGTATTACAAAGTGATGGATCTATTGGCCAGTCCCCAAGAAGGATTTTCATTCCCCCAACTTTATCCCCAAGTCAGTCTCCTTGTAAAGCTGCTGCAGGTTCACCGGTCTCCAAGCTGGTTCTTGTCTCTAGGTTACCTGCAGGTACTAGTCCCTTAGTGAAATCTGCTGCTCCATCGGTTCCTCCACCACCTCCTCTTCTCCCTCCCCCGACTGTTACTACTACTACCACCACCACCACCACAACTTCTTCTTCTTCTTGTTCTACCTCCTCTTCAACGTCTTCAATCCCCCCGAGGAAAATTTCTGACAAACAGTGGGAACAATTTGAGGAATCCCACTCTAAAACGCCACAACAGCAACCTCAAGCAACCTGTGCGATCCCGAAAAGATCGGAACACCCGGTGGCGTTACCCACTTTCGAAAAGAAGCAGGGTCTTACCCGAACAGGCCCTCCGGGAACGAGCTGTACTGTTAAAGGACAGAAAGAGCAAGAGAAGAAGAAAAAGAAGGTTTTCACTGGAGAAGACTCAACAAAGCCATCAATTGAACAACACACAGACTTGAGACGCAATACAACTAGTACATTAAATCCATCCCATCACAAAGTGCAGATGAACTGCCCTGAAGAAGAGGAGGAAGAGGAGATATTAAAAGTTGAAATAGGTTCTAGTGAAGTAGGCAAAGCATACAATATCGAATTAGAAGTGCCTGCTAAAGAAAAGTTGGACTCTTCTCACTCTAAGTCTAGTTCTTGAGTTTTCCTTATTTTATTTTTGGAGATGTACAACGATGCTTACCAGGACATACCATTAAAACATACTCTTCTTCAGCTAACCAGTTTAGAAGGCAAGTATCGTGTTTTCCTTTTATCAATATTTTGTTTGAATGTTCTTGAAGAATAATATATTTTATTACAGCATTAAAGAAATATATGAAAACCATCTTTAAAAAAAAATAAAAAAATTATGGTTTGATTTTCTGGGAATTTGAAGTTATTACTTTGTGGACACGTCGGTATTCCGTTAAAGTGGTTAAAAAAATCAAAGTTTTCTTGGTTCTTATTCTTTTATGTGTCATTGGGATGTGGGCGATCATAGCTCCCCACATTTTCCTATTCTTCGTAACCTTAAACAATGATTGTCCTTTCCTTTTTTTTTTATCCCTCCCAGTCAATGTTCTACCATTCATTTGAGCAGGCTCATTTAGGTAGGTTATTCTTTCTTTGATTCGTTCATTTGTCCCCCCCCCCCACTTTGAAAATAATATTGTAGTAAGTAAACTAATTTTAGTGTGCAAATTTTGGCACCGTTAACGGTTAACAGTTAAAGGCCGGCCACGACACTCAGTCACGGATCTAACCAATGTGGCATTCTTGGAAAAGAACCTCAATTCATTGTTATGAACCACCACTACACTTCACTTCTCTGAAAACGAAGCTCAGTCTGAAATGTGGGCATGTATTATTTATGAAAAATGACATTTGAATGGAATTATGCAGTGTTATTTAGTATTCTGATATTAAGAACTTAAAGTAGGTTCCGTACGATAAATACTTCATGAATAACTGTAAAAAATTGAAGCTTACATTTCATATACCAGGGGAAGGGGGCATTTCAATTTATTTTTACAAAAACTGATTTAGTTACGCAATCAAGTTTACGATTTCGGCTTTGTTGAGTAATTTAAGCACTGTTTTACTTTTAATTCGATTGCAAAAGTAATCTGGCTACCCGCTACATGGGCATCTGCTGCCATGTGTCCAAAAAGGAACTAAAAAAAATATATATTCGCAATATACCTTAAAAACGGAAAATTTTACCGCTACATAAAAATTAAAAATAAACAAAAATCGACCGTTAAATCTTTGGAATAGATGATAAATATGATATTTTTATTTTGTAAGATTTTAAAGTTTCTGATAACCATTTTTCTTTTAACTTGTTAAAGATCGATATCAGTGACCATTAACAATAAACATCGATGCCAAGTTACATTTTAGTTTTTAATTCCAATAAATTTATATAATTTATTTGCAAATAAAAACTAGAACAACATTTTATTTTCTTTGAAAAGTTGATTCTTTTGGCGTGGTGAACATGAATGAGTACTGAAAGAAAATTGTTTAATTTTTCTAGTGAGGGGGGGGGGGCATTTAATAATGGCATGCCAAGAAGAATATTGCAGCAATGTGCCATTTTTGTTGTGTATGGCAACAAAGTCTCTTCCTTCATGGGGGCGGGGGCAGCCGTCGTAAGCATTGGACCACACTCCCTATCGGAATCTGTGTATCTAATTTCGAAAGTGTTCAGTTACATTATCAACATATAAAATTGTAAAAATATACTGTGGCTGTTCGTCGCTAAAATTAACCTTGCACAAGAAAAAGAATTGATGCGGCTGTCTGGTCCCCGGAGATCCAGAAAAGAGACAGCACCTCCCTATCGCACTACAAATGGTGGGTCGAGTGTGGGTTCTAACGTCTGTAGTAGAGTCCGAGAGAAACGTTCATTTAAATTTTTTTTTTTAATCTCCGCTCATATGTATGCGTATAGGGATTCTTTAACATTGGATTTGTGACGCGGTCATTTGCCCTTGTGACTCGTAGTGAGACAAATACGAACATCCTAACTACAGTTATTATGAGTAAATAAATAATTAAAAAATATCTGGAATATTGTTGGTTGAAGTTTTGAGGTGAAGAATTTTTTTTGTGACGTTTTTTTTGTCATTCGGTATTCCACGAATTATTCGCACTGACTAGTAGCCTCAATAAACTGAAAGTGAAACACGTTTCATCGGATGTGTTATCTGAAGTAGAGTTGGATGTAAAGCATAGAAGATAGAAGTCAGAATAAATTTATAAGGATCGTCGTGAATATAAGCAAGTAATAAATAATTTAATTTTGTCTCGGGGTTGGTTGAGAAGATAAAAGAAAATGATAACTGCTTAAAAGATCCGAATAAAATTAAAAACAATCACTTGAGCTGCAATATCTTTTTATTTTATTTTTTTTACTACTTAAAGAGAAATTATGCTATGAAAATGGAAGACCTTTTGAAATTTTGTCTTTTAGGTTTCGAATAATACGTGTCCTTCCTCATTGCCAAATTCTAAAAACTAAAATGCCGTGTGTGTGTGTGAGAGAAGAGAGATGTCAGTCAACATAATCAGTTGTGAAAGTGTAAAGTTAACGTTGTTCGGCTTATGAAGAATTTTTTTACTGCTTAAAAAAAAAGGTTAAAAAAGGTAACTTATTTGGTCGCTTAGTTAGAACTACAAAACTCCTGTTTCTTCCCATCGTTCACATCTTTTCAATTTCATTGTTTTCTTGGAGAGATAGAGCTTTATCAGCCGTATCTTTTGTCATCAATTCTTTGTTGAGACACGCCTTTTTCCACTATCTCGGCAAGTGTCACGGACCACATCGGCCATGTGAATGCAGTCGTGTTTCACCTAAGGACATTTAAAAAAAAATCTTTTTGTGCTTAAGTAAAAATGGATAAATAAAAAATCACTAAATGACAAATTTCACGGATAAAAAAAGAAAGTCGATTTTCTATGTGAAAACCGCTTCTCATTTTCGCCACATCTTAATTTTTTTTTTCCAAACATTCTTTTATAATATTCTTTCAAATGCACACACAGTGTGAGAAATACATAATCATCGTAGCTTATTTTCTGGTACCAGGCTACAGGCATGAGGTACCCAGTGAGAAGTGAATTCGCTGTTCAATAGTAATGATCTTCAACAAAGACAAGAAGTCTCCTAGCTAGAGAGAATGGATTTTTTTTTTTTCGAGACAAGGAATTTTTGTCCTTAAGTGGCCGCCCCACTTAGTTTATAAAGTTTATTAAATAAATTTATTATTTAAAATGGATTTTCATAATGAAAATTCGATTTAAACGATTCTGTTCTTTCACAATTGGTTCGGCAAAGCGGCTGTTTCTTGCAGTCGGTGTCCCATTTAACCGAAATTCATTTTTCTAGTCTGCATTTTGATTTCTCTTACTTTCCCCTGTAGCGATCAAGTTGGGCTAATAAACCTATTTACTCATTCGTGTGTGAAATGCGTGTGTATAGTTGGGTGGGGGGTGGCGAGGAAAGATGAGAATGTGTGTTCGTGTAGCTGTGTGTGTTACTGTTGTGCTTGAATTAATGAAATAGTAGTAAACATTTTGTTTGTAATTTACAAAAAATTCTTCCACTGTTCATTTGGGCCTTTGTGGAAAATATATTTCAAACGAAAAAGTGTAATAAAGGCATAATTTTAATTTTAGTTTTTTTAAGTTGCTTTAAAAATGTGAGATCAATAAGAAGAGTCTATGTGCTGAGAACCTAAAAATTGGCTGTTTTTTATTTTTTTTTTTTAAATTTCAGTTTTAAAAATATTTATTTTTAAAGTGCGTTGACTGTCATTTAAAAAACGTTGAGTTTTTAGTTTCCCAACAAAAGTTTGAAAGCAGAGTTATGAAGTGAAAAACGATGAATCGATCTATTCTGATCGTCATAATTTATTTCCTTTGCACCAAAAATGATAATCAATCATTCATTGCATCTTTTTAAAGTTTACTATAAGTTGGTTATATGCAAGGGCGGATCCAGGCTTTTGAACAGGGTGGGGTCCAAATAGAAACATTTCATTGAAGGACTAAAAAAGAAAGAGCATAGTTGCTAATCAATGTCTTCTTGGCAGTGTTTTTAAGGTTAATTTATGTTTGCCTGGTACTATTTATTTTTTTTATTTACAAAAATTTCATTTTATTTTTATTTATTTATTTATTTTCTTTGCTCCGTAGTGCTTTGTCTGAGTTGAGGATGGCGAACCCACCACATTTTTTTTCTTTTTTCGCTTTTGTTCTGCTTTCCCTAAGAGTCAATTTCCAACAAAAAATATATCGTATATTATAACTTTTTATTCATTTTTTAAAAATATTGTCGGATATTTTTAGTGAAGAGAAATATAACATTTCTTCTATAACAATTTTTACGTCAATTTTAAAGTGAGACGTTTTATTTAAAAAAAAAACAACAAACAAAAAAAAAAACTAAAGTAAAACAAAAAAAAAAGACCCTCCGTTCATCAAACTCACAAGTTTTATAAGACGAGTTGCCGCTTTCTTTATCGTCGATTCTTCCACTATTTCTTCTTTTTTTTTTCTTTTTCCTTTCCTCAAATTTATTTCCTAGATTTCCCACTGTTAGCGTTGCTTTTTCCGCAGTTATGAACTGTACCAATTAATAACAAGTACTGATTTATTTTTACATTCTAAATTGAAGAAACTGTTGAATGAATCAATGAATAATTGTTTGGATAATTAGTTTAAAAATGTTAAATCGTTCTCTTTACTTTCGATATCCATGCTATTTTGAGCACAGCGTTTTTTTTAAATTTATTTTTTATGTTTATTTTTTTTTTGTCCGATTCATTCATTCATTCATTCATTCATTCATTCCAGTATTTAAACAGGTGTTATTCGTTTTACTTTTAAATGATTACTAAGTTATAGCGAATATAATTTTGTTTATTATTATTTATTTTAAATACTTATTGTTAAAAAATCACAAATGTATTTTTTTTTTTTAAATCCCTAACTTTAAAACCCTGAAAAACAAAATTGTTTTTTTTTAAAATCCCTAACTTTAAAGCCATGAAAAACAAAATTATTTTTGTTTTTAATAACCTTTCTTGTGTGATAAATGATATTTAATTACCAGTGTAGTAACTACTGAGTAGTTTTATGCCTAGCTGTTTTAATCACTTTAAGAAATAAATATTTGAAATGATTGATTTGTATTCAAATAAAAAAAGTTAATTGACGGCAAAGTACAAGAAATAACCAATTATTGCTAAGACATTTTTTATTCAAATTTTAGACTTTATGATGTGTATTCTTTCGTAATCAGTAAAATATGTAATTGTCTTCAGTTTACAATACATGATATAACCTCATGCGCTTACTAGTTTAGTTGTGGGTCATTCATAAATTGATTTCTTACTTAGAATGTGCGGAAATTTGGGTGGACCATCCATATTAACTGAAGATGATCTGAAGGTGTACCAATGAAAATGTTGTAAATAAAAATGGGTGTGTCAGACAAAATAATATCCTAACTAACAGAATGAAAATCAAATTTAGAAATTTGTTCTCTACTGATGTCCATTTGCGCCTTTTAAAGTTCTTTAATGAAAATTTGAGTTACTGATTTTCTTTAAAAAAGTCTGCATTTTAAAGAAACAAAACAAATGTTTCCAAATTAATACTTCAATCATAATTTTTTTTTTTTAGCGATACAGGAATTAAATCAGTCTTTAATAAGAGGATAACTAATCTCAAAATCTCTTTACTTGAGTTGAGACTGTAAAATTTCAAACTGAATGGGGCGATACTAAATCCCACTGTGCCACTAATTTAGTGGTAGTACTAGTAAGTATGAATTGGTAAAAAGTTTGGCTATGGTCGGAATGAAGGATGGTATCTCATGATATAAAAATTGATGTTGTGGAATAAAATGTTTAAATTCTCATTGGGAAGACTGGCAATATCAAAATGAACTGAAAACTTTTGTTGAGAGGAAGATAATTCAAGAATCTCGCTCTTTGGGAGTTAAACACTTTCAAACCCCAAAGGATTTTATTAGATTATAAGGAAACATCAGTCGTCTTAAAAAGGTTTAGGAAAACATTTTCTCTATAAATTGATTGTCTTTTTCACTTCTGTTCTGTTTAGCTTTCTGGGAAAGATATGGCAAATAACTCCAAGAAGGCTGAAGAGTAAAGCAGCCTTAACACTGTGTTAAAGAAAACAAATAATTTGCACCCCCCCAACTCAAATTAATTTATTCTAATTTTATCATAAATGAAAACACTTCCCTATAAGTCATCGGCTAGGTAGTACAGGCCTAGACCCAATGGAAATAAGGCATGCAATATTTGAACACTGCTAAGTAAGAACAGGACAAGATATCCCTAGACATGGACAGCAGAACAAGAATGCTCAGCCACCATAGATTAAATAAAGGGCTCACTTAAAAATTCCTTGAAGTTTACCCAGATTAACAGGCAGCTGAATAAAGTCGGAGAGCACAATGGCTGGAACGTGATAATAAAAACAAAGATAAGGGCTATTTACATCATTTGGATTATTGTCCTCATCTTTATTGTCATATTCACAACATTTTACCCATTGTACGCTCTGACCTTCTTCAGGATCTATCTATATTTCTGAGATGAGGTATTGTAAACTATTTACACAATTCAGATTGTTGTCCTCATCTTTATTGCCATATTCACAACGTTTTGGCTGTTGCATTCTCTGTTCTTCTTCAGGTGATATGCATTGGAATTTTGAACCAAACCCTTTATTTAGACCACAGGAGTAGATTGTTCTAATTCCACATGCCATGCCTTTTTTTGGATATCTCAGTTTTCATGTAATTCCCTTTAGTAAATCAACTCTCCAAGTTTTTCCCTCTGCTGTGGCCATGTATTAAACTCTCACATAGACAGATGTTGAAAGATAAAGGGCATATTACATTATTTACATTATTTGGACTATTGTCCTCATCTTTGTTGCCATATTTATCACAACATTTCGGACATTGTACGCTCTGGCCTTGTTCAGGTAGTTGGAATGTCGAACTGAACCCTTTATTTCACTCACTGTGGTAGACTGTTCTAGTTCCACGTGCCATGTTTAATGGATGTCAGTTATCAGTTATCTCCTGTTAATTTCCCTCTGAAAGTTCTCCACTGCCTTAGCCGGGAACTAGAACAGTCTACCCCAGTGAGCGAAATAAAGGGTTCAGTTCGACATTCCAACCACCTGAAGAAGGCCGGAGCGTACAATGGCCGAAACGTTGTAATAAATATGGCAACAAAGATGAGGACAATAGTCCGAATAATGTAAATAGTGTCCATAATACCTCATCTCAGAAATATAGACGGATACATAAAGGCATTAGTCTGAATGTAAATAATATCCCCTTAAAATTTGACATTTTATCTGATGGTGATTTTCAATAATTTGTTCTTAGAGTTTTTTTGTTTTTTTTTTAAGTTCATTTACAATTTTACGCATTGTCATAATACATGGTGAAATCATGATTATTATTGATGATAAACTATTTTTTATCATAGATATTAGCAATCATATTAGCCAAGTTTGATAAACCATGTAAGTTTACCATATAAGTAATAAAATATAAACTGTAAATAACATTTTGACCTAATCTGGATATGTGGCACCCGATAAAAAAGTTCTTGGTTTGACCAAGAAAAAAGTCTTTGTTCTGCTGTTTGGGAAGTTAGTCAGGATGATAACTTTTCAGCACCTTCTCATAGCTAAGTTATTACCTTCAAAATGAAAGTAATTCATGAAATATATTAACATGTCAAAATTGTTTATATCATTTTGTAAAATGTTTGCAATTTGCTGTTGTAGTATTAACTTGACAATAATCTATGCTGTGTCCCTTCAGGACATGGGTAATTATGGCTCTCCACAACTTTCTATCCTTTGTAGCATTTAGCCCCATTTGTTTGTTTTTTTTTGTTTTTATTATCTTTCCAACTCTTTGATCTGCCATCCATTTACACAAGCTAATATCCCCATCTTTGTTATTATCATGAGTTTGTACTACTTGGACTAAGGATTTGATAGTTTTTTTTTGTTTTTTTTTAATCACCCTCCCACCTCCAGTAAGGCAATAAAGCCACTAGGATGCAAGAGGTTACTGAATGTTAGAGACTATAAGAAAAACTACTATTAAGGAGAGAGGACAATAAAAGAATAAGAAATAAGACTGAAATAATTGTCAGTTCAATCCCTGGGCCTTCATAATAATAAGATGAGGATATTAGTCTGAATGTAAATAATCTAAAGCAGTTTTTACTCTTTATTTTATTTTATTTTTTAATTCTTCATAGTTTTGAGTTCAGTTATTTGAAATTTTTGTTTTTCTTTCTCCTGTATACAAGGAATTTAATTTCCTCTGCACAGTGGTGGGAATGTCATTCCATGCTTAATGACACATGTCAATGCTGTTGGGCTTATTTATTTATCGAGAAGCAGAATCCATTTTAATACCCTCCTTGCATTGTACAATTGATGAAAGAACCTTGTTTTACAAAATCACTTCTCAGTTTATGATAAAAGGAATTTTCAGATAATCCTTTATACTAAAATAAACAAACATAACTATAGCAGTCTGTATTTATGAACTTCTATAAATAAATATAGACATTCTTTTGTCCCCTAGAATGCCAGCATTCACATAACAGCTGTCTCTAAAGAGATACTAAAAAGCAGCTCAATATAAATTCACTTTGTTCCAATAAAAGTGAAGCAAAATAACCTTTTGACGGTTCCTTTCATTCTTTTCAAGTATGCCTTATAAATACAAAAAATATCAGCTTGATGTTAATGTTACATTCTTTCTTTTTTTTTTTTTTTTTTTATTCATTTCACCCCAAGCAAGGTGATAATGCCACTAGGGTGCAAGAGGTTGTTGGAAGTGAAAGAGGGCAATAAAAGTACAGGGTTTTAGAACGACAGATGATGACGATTAGCATTGCATTTAAATTTTTGAAAATTGTAGGTGGCAGGAATGCAAGAAACCAGAAAAGTTCCACAGATAAGTGCAAGAAAAGAAACTATTAGAATAAAACATATTGTTCAACAGTAAATGGTGAGACCTAGTTGCCAATCTAGTAATTTTTATGAGAAGTTTTATTTAAAACTGACAAAAAATACTCCTTTTTTTTTTCCCATTTTTTTTGTTTTTTTTGTTTTACTTAGATGAGTACCTGCTATTGATCTTATTATTATTATTATTATTCAGCAGCCATTAATAGTTTTGCTAATACAAACTCACAAGTCATCATAACCAAGAGTTTGATTGTATTAACCTTAAGTATATAAGATTATGTGCTCTTTCCCAAAAACTGTAACTAAAATTCACTCAGCATAGTTGTAGTATCAACCACATGTTGGCTCTGTGGATGTTGAATAAATACAGATGTGCCTGAGCCTGTGTCTGCAACAGATTAAATAAAGATCCTGTCAGATGGGCAGCTATTATTATTGTTATTATAAAATAAGGAGAAGAAAATAAAACAAAAAAATTCCCTAGGGTTATTTTCTTATAAAACCTCTCCTTGGTAGTCAACTTGGCACAAGGTCATAATTAACATGGAGCCTCATGTGCAGATATGTGGGTAGTGTAAAAAAACAATAGCTCAAGCTTCCTTGGGATTTCGCTTATGGGATGCATCAGGGATTTACCATTTTAAGTATACTAGGCAGTCTGCTCTTTGGGGGATGGTCTCTTTCTTTGGATTATTTCTTTTGCTAGTTCTAGAATTTATGGAACAGATACAACGGAACATTATTCAGGCATTTCTTTTAGTGCAAATATTAAATTACGTTTACAAAATGAGGTAAATTTAGTCTATGAAATAAGTCTTTTTTTTTTCTTTCTGTTAGTCAAATGAGAGAATTTAGTAACTTAGCTTATCTGAGCAAATGGATAAAGTATGAAACTTTTAGATATGACAAATGTTAGTTTTCTTTTCAGATTCTAACAAGCTCAAATTTTCTGAACTTTAATCTGACAATTTCAAGGATGGAACGACCATTTGATGAAGGCTGGGCAGTATACAGACAAATTGTATTTGGCACTTGATAGTCAGTATTGAAGCATATTGTGATTTTAGTTAGGAACCTGTAATCGGTTCAATTATAAAAATTACTGTAATTTTTATTTATTAGTGCAATTAAGTTTTGTACTCTGGTTCACTGAAAGAGACAAGTACTATCGCAAGGATAAATTAACTGATATAAGATCTCTTCTTGCATTAGTATAACATTACAGTAACAACAAACATACACTCATTTACTCAGACTAGTTTTTGTATGATAGTTTCAAACTTCAGTACCAAAATTTTATCTGGGCTTCACTCATTGAATTCTTGCTGAAATCTTAATCATTTGAAGGTTTTCTTACTGTTGAATGAGTTGCTCCTTGCAGTGGTGGAGGGGTTTGCATGGGCCAATGACTCTGAGAGTGATGCGGTCAGCAGTTTTAAACTCCTGATAGGACCACTCTTGATGGTAAGGTCAAAGACAAGGACCCAGACTAAGCACGACCAACCCCCAAGACCCCAATGTTGGAACAAACAGATGATGATGATGATTACAACAGAGTGTTTATGGTAAGGTTTTCTGATTGGTTGCCAAATTCAAACATGCATCTGATTCCAGAGATATTCAAAATGGCTGGATAATTTCCTAACAGATGTTTTATTTCTCTGAACTGCCTGATTCAGGAATTGAAACTCCAGCAAAACTAGATTAGCTTTAGGATCAGTTTTATCCACTAGAGTACTGGATTTTCAAAGTCTTAAATCTAATGTCTATTCTTTTTTAATTAGCAATCCTCATGTAGTGTTGATAGCTATGCTCAGTTTACTGATTGGATCTACACTGCTTCTTTAAATTGTTTTAATCTTCAGGGCAGTTTTGTCTTTTATTTTGACTTTTTTGATAGAGGTTGGTATGTTTCATTTTTTCCTTTACACATGATCAGCTATACCTGATTTCAGTCTTTCTATGGATTACAGTTTTGTAATATTCCACTGGCTCTATACTTAGAAAGTCAAGGAAGCTGATATGAAAGAATCAATGTATAATACTAACAACACTTTGTGTAAGAAATTCAGATAAAATAGTACAGATTTTTTTGTATAGAATTATTTAAAAATAATTTTAGAATTTTCTTTTCTATTTTTTTTATTTTTTTTCAAGAATGTTGTTATAAAAAGTAAATGAGAGACTTCAATAAATTTTACTTAAAGCCTGAATGTTAGACATGCCAAATTTTCGGTTCGTATCAAATTGTGAATATTTTAAACATTAAATGTAAGTTATTTGGTAGAGATAAAAATGAAGTATCTTGTTCCATGCCCTAACTACTTATTAGTAGTAGAGATTTGACAGTTGAACATAATTAACATCTCCACCCAAAAAATATTAAATTTGATATTTAAAGTTCTTGGAACTAATTTGATTAAAATATCACTGTTATTTAAGGTACCCTACTTTTAAGAATATTAAATTGCAGCTGAAGTGATATAGGATACCTGATACTTAAGCTTTCTCTGTGAAATTCTTGTTTTTTAACAGCATTAGAAATATTGGGTAGGGAAGTGTTAAAAGTTCATTTCAAGTATTCATTTTAGCTACCAGGCTCTTATAACTTAGTATCAAATAACAGATAATGAAATAATTGGTTTCAAATGTTAGTTATCAATTCAGTTATTGACATTTTCTGAACTTTTATTTTACTTTTCATTTTGAATGATCTATTTTCTTCTGCAGAGTTTATAGAAGTGAGTGGTATTTTGGTCATTTCTTTTTTGTACTTGTGAAATTTCTCTATGTACAGAATATTTAAGAGCACTTGAAAATTGTACAATTAGACAAACCAGTAGCTTTTTTGTATATTGATAACTTTACACGTTTTCAAAATAAAGGACTTGAAAAGCATGTAAGCTGAAGGTTTTTACAAAGTTCAAAATGATGATTTCACACCCTGGATATTTTTGGTACTATTCCCCTACTGCTAAAGGAAATAAAATATTTCTGTAATTTAATATTTGGGGAGACTTGAGCACAGCATTTGTTTTAAAAGCTGTTTAATCCTTGTGGAAATGAGGGGAAATGAAGTTTTATAGACATTGGATTTATGTTAGAGTAGAAGGTATTAGGTTGGTGCAAAAATAATGTCGTTTTTTGACTGAAGTTGAACGTCAAAAAACGACATTATTTTTCCACCAACCTAATATTTATTTACATGTGGACTATTATCACATTTCAGCCTCATTATCCCCTCATCAGGTATATATTAATCCTGGTAGCCTACTGGGAATTCCAAACTGAACCCTTTATTTAATCTACAGGTGTAGGCTGTTCTCATTCCACCGCCCATGTCTAGAGATATCTTGTCTAGTTCTTATTTTTACTACTGCTTAGTTATTCCTCACCCACTGAGTCCAAGTATACACTGCTTCATGCAGGGATTGAACTCAATTACTATGCCACCAAATTCATGGGTAGTAGGATGAGAACAGTCTACCCCTGTTGATTAAATAAAGTGTTCAGTTAGGCATTCTCTGTAGATTGCCTGGATCAATATACACCTGATGAAGGTTGGAGAGCACAATGCTCAAAACGTTGTGATAACAGCAAAGATGACAACAATAGTCTGCATGTAAATAGTGTAAATAATGATAACTCATCATCCCAGAAATTCAGACAGAAATTAGATATTTAGTCTTACTTTTAAAGGAATAAAACAGATTTTGTACATCTAACTTTCTTATTAGTAATTACTTAGAGCTTTCAACTCCTTGACAAGGTTTAAATTATAAAACTAACAACATTTCACAATTTCAATTTGAGCATTAACCTCTCTCTCTCTATCTATCTATATATATATATATATATATATATATATATATATATATATATATATATATATATATAAATAATAAGTATAGAAAAGGAGTTGATGTTTTGTTTCAAATTATTGTTATAAACTTTCTCCATTTATAATTTTTTAAATTAATTATTTTAAAAGAATTTCTATCTAATAAAACAATTGGTGTTTAATTTAATCTCCTTTCTCTAATGCTTGTTGATGCATTTTGAATTAGAAATAAATAAATCTCTAGTTAATAACAATGTTATAACTACTTTTTTATTTATTTATTATTATTTTTTAACAAATGCTTAGGTGTCAACTTTTAAGCTTTAAATTGAAACACTGGCATCAACTTTCAATCAATTTAATAAAAATGACAGGTGACAGAGCAAGAGGCATCATTTTTTTTTTCTTTTTTCTTTAAAGTGAAAAAAACAAAACATTTAAATTTTTTCCTGTAAATGAAAAGATTGACATCTTCACTTTTCAGTCTCCTATCCTTAAAAAGAATGTGCAGCTTATGTAATGGTTATCAGTGTGGAAAATAAAATCTGCAGGCCTAGTTCAAATCCCATCCAAGATTGTATTCACTTTGTGCTAATATTCTTGCAAAAGGCATGAATTCATCTTTTCCCACATTAATTATGGATAAATAGTTGAATAGACTGGACTCCTTTCTTTTTTTTTTCTTTTTTTAAATGTTAGTTCACCCAATACAAGGCCCAAGAGGCACTCAAAGTATGTTACTGAGTGAAATTGTTCTAAAGAAGGAGAAAGCAAGAAAGTATTATTAGGATGAGTAGGATAGATATTGGTTGACTCTGGAGATTGATTGTAGTTTTCAGGGAAGTATTCTCTCAGGAGTTTGTTACACAAAGTAACAGTTCTGGGGGAGAAGCTATCAAAGGAACACACAGAGGATGGAGATGGTTTGCTACCAGGAACATGGCATGGTGGGTCCTTGTTGTGAAGTGTTGAGCTGATGGAACTAAGGAATGTAACTTGTTTGAATATCTGGTATAGTAATAGGAACATTATAGTGAAAAGCTAACAATGTTTTGTCTGTGTGATAAAGTTTACAGGGTGGAGAATAATCCATTATCCATGAGGCTATGTAAGCACTTTTAACTCTGTCAAGGCTGGACAGTGAAGATTGGGTAGCACCAATTCAGATATAGCAGCAATATTCCATTGATCTGATATAACTCTTGCAAAAATAGAACACAAGAAAATTAGTCTAGAACAGGGGTTGGCAATCCCGGGCCACATCCGGTCTGCAAAGGATTTTTGTCTGGTCTGCCAACTTAAGCATAACTCAACTACAATACTCTTTATTTCCTTTCCTTTTCAGAAGTCTTTCTTGTCTGAACAAAAACGAAACCCATTGAAACTAAGAAAAGTAAAGTGAATTTGGAGTGCCAAAATTTTAATGAAAGCTGAATACTTAGCTATTTTTTCATTGATCAAGTTGGAAAATGTGTTCGCTTAATTTGTCAAGAAACAATTTCTGTAAAGAAAGTTTCTCCAGACCAAGGTAGTCTTCTGGACGAAGCAGTCTGAGGTTGAGATAATTTATTATAGTATATTTAATATCGTGGTCCTCCTCTGAGACGCCGTATAGCTGTCTGGCCCGCTCTCTCTGAAAGTTACTGACCCCTGGCCTAGAATAAAGACAACTCTGAATTCACAACCTGGTGACAGGAAACCACGCCATTATTTTTCCCCAAGAACTCAACAAAATCACAGATAGTAAAGAAAAGGAAGCTAAACCATGGCTGCTTATATTTTATGGTATTAAAGAATAAATTCTTAAAATGTATTCTTCTATTTTCTTTATTGTCATCCTACTTATTAATCTATATCTATTAAAAAAATGATTTTTGTTTGTCTAATATTTCCATAGCTGAAACTGTATTCTAGCCAAGGGTATTAAATTCAGTTATTCTTGAAATGCACTTTGCTTTTAATGTTAATAACTTTGGTTTAAAAAAAAAAATGAATTGATATTCTTATGTTTCTATTTGAGATTTTATTTTGACATTTAGTAGTCTCAAAGTGTAATCCATTCACTTTTTAAATAGATTTTGTAAATATTATTGAAATGATTATTATGTAAATGATTTTTACAATCTTTGTTTCTAATATAGTCAAATAAGAAAAAAAAAAATGATCATTTTCATACGCTTTACCATTTGTTGTTTTTCCTATTTATAAAGAGATGTTCATCATCTATGACAGTGGTTTTAGCTGCCCACCCACACTGGCTCCCAAGCCTTAACTCTAGCATCCTGCTTTAATGCCCATGTGAAAACACTTCTGCAAATTCAAAACAATGATTAATCTAACACTGTAAATGCACAAGCATTTCAGATTTTCTTAAGTGCTTTAGATAAGATGTTACCAGACAAACAGATATGGCTATATTACTGCACTTGCAAACCTAGAATATTGGCCCCTACAGATGTTGGTTATCTGACCTAGCTGGTATGTGGCACATCCTATCCAAGATACAAATATTCAAATGTTTAACTTCAGACAAGAAAATAAAATAAAACCATGTTTTCTTATGTCAATTTTATTTTTTGTAAAGTGTAAGTGTTCTTTAAGTGCAACTGATTTAAATTTTGTCATATAGCTTTTGTAAAAAAAATAAAAAATAAAAATTACTTGCTTCTCGAGCTACTCTGCCTCCCACTATCACCACCCTTTTTTCTAATTGCCTCTTTTTTCCCCTCGTTCCCCGGATTTTCTACCATCCCTAGGGAGTGTTACTGCTCATCTTGTAAATCTCAAGTCTATAATATTGTTCAGATACTCAGATCTTTTCATTTTTATATTTATTGTTGTTAACACATTTCAGCTGAGTTTTTCTTGTTTAGAAAAATCCAAGAGAAAAACACTGCTGAAAGGAGAGGTGTGATTTTTTTCTTTCTTTCTTTCTTGGATTACACCTAATGAGGGTTGAAGAATAGATCAACTAATATATATTATATTAACAACTGTAAATATACAGTGTTAGGTATACAAGTTGTTAGTTTTATGTTAAGTCATTAGTAATTTCCATTTTTGGGAACTAATTGTAATAATGACTAATCATACTAATTATTAATCATACATGGCAGTTAAAAATAAATTTGGTATACCTTAGTTTTTGCGTGGCAGTGTAGCATACACAGTGGATGAAAGGCAAAATGTTATTATCTTCCATGACAATGCAAGGCTGCATAATAGCAAGAATAACACAGGAAAATATTTCGGAATTCAGTCTGTTCTACTCCACCCACTATATTCACCTGAACTTGCATCAGCAGATTATTACCATTTCTGATCACTGCAAAACAGTTTGACAGGGAGTCCACCTTTTCATACCAAAACCTGTAGAATGTTCTGAGAAGTGACAACAGGTAATTGCAAAGAATGGTGAATATTTAATTGAATAAAGTCACTTATTTTTTTTTATTTTTAGTTATTTATATATTTATTTGTTTTTTCAAGAATAAAGTTGATAAATGAAAAAATAACTTTTGACTCAACCTAATGCAGTTAAAATTCAATTACATTTAATCATTACTAGGTATTGTTTGAATTTACTTTCTTAAAGACAAATAAGCAACTATCTCAATAACTTTAACTAGTAGTACCTGTAAAACTTTTAAGGTTTTCTTGTTTGAATTTTCTGATGAATCCTAATTCTAATGATTGAATAAGTTATTTACTATTTCTACAACTATAAAATGACCATCAACATTCACCTGTTACATCATTAAATATTTGAGCTAAAAAACTTTCACAAAATATTAAAGTAACAATTATAAACATGAATGCAGATTATTATTTAAAGAGGTAAGAGGGTAGAAATGAAAAGATTCAAAATTGACAAGGTTTTCCATTTCACTGAAGCAGACGTGAAATACATGAGAGCATTATTGCCTCCTCTACCTTCACTTTCTTTCTTTCTTTCTGATTATATATACTTTCTTTCTTTCCACTAAAATCAAACGGTATGTCAGTATCTTTTTCATTTTGTCTTCCTCACAATTAAAATGGAATGGTCTATTATTTATCACAGGATAATAGCAGGATGTAGCACATAATTTAGTAACTAATGGAAAAACAAGCAAGATTTTAATATGAAGTAGTTTCTTGCAGATAAGAGAAATGTTTGAAGGCCTACATTTTCTTGTTGGTTTAAACATTTTGAAGAAATTACATTCATGGTCATAGGAGGCATTATATATGGAACAATACTGTGTTAACACCGTCTTCTAATATTTATATTTTTATCATAGTTGGCTAATAAAAATGATCTGTCAATTTCTTGATCACACAAGTTAGCATGCTACAAGCAAAAATAATTTCTGTTATTGGCTTTAACCAGAATATGACTGGCTCAAATTTCAATGTCTTTTAATGTCATATCCCTTTAGGATGTACATAATAATGATTCTCCACAGTTAGTGGTTTCCAGTTGTCTTCTCCACAGCCTGGAATTCAAGGCTTTCCTTCTTAGACTGGACTATCTAGCCTGGTATGACAATCTTGTTGTTTAATCCATAGCTAGGTAGAGAAAAGAATAGATAGATTCCTGACTGTCCCAGAGGAATCAATGCAAAAGTGAATGCAACAGACTAGTCTGGAATTTGAACAGGGATTGCTGATTTTCATTTCCATGCTGATATACACTATACTACATGCACATCCTGAATTTCAGCTAGTGGGTCAGGATGGGTTACTATATATATATATATATATATATATATATATATGTATAATAATTCATAGATTTATTTTCAATTAAACATTTTTATTATTTCAAATGTTATTATAGTGGATTCTCCATATTTGAAATAGATGCTCTGTTTTTATTTATTAAACAGTGAGAATTATGTCTAATCATCTATGGGCTTGCACCTTCACGTTCGAGAAATTTTATTAAAGAAAAATGCATTCCTCAGCAGTGATCAAACTTTCATCCTCCTTTGTAGGGGAAACCACACAGTTTGATCCAGTGTGATTTACTACTCAGCCATGGAGAATGACACGGCAAGCAATGTTCTATTTTCCCTTTTATTTTCTTTAATAAAATTTCTCAAAGTGTTGGCTAGAGAAGTAATACTGACTGTTTAATAAATAAAAATACGGCATATATTTCAAATATGGAGAATCCACTATAATAACTGAAGTAATGAACATGTGGATGAAAAATAAATCCCTTATTTCTTTAGAAATTGCTTTGTTTACATTTAAGATATGAAACCGAGCACATGAATCTTTTGAATAAGATAATCTGAAGAAAATGTGCTTCCTGAAAAAGAAGAAAATTGAATCTTGCTTGCTGTGTCATTCACCATGGTAAAGAACACTGGACCCAACAGTTGTTTTTCCTACTAAGGGGGACTCCTTTCTCTTTACTAAGACTCCTTTCTCTTTACTAAGACTCCTTTCTCTTTACTAAGACTTTTCAGATGTGCAAACTGATATGTGTAAAAACACACTGTTTGCTAAATAAAAAAATGGTGTGTCTATTTCAAATATAGAGTATCCTATATAATAATGTTTGAAGTGTGTGTGTGTGTATGTAATATATATATAACTGAAATGAAGGTGTTAAGCTTAATATTACTAGACATATTAAAATACTAAGGCAAAGAATAAAAAGGGAAGCAACCGGTTTTGCTCCCGCTCTTCACGCTTCTAGAAGTAATATTAAGCTTAACACCTTCATTTCAGTTATATATGTATATATATATGTATATATATATTTTATGTGTGTGTAAGTCGAAAAGAATCAGGGTGGCATGCATTTTTTTGCAGTAGACCTTGAACTGGTAGTAAGCAGGTAGTCTTTCATCTGAGAAGGCTGATATAAGAACCTTGTGAAAGTCAAAGGTGGGAACATTGTTCTTGGAGCTTTTCATTATTGGTACATTTTCCTGAGTATTGGTGTTGACAGGTGTTTTCTTGAGGATTTCTCCCCAAACTTTCTTTTTTCTTTTTTCTACAGTGCTCTATTTTTTATTGTTCTTTCTTTCTTTCTTGTTTCATTTGAAACCATATAGGATTTTTAATCTACATATTAATGTTTACTTATATGAAAGTGTAAAAATACAAACAAAAACATTTAAATGAATCAACATGCAAACTTAACTAATGACTAGGATATCGTGACTATTAACCATTCAGCTATACAGGTCATATCCTTTATAACAGAAGGTCACTCTGCCTTAACTGAATACTTACTTTTATATTGTTTCACTTGTTATTTTTCACTGATTCTATATCATAATACTCTTCATCTTAGTTATTATAGTCACAGGTTACAGATGTTGTGGTTATTATAGAATTGCCCTTTTTATGTGTTTGTTATATTTCAGTAACATGGAATATGAAAGTGAATCCTTTATTCCAGTGGTTCTCTGTTTTTGGATTGTCCAACTCAAATGGTACAATCTAAATAATCTGCATATATTACTGAAATCTTCATTTGCTTCCATATTAGTACATATACATTCACATGGATTATTTTTAGAGAGGAGTTTTACAAATTTAATAGCAATAGAAAATGTTGATGGATTTTCAAACATGTATAGTAATTCGTTTTAATTCATAACTAATTATTAATTAAATAAACTGAAGCATACTTCAATAAACAAAAAGTCAGGGTATTGTATTTGAATAAACAAAATTCTGTCAATAAAAAAAAATAAGTAAAATAAAAAGATAGGTTGAGAACCCTGCTTTATTCATTGTACACTGGTAGACTGCTCTATTTCTGCTGTCTATATTAGAGGAATAATTATTTCTCCTATATGCTGTTCAATTCTATGCTAGGTCTATTAGAAAAGGTTACCAGAGCCTAGCATGTTCTTTGATTCTTTCAATCGTCTTATTCACCAATATTACACTCTATTATTCTGCTACTGTTCTACAAAATAATGTTTCATTTATTTGTGATTTAAAAAAAGACTTTCAATTAATAGATAATTAAGCACCTCAAAATAATTTGCTGTTTTAAATTTTGTATCTATAATCTTGCACAAGATTGGCATGTACTACCCTGACCAGTGTGCTGTAGGCAGTGCTTATTGACCCTCACTATCTTATCAACATTTGCATTTTCTATCTACATTTATATATGTTACAAATTAGACTAAGCACAACCGACTCTTAATGGATGAAAAGCTATTTTGCAGATTTTGACGTCATTCTGGGATCTATTTTTTTTTTTTTTTTTCTTTTTCTGGCCAAATTTGTGAATTTACTTTGTCCGTACTAAGTCTCAAAAACACTTTATAAAATTCACTATTTGTATCCATAATATTGAATGTGTTAAAATTATTCAACATTTTAATAAGAAAAATCCCGAGTTGGTGTTAAAAATTCAAACATTGTTGATTTATTTAAGATGAAATGATCTATTATGACATATCTCTAATTTGTATTTAGATACATTGTATTTATTAATTTTTCTAGTTGAATTGTCACCTATATTACATAGGATTCATTGACCCTTGAACTGGCACAGATATTACAAAATCTGGTTACAATATTGGTTGAGATAATGTATCAACTTTTTCTTTAAAATGAATGGAAGTTTAATTTAAAATCTATAAAGAAGCTAGTCTATGTTTGTTATAAGTAAGTTTGTGCCTTTCATTTAGAACTCACTGTAGAAAATCTTATTCTTTACTCACTTACTTAAATTTTTCGTTTGGAATTTCATATTTATTGAATTTATAATTCATTTGCAAAGGTTGTTTATCAGTAACATTCCAGTATTGTTCTCTGTTTATTCATATCATTTTTAATCTGTTATTAACAGTTAATGGACCTGGAGTTCTCTCCTTTAGGCATTTTTTTCTGTTATTTTATACTTAAAGTTACTTCAGAATCAGTGGCCTTATTGAACTGGGACTTGTTTTGTTCTTTCAGTTAAAGAATTTTAATGGCATTGTACTAATTAAAAAAAAAATGCAATTTTTGTTGTAGTGACAAACATATTGAAGTCAGAATTATTTCATAGATGACTTTTTACCTTTTTTTTTTATCCAGTTTCATGAACTGCATACTTTTCCTACTGGTTATAAATGGTTTTGTTGAATAAGCTGTGTGTAAATATTATTGAAAATCAAAATTAATGTCAATTCAAAGTTACTGCATGCTTATTGTAAATCTTGTAGTCAGTATTTTACTGTTAATGTCTCCATTATTGGTCCTTATCAAGATTGATATTAGGCTTTTTTACTTAGCAGTCCCTGGACTATTAAAACCTTAACAAAATTGTTTGCTAAAGTGCTCACCAATTCCCTTCTCTGTTGACATGCCATGATGGTTAACAATATCAAATGCAGGGAAAAAGAAATTCATGCCTTTTTCAAGAGCATTAGTGTTAAATGAACAGAAGCAGCTTCAGCTGAAATTCAGACTGCCAATTCTCTTTTCCATGTGGTAACCATTTAGCTATCATATACAATCTGTTTCAGTAAAAATGCAAAAAGTCAAAAAATATTCAAAAGTCTTGGAACCCAAGCCTTTTGAATATTTTTTGACTTTTTGCATTTTTCAGCAATTAAGTTTGAAAAAGTTGCCAAAAAATAGCTCTTTATATTTTATTTTGCCCAGTAAACACTTTAAAAAATGTTAAATGGGGGAAAAATTTACACTTTGTAAAAATTATAGACAACTAATTGAGTGATCAGTTACTTATATCATTTGAAAATTTTTGAAAGGGAAACAAAAAATTTCAATAGAAGATATGAAAGCTATAATAGTCTATTTAAGTTGCCTCAAAACAATTCTGTTATATAATTTCACAGGTTATGAGTAAGAGAAAATCTATAAACTTTTTTGTACTTTATTATTAGTATTTAAAATTCCTTCATTTTATTCTGGAGGATTTTGGTGCAATTTATTCAGTTGGCATCTGTTTATTAAAAGGAAAAAAAATCATGTCTAATATTTTCCAGTATGAATCTTTCTCTACAGCTTAACCAGTTAATATGAATTTATTTTTTTACTTATGCTGACAGTATTATTGTCTTCAATATTATTAGATGAAGCATTGTCAGTTATTATTCACTTTTGATTAGTATTTCTATTCCATTCATCTTAATTTCTGTTGTTTTTATTGTAACGTCATTACATTGTAGAAGTAAAGAATATAGGTATATGACTAAATTTGAATGCTTCCTGTAGGTTAGCTTTCTTAGATGAAGCTTTGCCATTTATTATTCATTTTTCTGTAACATATGACAGAACTTGTGACACTGAAATCTAAAAGTGTATTATTGGAATAGCAAAAGATGCCTTCCAAAAACTAAACAAAATATTAAGAAACAGGAAAATTTTGTTAGAAACAAAGAAAAGAGTGCTGAACAACTTTGTAATATCAAAATCTTTCTATGTGGCAGTGAATGCTGGACAATTTCCTCATGGATAAAAAAGTGACTTGAGGCAAGTGGGATGTGGTTCTACAAAAGGATGCTGAGAATACCACAGACTGAACATGTGAGTTTTAAAGGAAAATGGAAACTGAAAGGATACGTATGCATAGAATCAGAGTTGAAATTTCTAGATCACATAATGAAGAAAGAAGGCATGCAAAATATGACACTCACAAGACATTGTAGGCAAGAGGAGCAGAGAGTAACAGCGAATAACCTCCCTAATGAGCCTTTGTAAATGGTTGTCAGAATGAGGAATGGGAAGGATAATGAAAAGACATTACTAAAGCTACAAAGGGTAGGACGTTGTAAAGAACCATGATTGCCTATGTCCTAAAGAGATACATAGATTTTTCCTCTTAATTTCTATTGCAACTACTCGGACTTTCATTTTATGATCTTGGTGAATAATTTGAATTGAAAGTAAATAATAACCTCTTAACAAAACTTAAACTTGCATCCCTTTCCCCTCCACAGGCCTTTCTTAGAATAACAGCTGATCAAATTTATCCACATAACTTTATTCACAATTTTCTCCAAATACCATCTCCAGTTGTTGTCTTTGCAGTTTGTTTCCATACACAAATTGTAATAATCTTGAATTTTATTAAATGAAATACTGTCAATTTTTAATATTTAACTATTATTACTTTCATTTTAATTTTATTTAGTTACTGAAGATTTTTGGAGCTTCTAAACAGGACGCTACCTTTATCTTGAGAGATAAATGGATGCTAACTATAGAATGACAATGGCTGAATGGTTAGACTATTAATGTTCTGACCATGAGCCTTGGGTTTGAATCTCACCATGGTTTATTTTTCAAAGAGGTCACTTCTTGATAATATTGGCCTGAGGAGTCAATCCCAGCATGGGGCCCATCCCAGGTATGATCCACATCCTGGGTGGGACGATAAGCTGCGTTGAACAGCAGGGCCTCTGATCAGGTTTTGAGGAGCATGGAGCCACCTCTTGATTGCTGGTGTTCCTGGGTTGGCCCTAACTTGGGGTGGTGGTGCCTGTTGGGTCCCAGTTGTGGGTAAGTGGTTGTCCCCCAGGCTGGGGTCGGGGTGCTGTGAAAGTGTAAAAATAGTTTTTAATAGCAGAAATACATTTTTTGTAAAAAAAATTATTACCAGCAATACATTTTTGGAAAAAAAATATTGTCAGCAATAAAAATTTTGTTGGCATTAAATAGACCATTGAGGTTGATATGCTGTAAGACAAACCAAACCAACATGTGGCATGGTTGGGAAGTGGCAGAAAACTATACCAAAGATTGATCCAAGCCTTGTGGGTGAAATTGGGTAGACAAAACTGTCAAAAACTTAAGTTAAAAAAACAAAAAACATTGTTTCTGTAGGTTTGTGTGTAGTAGTCTTCCTCAGCTACTGATCATGTCAGATTATACACTCTCTACTAGAAACTGTAATTAATATGGTTGCATATAAAATTACATAGTTGCAGTATAAACCATAGGTTTGCTCTGTGGATTTTCACAGTCTGTCAAGTTTATGTAATAAGTAACATAGATTACAATTAATAAGGCTGCTAGCAGTTATTAACTTTGGACTGTAGTTTTTTTTTAGGTGTTAGTAAATAATAATGCATTTTTCTGCATCAATTAAAAGATGCAAATTTATGAAGAGGAAAGAAAAGTTTGCATTAGCAAAAGATATGCACACAGGTTAAATCTTGGAACTTGTCTTTTTATATATATAATTGTAATTTTGATTATTGCTTATACAAGACAACATTTTATATTTTACTGTAAAAAAATGTCAATATTCTGAAATAGAAATTGTGAAAATTTGAATATTATAGACTGTGTTTGATAGGTTAATAAATTATATATTATTAGTACCCTAATTTCCAAACCTATTGCCTGGTTCATTATGACTTTCAGCTCTTTTGAACAGGAGTAGGGGTTTATCTTTTGTTTCCTGTTTAGGATTGGGTTACCAGTTCTTTCTCCTTAAGTCTTCTCATTCTCTTTCACTCCCTTGCGTCTTAGTGGCATTATCATCTTGCTTGGGGGTAGAAATGATTTTAAAAAAACAAAGAAAAAACCCTCAAATCAGAATAGTTATTAATTTTTTATTATAGTTTTACTTCTATTTACATTTAGACTAATGTCGTCATCCTTGTTATTACTATCAGGGTATTTCTGCTATTGTGCCTTTCAGCCTTCTTCAGGTGTCTGTTAATGATCTGAGCAAATTATTATTTTAATTGGAAAATATTTGGGGGCTAATATTCTTAACTTTGATCTTTTTTCTTATTACAAGATTTTAGCTAATGAGTTCTTTGGAATTCACCAGGTGTATAATTTATCTAATAGCCTTTATTCTTTTTAGAATGGTTATGAAAAAGCTTCTTGTAGGATATTTATTGTATATAAAATACAATTAGGGCACACTGAAACAATCAAACTGTCAGTCTGAAAAATATCTCTAAATAGAAAAACACATATGCTAATTATTTCAGCTTATATGAGAAATACCGGCAATATCATCAGAATAAAACTGTTGGGATGATAATAATAATTCTTCAAATAATAAATAAATTTAAGATTAAAACATCAGAATTTAAATTGAATTGAAACAAATGTTTTCTTCCTTTTTGTAAATTTTTTTCTTTTTTACATTTTCTATTCTGATAAATATTAATTTAAAAAATTTAATATTGTCACCCAGTATTGCATTTCCTTTTGTTTTTTCTTTGTATAGTTTCTTTATATTTAAAGTAACTACTTTTGAGGAAACTATTTTTGTAACAAAATGGCTCTTCATTTGAATGATAATATAGAGCTATCTTAACTTTCTGATCTTCAAAAGACAATTTCTGTTTGAATTTCTGCGATGAGGAATTGTCATTATTTACACTATTTACATTTGGACTGTTGTTTAAACATAAATAGTTTAAATAATTCAAGACAAATTGAAAAAATGATTCACCAACATTACATACAAACCACCTCATTAAATTCTGTGTTTCCTATTACAAAGATGCACAGAACAAAAGTGTCATTTGTAGAATTTCTGTTTGTCTTGTTTTTCTTTTAATCTTTTTTATCTCTGCACATTGAATAATAGTTTATCTGACCAGATTATCTATAATGTAGATACTCTATACTCTTATCCTTTTTTTGATTAAAGGTATTGATATGCAAAATAATGTTTGATAGCATATCTTGCAGATTAATGTTTATATGATACACATAAAATTACATACATACATACATACATATACATATATATATATATATATATATATATATATATATATATATATATATATATATATGAGAGAGAGAGAGGGACTTTACATTATCAACAGTAGTTCTTGGCCAACAAGTGGGATGAATTTTAGAGTTTCAGGTGGGAATTAGAACTACAGATTGGTAGGTTCAAATTGTATTAGAACTACAGATTGGTAGGTTCAAATTGTTGAAATATTTATATTTTTACAAATTATAATTTTGAGTATCTTGCTGAAATTTTGTGAAAAGAGTCCATGGGTAAAAATGGTTTGAGAACAAGTCAATTCCTGTAAAGTATTGCCTTGATTGATAACCATTGCTTTAGAATATTTACTAAGAAAACAAAATGTTACTTTGTGTCAAAAGATAGTCAATAAAACTCCAAGCATTGCTAGTTTTCAAACATTAAAATATAAAGAAAAAAATTATTTATATTTATAATGGTGACGTAAGTCATGTCTTGGAATTGTAAAAGAAAGAGTAAAAAAAATTCTCTTCAAAGTTGATATGATTTCAGATTACAGACAAATGAAGAATAAAATCTTCTCAGATGCTCTTGAAACATTATTGGTAATTATTGAATATTTTCAAGTCTGTTTAAAGCAGGATTGCAACTAACTTTGAATAATTGCACAGGTGGTGGTAGGGAGAATATAGCAACATACTGCTCCAGACATTTGGTTAGAAATGCTAATCTGAATAGATATCTAGTGAGCCTGAAGATTCTTTTCATCTTTACATACTTTAATCAGTTTTATATCAAGACCAATGAGCAGGAAAACAATTCTCCCAAACATTAAAGTCAATGGAAAGAAGTTACTAGACAGAGCAAAATGTCAGTTTCCTCATGTCTAGCCACAACATGATTATCATCCTGTCACATAAAATGGTTATAACTGCAGGTTTTTAGCAAAACTCATAAAAGATGTCCCCCCTTCTCAAAGCAAGGTTAATAATACTGCTGTATATTCAGTACCTAATTTGGAAGCAGCAATTAGTGTTGAATGAATTACCTAATTAGGGAGATCATTCTTTAGAAAACTTTTTTCTCATGCTATTTTTTTATATTTTCTCTCTTTTTTTATATTTTCTCTCTTTTTAATCATTTCATCCCACAAGGGGTCACTGAGTGTGAGAGAATGAGGAAAAAAAACACTATTAAAGAGAGAGAACAATAGAAGAACAGGAATTAAGAATGCAGAAGATAATGATTGACATTGCATTGAAATTTTGGTAGATCAAAGTTGACAGGAAAGCAGAAAGCCAGAAGTGTTCCATAAACAAAAAGTACAAGAGAAGAAACTGTTAGCATAGAACTTACGGTTCCATCTAGCAATTTCAAGTGTAAAATAATAAGACATTGCCACCAATCTAGTACTGTGCTTAAATTTATAAAGTCTGGGTACCATAGAGGAAAGTTCATCAGAACATTTACCTTTTGCTCAAATAACATCACAGTTTTAACATTTATGTTGAACTGATTTTGGCCATAGAGTTAATTTAGACAAGAATTGCTACCCAAATGCTTTGGGGAAATAGAATGGATTGCTTAAACTGTTCATCTCTCAAGTTATTTAATGTTTCCTGTGTCATACCAAACATTTTACACATATTGTAAATTTTCTCCTCTAGTAAATAAAGGACCTAATTTCCAATATCTCTATTTCTCAAGGAAATCATTTAATTACATAAAGTTTTTGAACTTTCCGGTAGTATCTTGTATATTTGTACACATGGAAAATTACAAACATGTTATTAGAAGTAAATAAACTTGACTAATTATTAATAATTATTTATACTATTTACATTTAGATAATTGTCTTCATCTTTGTTGTTATCTAAATGTTTCAGCTGTAATTTTCTTTAGCCTTCATCAGGTGTATATTGATCTGGGTAACCTACAGGGAATTCCTTTATTTACTCTACTAGGGTAGACTGTTCTCCTTCCACTGCCTATGTCTACGGATATCTTGTCTAGTTCTTATTTTTAGTACTGCTCGGTTATTGCTTGTCCTGTTTCCGCTTGTTAATAATTGTTGATATGCTTTTTTTTTGTTTTTGTTTTTTATTGTAATCCTTTTATCATTTTCTATCATTTATAATAAAATGACATTAATCAGAAAAAGTCTGTTTCTAAACATGCAGGCATGAGTCCAATAATGAAGCTGTAGTTCTTTGAGTGAATCAGCTGATAGAATTGGTGAGGCAAGTTCAAATTCTGGGTTGGTCTGTTGCATTCACTTTTGCACTAATTCCTTGTGGGGAAAATCTGAATCCACTTAACTTCCTCCCAATCTCTGAGTTCACGAGCAAGGTAGACTGGGCTCTCTGGCTTTGGATAGCAACCAGCAAAGGAAAACTCTGAATTCAAACTATGAAGAAGGCAGCAGGAAACCACTACACTATCTTTCTCAATAATGCATGGCAAGTCATGGATAATAAACAAGCAGAATCTGGAAAATCCTCATTGCCTCCGTCCTGAAAGGATATGGCATTAAAAATATATACTTTTGAGCACAAAACAAGACTCAAGTTACTGTTTGAATCTCAGGGATGAGTTATCATTTACATTTGGACTAATATCCTCATCTTTATTGCTATTATCACAGGATGACTTCCTGTTTAAATTTCTGTGATCATTTACATTTTGACAAATATCTTCATCTTTGTTGTTATCTTAGTTTGTACCATTCTGCCCTATGACCTTCAAGTGTCTGTTGATCTGGGTAACTTTCAATGAATTTTGAAGTGAACCTTTTATTTGCATTAGTCGGACTGTTCTCATTTTTCTTACCATATTCATGATGTTTCGGCCATTGTATGCTCCATCCTTCTTCAGGTGATTGGAATTTCAAACTGGACCCTTTATTTCATCCACCGTAGTAGATTACCATCAAGGACACATGGCCCAGTGGATAAAAGCATTGGTTGCATCCAGTGATTGGCCCAAAGAGTTGTGAGTTCAATACCTGGCTACTGCAGTGGTGAACAAAAACTTGGAGAGTTGAGTTAAAGGAAGATAACCGAGACATCCAAAAGAGGCATGGCATGTGGAACTAGAACAATCTGCTTTGGTGGACAAAGTAAAGGGTTAAGTTCTAAATTCCAATTACCTGAAGAAGGCTGGAAACGTCATGAATATGGCAAGAAAGATGAGGACAACAGTTTGACTAATGCAAATAATTACAATACCTCATCTCAGAAATATAGACTGATATTCAACCTTTTGTTTAATTTATGGGAGCAGATTATCCTCATTCTCTGGTGACAGATAAGAAAACAAAGTTTCACCTTGATAAATAATTTGTGTTCTCTGTCGATAAAGAAAATTAAAATCAAAATCAGGCCTCAAAATTATGCTAATTGTTCGTGCTTTCCTACCAATCACAACCTTTCACAGCCTAATAAAAGTATGCTACTTTGGATCACCTGATTTCCTTGGTTCTTTCTGAGTGAAGAACGTAATTTTTGCATTGTGATGTAGATCTTTAATGCTGTATGAATCACACCTGGCATTTTCTAACCTTGGACTTGTGCGATTGATTCATGACCCTTGGAATTATGACCTCAGACTTATAATATTTTACATCTGAACCTCCCTATTGATATTTATCTCAATTTCTGCTGCTCATGTTTTGGGATATATCAGGTCATCCCATAAGTTCTGTCCGAATTTTGAATAAAGAAAACAAGTGACCAAATGTTACATTTAATTACAATCAACAATGTATTTTCCCTGATTATCTATGACTTCCTTCCATCTATTAACAAGCTTACTAATTCCATTACTGTAAAATTCTTTTGGCTTTGATTCGAAGAACTTACAAATGTCAGTTTTAACCTCTTCCTGTGTTACAAAAGCTGTTTCTTCCAAATGATTCTGTAAGCTACGAAACAAATGGTAGTCTGAAGGAGCAAGGTTGGGAGAATAAGGTGGATGAGGAATTTTCTCCCAACCAAGTTCTTCGATCTTTTGTAATGTGATTCTTGCTGTGTGTGGTCACGCATTGTCCTGATGAAACATCACCCATTTTCGATTCATTAGAGCAGGTCTTTTTTTCCTCAAAGCTTGGTTCAAACGCTCTAATTGCTGACAGTATATTTGAGCATTAATTGTTGCATTAGGTGGTAAGAATTCAAAGTGGATTATTCCTTGGCAATCCCACCAGATTGAAAGAACCTTTTGCCCATGAAGTTCCCTTCTCGGCTGTGGCTGGGGTCCTTCTCCTTTACCAAGCCACTGTCTACGACACTTAACATTTTGATAAAAGATCCATTTTTCATTGCCAGTCACAAGTCTATCCAAAAAAGGTGAAACAAGTTGGCGAGAATGGAGAGAAGAGCAGATGTCAACTCGGGATTTGAGGTTGTTTTCAGACAATTCATGAGGCACCCATTTTCCAAGTTTAGGAACTTTTCCAAGTTGTTGAAGATGATGATGAACAGTTGTATGGTTTGAACTGAGAACCCCTGCCAATTCCTCAACTGATAAAGCAGGATTTTCTTCAAGGGCTGCTTCAAGAAGCTTTTCATCAAACTCAACTGGACGTCTGGTTCGATCTTCAAGGGTGAAATCTCCACCTCTGAATTTTGCAAACCATCTTCTGCAAGTTCTTTCATTCACACATTCCTCTCCATAAACTGAGTGAATGTTTCTAGCCGCTTTGGCTTCTGAGTTTCCTTTCTTGAACTCATAAAGCATTATGTGCCTCAAATGATTCTTGGGTATTTCCATGTTAGCAGGGTTTTAATCAAACAAAATTTAATTTTATTGTTCTCTGAAATAAAATTTGATCAGTTTAAATGCATCTAAACATAAAAATAATGTTCAGCTCCATTAGACATTATAAAATACTCTTTAAATTTTGTTCATTTTAACAAAGTTAAAATTCGGACAGAACTTATGGGATGACCTAATATATAGTCTTGTTCTTTTTAGTACTACTCAGTTATTGCTAGCCCTGTTTCTACAGAGCCTGGAGCTATACTAATCAGCCCAGGCTTGAACTCACAATTACTATGTCACCAAATTCTTGAACCACCATTTTAATCCTTTGGAGGATTAGATTAGATTAAATAGAGGATTCAGTTTAAAATTCTATGAAGTTAGATGCTGGAAAATGGCCAATATGTTGTGATAAGCAAAACAAAGATAATGACCTTAGTCTGATTGCAAATAAGGCTAAGATCAATCATTTTAAGTGACAAATATTCAGTCTCCAGGATATTGAATTAGTCTTGCTTAATGTTCTTTAGAAAAGCAAATCTTTCAATGTTCAGTAACTAATTATTTATGAGGTATTTATATGCTGAAAAAGAAAGACCAGTTTTGATTTGAAAATAAATCTCAATAACTAATTATTTTTATTTTTCTATTCAACCAGGGAGCTTTATGCACAAGAATATAATTGGTAATTGGGTTATTTAAAAAAATTGTAATTTCATCCATCTCAAAATGTCTTGTGACTATTTATTTGTTACTCTCTCTCTCTCTCCGCCTTTCTCTCTCTCTCTCTCTACCTTTCTCTCTCTCTCTCTCTACCTTTCTCTGTTTCTTTCTCTCTCTCCCCACCATACTCTGTTTCTCTCAAAATGTCTTACTTGCTTACAACTTGCACATACACAACCAGATACTAATATCAAAGTTTTCATCCAACCTAGTAAAAATACAGACATATACCAGGAAGGAAAACCTGTCAGATTTGCCTGTCTTTGTTGGTATATAAAAGAAAATTAGGTGACGTGGAGTTCATACCGCCATCATTATTATGATTGTTTTATTTTAATTTTTTCTTTTTGCACTGATTTAAGAATTACTAGATCATAGTCAGTGGAAAGATTACTGTGTAAGAAACTGTAAGATATGTGGTTCAAATAGTCAAGTCAGTAAGGATTTTTAAAAATGTTTCAGACACAAGTAATGCAGTTAATC